>NW_004624736.1:20250275-20269170 GCF_000247695.1 Heterocephalus glaber | reverse complement strand
AATTTCCTCTGTGACCCATTGGTTGTTCAGGTGGGTGTTACTCAATTTCCATGTGTTTGTGGGAGTTTTGCAGTTCCTTATGTTATTGATCTCCGATTTTATTGCACTATGGTCTGATAATATACAGAGGGTAACTTCAGTTCTTTTACATGTCCTATGTGCTAGCATGTGGTCTATTTTGGAGAATGACCCATGTGCAGCTGAAAAGAATGTGTATTCTGATTTTGTGGGGTGGAACACTCTATAGACTTTAAGTCCATTTGTTCAATAGCTCGGTTCAGTTCTAGAATTTCATTGTTAATTTTTTGCAAGACAAAATATATTGACTGAGGACCACAGGTAAATTTTTGGACCTGTTAGGAAGAGATGATTAGTTGTAGAATCACTGAGTGGATGCGTGTGAATAGCTCTATTAAATTCTCTGGCCGTTTTAGCTCTGGGAAAGAATCTTGTGGGGCTTGATCAAAGAGAGCAAGGAGATGTCCCGGGCTGCTGTCCCCATACCCCTCAACCCTGCCCAGTGCTCCAGGGAGGGCACCTCCATAGACCACAGGGGACCCCAGAAGCCTCGGCAGGACATTCTGGCAGCTGTGAATGTTCTCACCATCCTGCTCTTAACCAGCATGGCTGACCGGCATCCTCACTCTCCAGTCATTGTCCACTTCATTGTTCTCACCAAACTGCCCTCTGTACCACCTTATACATTTTACTCAACTTGATTTACATTGATTTCCAAAGCAAAAAATTGCCCTTTTCTAAGGATAATATCCATAAAATAGTGGCATTAATGTGGTAACCATTCAGTTTTGCATGTTTGCTTTCATAAAGTACACAATGATATAATTTCTCATGTTTGTCCCAGAGACCCCCAAATCACCTTGGCAGGTTTTCTGCACTTGCTACTATGCTGACGTGGCGAGAAGAGCAGTGATTTGGGGGTCAAAAGGGCCCATTAGGTACTCAATCATGTGCCAGTTGTATGTCCTTGAGTAACGTATGTAAGGCTTAGAGCCTCAATTTCATTTTCTATCAAATGGGATACTAAGACCTTTGCCAACCTATGTTGAGAACTATAATTTTTGGCCACAATACACAGAGCTCCTAAAAGTCCTCGGTACATTGTGGGTGTTCTAGGAAGGGCCACTGCTGGGGCTCTGTAGACCACAATATGCTGTGTGCTGGTGTCTGGATGTCCCAGCCCATCTGGAAGTCCCTTCCCTTCCCTGAAACTCCAGCCGATGCCTGGAAATGGGGCTGACAGAATGGCCAGAGCATGCTCCTTAGGGGCCAGTGTTCCCCGAGAAGGGAGATACTTGCAGAATTCTGCTCTCATTCTCCTCTCAGAGGTGTGGGGTGTGCTGTCAGGGAAATTTGCTGTCGAGAAACTCAGAATTAGGGAGACTTTCATTTTTGTGATACTGCCATCCCTAGGGCTCAGTGCACCTGATTAACTAAGTGGATTTTCTTTCCTGCCTTGTCTCCATTATTACTTCAAACATTTTTCTTCTTCTAGGGGCCTGGCAAAATGAAGCATATCTATGAACAAGGCCTCTAAGTTGAGGACTAGAGCAGAAAATCCAAAACAATCCTTGTCTTCCCCACGACTAGCAAACTGCCAGGAAGGCCCCATCCTTATTTCTCCAAACCCAGCTGAACATACTTATTTTATCAGTTAGCTTCAGTGACTCAAAGCAGCGAGTGCCACCGGCAAAGCTTGATTTTTCAGGCATCCAGTTTGTCTATGAAAAGCAGATGACATGAGAAGGTGACACTGAGTCCTCCCCCACGGTTTGGTCTGAAAGATGTCTTTATTTACTTTAAGAAAAAAGAGGGGCAGGGCCGGGGATTTAGCTCAGTGGCTGTCCTGCAAGCGCAAGGACCAGAGTTCGATCCCCCCGGGTACCAAAAAAAATAATAAAAGAAAGAAAAAAGAGGGGCAGAGGCAGGGGTGGCAAAGTGGATGTGCTCTGAAAGATTTCAGGACTTGTTCGTGTTGCTGTCATTTAGTGAAATGTAAACTTCAGGCCGAGGCTCAGAAGGGAGGATGTGTTCCGAAGGGAGGGCACTGAGATCTGCTTTCACTGTGTGCACTGTGTGCTCTCTTCTTCCCACTCTCCCCCTGCATGCTTTGTTCTCTCTGGCGTTGGGACAGCTGTCCTCAGGGTGAGGGGAGAAAGCCTGAGGCCTTCTGAGAGCCGTGGGCACAGACATGGGTCCCAGGCAGATGCTTCTGCCGGGGGAGGGGAGGGAAATTCCTGATAGAAACAAAGATTACACAAAAGAAAAGCAAGAACCAAAACCATGGCCAGAACACAGGGAATTCACCAGGATGGGGAAGAAAATGAATAAAATATATGAAAAGAACACTGGAGAACGGCAAGCCTCCAACCCTGGTCTTGCTCTCTCTGAACAAGGAAACCAGTCTCCTCCAAATGCACAACAGCCTCTGCTCAGCCAGCTCGCTTTCTGACCGACCGTGAACTTACACGCTTACACTGTACGTGGGTGTGCGCCTGTGTGTGCATGAATATGCAGAGCAATTAAAAAGGAAGACTGAAGACCAAACAAATCAATGTTTACAGATTCATAATAAGTTCCTTTCTATATATTTATTTATTTTCTCTTTAGCCACTAAAGAAGCAACAGCAAACTTGCAGGGAGCAGTTGTTGCCAGAGGGTGAATCATGGCTATATTGATTTGATTATGTAAAAGCTCGGAGGAACCTAAAGCCAGATACAGAAATATCTCATAGTTCTGAACCCTATGGGACACACACTAGTAAAAAAGCAATCTTTATATTGTTCCTGATAAAAGCATCATTAGTTTCCTCATAGTGAAACCATTTCTCTGCTGATACAGTGTATGGTTTTCTTTTTCTCTAGAATCCACTCAGACATAATTAACACTCAGTTACCAGACTTGAGGCTCCCTGGGGTGACCTGCCTAGGTGGGGAGGGCTGAGTTAGAGATGGGAGGAAGACAGCGAGGTGGGAAGAGAGGGAGAGAGGAGGGGCAGAAGGGAGATCTGGGGAAGGAGCAGACCAGACTGAGGAGGGACAGCTGGACGCGGCTCGCGCGCCCTTGAGCGTCTCTCCTGCCCGCGTAGCGCCGCGAGCGCCCCCTGCCGGCCTCCTCCTCCCGGCGCGGAGGCGGCTGCCCCGCCGCAGCCCAGGTCCCAGGGTCCCAGGGTCCCAGGGTCGGACCTGTCTCTGCCCGCTCCTGGCTTCCTTAGCAGTCGCTCACCTTCCAGCGGAAGAAGCCGAGCCTGGCACTTGTGCAGGCCAATAGATGCCCAGGACTGTGCTCAGCCCAGTGCCCTGAGAAGCGCTTGCAGGAACATCGTGTCTGGGGGCAGCAGGGCTGACCTTGGGTGGGGTCTTGGTGAATGGGAGCTTCGGGGGACAGCACCCCCAGGTCTCTGCTCCAGAGCTCCACGGTTAATGCTCAGAAACACAGGGCAGTTTCTGGCCACCACCCCTATGTCCAGTACTGGGGAGATCTTCAGTCCCTCCAACTGCACCCCAGCTTCATTAGGGAGCAGAGGTACAGTGCCAGGTGGACTGCTCATCCTGTGCTCTTCTGAGCAAATAATGGCCCTTTCCAGGGGAAAAATGTTGGTTTTAGAGTTCTCAAATGTGGATTTGAAGGCCACTTGTGAAAGGAAGAACACAGTGGCCAAGAGCTCAATGGAAGCTGTTTTTTGTATCTACCCACTCCTCAGGCTGACATCAGCTCTAAGCTGTCCTGTTAAAAGCTTGCTTCAGTTCCTGCTGGAGGAACTGAAGATAGCATCCCCTGATTGGTCCCAGGTGCAAGGCTTTGGGAACTGCTTTTCTGTGCATTTCCTGAATCTCCCTTTTTGACAGGTCGAGCTCACTTGCTCAGCCGGTTTGCCATACCTTAATCATCTGTCTCATTAATGTCCTAAATGTATAGGAAGAAGTTAACTTATGACATACAATGGATGCCTTGTGACAGGGCTTAGTTCTCATGAAACTCCTCCTCATGAGAAAGGCACTTTGTCTCAACTGAGACTGGACATTTGGTCTGAACAGAAAAAAACTTGCGCTCTCTTCTTAACAAAATCATATCTCTTTCCTACTCAAAATCTTGCTTAATATATAGCCTCCTGGAAAAATTTTTCTTTCTTAAACTGATGATTCCATCCCAGGCCCACTAGGTGAAAGAGATGAGAGGAAACACAAAAGTCTTGGAGTTAAATCCCAGCTCTGCTGCTTACCAGTTAAATGACTTGGGAGATTTGTGAACTTCAACTTCTTCATTTGTAAAATACAGATTAAAAGAGATAAAGCATTTAATTCAATATGTGATGCAAAGAAGGCTGTTTCAGTTTCTTGTATGTTTGTTTTGTTTTTGCAGTGTGAAGGATCAAACCCAGGGCCTTACCTTGAGCTTGGTAGGTAAGCACTCTGTCACTGAGCTGTTCCTTAGCCCCAGTTATCTATTATTATGTAACAAACCACTTCCAAAAGTAGTGACCTGAAACAACAGCAGCTATTTATTTGTTCATGATTTTAGACATAGGAAGGGCTCTGCAAGGATGAGTTGTCTCAACTCCACAAGGTTGATTAGGCCTGACCAGGCCTAAAGGATCTCATGTGGCCACGTGTCTAGCACCATGGTGCTGGCTGTCAGATGCTTCGGTGTCTTCCGTGTTTTGATGTCCTCTATGTGGCCAGTCATAATCCAGTAATGGAGCCTGAGATTCTTTGTATGAGAGCTGACTTTCAAGAATAAAATAAAAAACTATTACACCTTAAATAGTTAAAAAAAAATGTGGATTTGAACCACTAAGCCCGAAGAGGCCATGTCACGTTAGAAGTTTCTTCTGGTGTCATTCATGTGTGTTAACAAGCCCTTAACAAGCCCTGGTGTGCGTACACATCTACACATGCACAGAATGGGTGTGAAGAAATAAATGCACGATCACTTTCACACACAGTCACAGACTTCCTTACACACATGTGCACCCTGGGATGCAATCACAGACTCCACCCTCAGCCTCAGGCTCACCTGCCTCCTTCCCTCTAACAAAGTTGATGTTTTTGTGAAACTCAGAACACCTCTGGGTGTCTTTATGGGGCTCTGTTTCTGCACCCACAGGTCCTTCCAGAGACTTCTTCCCAACCAGAAAGCTCTGTGCTCTCAGCCACTCAGACCTCTGCATGCGCATGGATTTAGGCAGACAGGGGATTATAATGGAAACTTTGGAAGCACCCAGGGAACAAGACCCAGAGACCAGGCCATCTCAGTGTTAGTGGCACACGTTCTAAGTCAGACTGTCTGGGGGTGCCTCGGTGCTGTCCTGGGTTAGTGGTGTGCCTTGGTTTTCCCATCTGCAAAATGGAAGTGACAACAGTACCTGCCTTGTGGTGTTGTCATAGTCTGCAAAGTGGTTAAAATAGAATTACTATAAAATTATTTATCAGCGAAACATAATCCAGTTGGTGTGCTATTTTCATTAATAATCCTGAGGGCACCTTCCCTTGTCCCTCATTAGGTAAATAGGAGAGAATGCAAAGAAATGATGAACGGAGAGACTCTTCTTTCATGCTCTTTCAGTCTTGGGACTCTACTTCCTGTGCCTCTATGATGATCTCTTTTTAAATGTTATAATATGTCATGTCAGCCTGACCTGATGTAAATCCATTTGGACAGCAGGCTTCTCATCTCCAGAGTTTCTCAGATAATCTTTATGATCTCCTTAGTGTCTATTATTTTTAAAGCTGGATACAGGCAACTTTTAAGTTTCATTTTAAATACCAATTCCCAATCCCTTTACTGTTTTCACCCTTCTTTTAAAAATTAAAGTTGTCCAAAAAGAAAACACCTGTTTTTAGATTCCTTCTTTTTATCTCTCTGACATTCTTATGAAAATATAAGCAACAGTGAAATGGAAGAAAGTAGGGCATTGAGGGTCACAAACTAAGTTAACCAGTGAGCTTTAAATATCAGTGCATCAGGAACAAAGCCAGACCAAAACATGATGGTCTAATTGGGAAGCCTAGTTATTTAGCATCTCTCTAGACTGACTTTCTTTAAATACCTGCTCAGAATTTTTGTGGTGGAGTGGGGAAAGAGGAGGAGGACAACTGGCTAAAGCAACAGGCTTCTCTTCTACTCTGAGTAATTTCGTTCTGTCTCAAGTCTGTATAACTCATTCAGAAACAAAAGCTCTGAAACTGGCCAGGCCTGCCCTCCTTTGAAGACACTGACAGCAAAGAGTATTTCTTCTAAATGTTCCAACTGTCCTGAACATACATTTCTGATAAATAAAACTTTTTTCAATGTGATACATTTCCAGTATGGTTTCACAAGCATGTGTGGCTTCAATGTCCCTGACAGCTGCACTCTGATGCCCCTCCCAAGCTGGTTTCAATTAGCAGGGAGGTGTTCCCCAGGTGCTTTGTAGCCATGGGTTAGAGGTGGCCTGAGACACTCTCCTAGTGGCATCTGTCCTCTAACCTGGTTCTGCGGTGCTCTTTGAAAGCCTGCCCACCAGGAATAACCTAGAGGAAGTGTAACTTTGTAGGTTGGCACCCACACTCCCCAACTCCCCCCCAAAATGAGCCTGGGCTTCCCACAGGAAATCTTTTGTCACTCTCTTTTTCCTTCCTAAACTCATGTGCTGAACCTCTACCTTCTCATGTGGGGTTTAACACACCCCATGCTCCTCTCCTCCAATCTGCAGTAATTTCTGAATCTTCATAGAAATATTAATTTATGCACAAGATTATTTTTACAACAAAATGATGATTCATTGGATTCTATCTATTTGAAAATTGGTAACGAATGGATGACCTCTATCGAAATGCTTATTTTATTAAATCATTCATTTAACCATCACAGCCCTACTTACCTAGTCAGTCTAAATGGGAGTTGCTGTGGCCTGGATGGATTTTTCAAACACAGTGGCTCCCATTTATCCTCGGTCACGTGGATGGAGCTAATCCAACTTCAGAGCGGCCATGCACAGTGGGACCGCAGGCTGGAGGTGGTCATTAGTATCAGAGTAAGCATACTGCACCGTGTGGGACATGAAATCCCAATGTGGCCTCTTTTCCAGTCTCCCCAAGCAGCCAGCAAGATTCAGGTGAGGCAAAAACATTTTCTCTTTCTGCCACATCTACCATTGTTCCTCAATGGTCTATTTGGTGTAAGGAATTTCCACTTGAGGAGGGCCACAATCAGACTGTGGGGATGGCCTGTGCAAAACTCAGATGTGAAAACTCCAGGAAACTGCCCACATCTCCCAGAACACATGAGAGGCCTGTGGGAATTGTGTTCACAATTATCTTGTCTGCTTAACAAACTCTTGCTTCAGAGCCCAACTCAAATATTCCCTTTTTCAGCATGATGCCATGACTCTCACTGCTGTGAAAGTCCGAAGAGCTCCTCACAGCTCTCTGCTCGTGTCTCTTTCATCCCAGTTCCACCCAGTACCAGCTATCTTACCAGTACCAGGTAAGATGGGGACCACATGTGTATACTGTCTCACAGTGTGTTGAGGTTAAGTGAGTTGATACAAGTGAACCTCTCTGACAACTGTGGCTAAACGGTGGCCCCTCCAGTCAGTAGAGCTCTGAGTAGGGTGCTGCACTTACCTGCCTGGTGCATTGGGTTCATCTGCTTCTTAGGACCTCTTCTGTGCTCATAGAGCAATGCTATGGTCCAGGTCCAAGTAATTACTGACTGACAGAAACCTTCATCTTCCTGGTCTCATTCACTGAAAGCGGCTACAGTCCCAATTTTCTTGAATGATTTTGCAATTCCCAGTGCTCCAGGGGCGTAGATAGTGGTTTCTGAATACCCACCAATGCTGTGCTCCTCTTCCCTTCAGGGGAGGCCTAGCTCTCTACCTCAAATGTAAGCTGTCCTTGGCGACTGTCCTCCAGTAAATGGAGTAGCCAGAACTGACAGTGAAAACCTCCCCCATTAAAACGTAAAAGTCACAATGGCTTCTGCCTTGCTCTCTCTCTGGGGCTGCTTACTCAGGGAGAAGCCAGACCTGTGCCACAGGGTACTTAAGCAGCCTGTCCATGAGATTCATGTGGCAAGGGACTGAGGCTTTCTACCAACTCCCGGGAAGGGAAGCTTCCTGAAGTGGCACTCCAGCTCCGTCACAGCTCTCCAGGAGCCAGAGCTACATCTAAGCCACTCCTGTGTTTCTGGCCCACATAAACTGGGATAATTAATGTTTATTGTTTTAAACTACTACATTTGGGGTATATTTGTTCTGTACTAACAGATAACTAGTAAAGTAATGACTAATCGTGTATTTTGGATGAGATTATTCTGTAAAAGGGAATCCTTTTGAGTAGAAAATGAGAAGGCAGAGAATGGAGGCGTTAACTTCCTGCAAAGCTTCCTGTCTTGGGGACAGACAGCCCATGCTGCTCTCGCCAGCACAGGCCAGTGCTTGCTATCTGGGAGGACTGTGCTTTCCTGGTGGTTGCTCTCGTAGAGAGGACTTGGCCTGCTCCAAGGGTGGGGCCTGTTGTCTGCTGTTGTCCTTGCATCTCTTCGCTGCTGGCCATTGACTCAAAGTCAGATCTAAAACAGTTTGTGAATATCTTCAGTGTGATGGAAATTCTACTAGGGTAGAAAAAAACCACTTAACCCAGGGAGCTCCATCAGGTCTGGTCTCTGCCTCTTACATGTTGGCTGTGGAAAAGTCATAGAATTTCTCACAGCCTTGCTTTTCTCATCGAGATGGCAGGATAAAAATATCTAGCTTTTGGTTTGTTATGGGGAAGAAATGAAAGAACATATGATGAATTTCACAAATAACAAAGATTTGTTTTGTTTTCCACGTAGGTGCCCAGGAATCTCTAGTGTGCTCAGCAACCCCCTACTTCCCTAGAGAAATGTTATCTGATCACTTTATGTAAAGATCAAAAGGCGATGACTTTTAACTTAGGAAATTTTAGGTAGCAATGAAAAAGAGACCTGAGGAAGGGAACCAACTCCTTCAACTTGATCGCAGACAAGGTCAGTTCTTCTTGACTAAAGTGGAGTTGCCGACATGAGAGGGGAAGGAAGGGGTGGCTTCATATTGAAACTCCTTCCAGTTTCATGATTTTGTCTTCACCACATTCCCCCTTCTCTCCCCTCCCCACTTCCATCTCCACATAATTCTACCTCATCAGATAAAACCCAGAAATATTGAAATGTGGTTTGGGTACCATAGCAGCCAGGAAATTGAGAGAACAAGTTAAAAGTGTTTTAACTAATTCACAGCCTCTTTCCAGGAAATACAGTGCTTACACTATATAGATAAATAGCTAGAGCCACTTGGATGATTTCACTTGTCCTTTCCCACTGGTTAGATCATGGAGCTACCACCATGCCAGACCCTGTTTCCGTGGATGGATTCTCCCCTCAGCCACGAACACAGGGGTATCTGTGGGGCTTTGTTCATGAAATTAGGTCACAGCAATTTAGAGGATCCCACCCAAGCAAACTGTGTTTCTCCTGAGAGACCTGGAAGTCCAGACTCTCCCTGTCTGATCCGCGGCTTCATTTCAGGTTGCTAGAGGTGTGCTTCTTAAGGATCAGTTCTTAGTGCTAACCATCCACAGGTCACAGGGAAGGTCACACCCGGGAAGCCCAGCCTCAGTTCCAGGCTTGAGACACACTGGAGAGGCTTTACATGGTCTCTGCCGACAAACGTCCTCACAGCCCCTCAGCCCCCAGGAGGGCAAAGGTTCTGGGCATCACAGCTTCATGAAGCCGTAGGCCTTCAAGGAAACAATGCAGAAACATGTCGTTTGTGTTTACTTGGACTTATTCCCAAGATGCATCAGAACTGGATAATCCCCTCTTCCATTTTTTTCCACTGTGTGATTCAGACCTTTTGAATTTCAGGGAAGAAACTAACACTTAAGAAACAGGAGAGTTTATTGTGAAGATACAGGGGGCAGGGACAGGAATTGGAAAACTGTTAACATTAGTCTGAGGGACTAGTGCCTCTGTCTCTGTCTCTCTCACTCTCTTTCTGTATCTCCTTCTGTCTTTCACTAACCTCTGCTCACCCTGAGTTGACCTCTTTTCCATTCCTTAAAGCTCTTACTTTTTTGTATTATCTGCTCCTTTATCTAACTCAGAACACATTTCTCTAGGATCTGGTCAAGGCCTATTCTCCCCATGACCTCACTCCTTCTTCAGTTCCCATTGGTGATACCTTATTCTTTCTACTCAGCTCAAAAGGAAATCTTGGTTAGCTCAGGTCACCTTTTAGGGACCAAGCCATGTCTTATGTCTTTAACAAGCTCTGGCTTGGCTTCTTGGATCAATAGCCATCCTTGTTCTAATCAGCTATGCCTGGGACAAGCATAAAAGTTGACTATCTAGGGCCATCTTTGAAGCTGGAGATGTAGACAGAGGAAGTTCTCTAAGAAGTGGGATGTGGACATGCCATGTGGTCTTAGTGCTGTGTAAGTGTAATCAAGATGAGATAGGAAGCTACAAGGTAAAAACCCTTAAACTACCCATCAGACCTGAAGATAGGAGAATAGGATTTTGAACTCCAGGACCCGAGGCTGACTGCTCACCACCAGCCTTTGGACACCTGCCACCGGAACAATCCAGAGCCTTTGACATGGAAGCTGCAGATGTTCACATCAGGGAAGGTGGATTTATTAATGGCTGAGTCTGATTGTCCTAGTCAGGATCAAGTTCCCTGCATGTCGTATAATAAACCCATACATTAATTTGGAAATTCTTTGAAGCATAAGCACATACCAATGATGTCCCAAAGAAAAACAATTTTGTAACTGTCAGACAGATGATGGAATGGTCAAAAGGACAGGAAATCAGCTATGCAAATTACAAGACATAAGTTACGCTTCTATTTGCACTGTGACAGTGTGAAAATTGGAATTATTTTTTGTCAATATAGGGAAAAAAAAGCCAGAGACTGTGTGCACTGTCTTATGAAGAAAACTACTGTACTATGTCCAATTTATCTGTGACGTGTCCCACTGCCCCCTTTTTTCCTCTCTTAACCTATGGCATAGGTACCCTCAGGATTGTGTTGAATTTAATTTTGTTGAGAATCTAGTACCACAGAAATGCACACGTGACTACTAATAAACACCCTGCTGGTTGATAATGAAGAAATAAATCACACCATGTTCTGTTGATAATCAATTCCTTTAATTTTGCCAAATCAGTTTCAAAGATGTAGAAAATAATAAACTAAATCTAAAGTTCAAAATATGTCACCATTAAACAGGTATCTTGGTTAAAAGATCCAGACTACTATGTTAAACTATAAGTTTGATAAACTGGGTGGCATTAAACTACCTTTTTGGAAGATAGTATAATGTTACATCGAGGGTGAGCTTGAGAGATTAAAATTTCTCTGACCAGTTGTGTAACTCTGCTAAGCTGTGGTTTGCCTGTATGTAAAACAGTAATTCTTAGAAGGACTCAATGAAACAATGCCCAGGAAGTGCTTAACACAGTAGCTGGCACATAGTGAGTACCTGATATTAGGTAGCATTCACTTATTTTGTTTATTTTTCCTTTTGGGGAAAAATACTTAAAGAGCAGCTGAGCTCAGAGGTAAAATTCAAAATATAATAAATAACACAGCCCCTGGCTGTCATTAATCACAGCCTCATTTAACTTTAATTCATTTGAAAAATATATTTATAATTCTCCCTGAATCATAATGGAAAAATCAGATGTTTCCCAGGATGGCGTATTTGGCATCCAAATGTCTTGCAGTTGTCAGCAATGTGTTCTTCTTCAGTTACTGCTGGAAAAATAATAGCACAACAACGGCAGCAATAGCAGCAGCAATAATCTGCTTGACTATTGATCCTTATTAAAGGGAGGACATTGGTTTGCTTTTCCAGACACTTTCTAAAGCCCTTTCCTCACAAATTCAAAGGGCAGAGGAGAGACCATCTAAAGGCCCATGCCAGAGATTCCCTGCAAATAGAAATATACTTTGGTGCTTTCTGTTTTGCTTTTTAAATTCACATGGGTTTTGAATTCTACTTTGTAATATATTGGTATTTATTTTAAAAACAAAGTAAGGTTTATTGTATGCCTTTGCATAATCCCAGGACACTAACCCAACGCATCAGTGTTTCAGAAATCCTTTCAGCTGCAACAGAATACTCAGCTACAGTGGATTAAGACTTTAGAACCTAAATTATCACCCAACATATGTAAAGGGTTTAATTTTGCCATTGGGCCTCTGACTCTTCCCTTCAGAAGGTGATCCACCATCTGAAATATGTTGGCTTTCCATGACTGTCTCATTATTTTCATGATTACAAAATGACTTCCATAGCACCAAGCATCACTTACACATTCATTGCAAAAGCATGAGAGGGACGGGAGAAGTTCTTCAAAATTCATATACTTAAATCTCTTTGACCAGAACTTGTTATAACTCTTCCTCACTACAGGGCAGGCTGGAATGCATGTTTTGGCAAAGAGGAATGGAGTTTCCATGGCTGGCATAGACTAATCACAATTCATCCTTTGTAGTATGGCTACCTGGGAGTAAGGATACAGGAATGGCTATTGAATTGGCAAACAGTAGTGTCTGGCACATTCAGTTTGGGAAACACAGAGGTAGAAACTTTTGCCATTCCTGCATCTTCAGAGCTTTCTCTCCTGAGACCCCAAAGATCAATCTCTCTCTCTCTCCCCCTCTCTCTCTTTTCTTTCCTCCCTCCAAATCACAAAGGAATAGCATTCTACTTTTTCTTTATAAAAGAAGAAAAACACTTTCCTTTCCGACAAGTGTATCTAGCACTAACCAGTGTCTATGGAGTTCTTGGGATTCAAATACACTAATACAAGAAAATTTCCTGTTTTGAGGTACAACCTGTAGACTCAGGAAGTGTACTGCTAGTGCCTGGAGGGAATCTACATACAACTGAGTCCAGATTCTTGAGAAGATGCTCTTATGACAGGCCAATGAAGGGTCACTCTGCTGAAGCATGTTTCTGACAAGAGTCTGCGATGAGGAAGACTAAAGGGTATGGTGTGTCTTTGGGGACCTGGGACAAAGATCATCTTTCCTCTGACTGCCTGAGTGAGGTCAGGTAGAGAGCTGAGGCTATGCTCAGCACAAGCCCAGGACCTGGCCCTGTCTGCCTGCTGCATGCAGCCCACGAAGGCCTGTTGACCAGACAGGTCCTACCTGCCTTCAAGGTCCACAGCTAACTTGGCATGAACAAGACTCGGGGGCTTTCTTTTCCATGGACTTAGGGGCAATGCTTCTTTACACTTGTGAAAACATAAGATCCCAGAAAACTAAGTGAAAACCTTTGAAGTGATACAAGATGATGTCACAGTGGAACAACTCAAGAACATAAATGTTTCTGAAATAAGAAATCTAATTTCTAAATATTAAAATAGGACAGGAAAATTGTACAATAGGTTGAACCATCACGAGTACTCAACTAGTGTTTCGGAAGATCGAGTAGACAAACTAAAGGTAGAATAAACACATGAAGAAATGGTGATAATGAATAAAAAGATAAGAGATGTAGAAGATAAACTCAGAGAACCTAATGTGAAAGTAAGTTTGGAAATAGAGAAAGGTGCAAGCTGAGGAAAATAACCAAATGCATTTGAGAAGAAAATTTCTATGACCTAAAAAATGAAGTGCAGGTTCAGATCTGAAGGGCTCGCTAAGTACCTGGCATATTTAATAAGAAAATAGAAAAAAACTGAGACATATCTGGGTAAAGATTCTAAAATCAGCTAAAAATGAGAGGACTATTTACGTACACCAAGAACAGAATAAGACAGGAATTGATTGTCTTATCTGTATGAAAAAGACTGTAATTTCAAAATTAGCCACCTGACCGAAATATGGGGTGGGCCAGAAAGAGACAGAACACACATGCAAAGACAACTGTACTTTTTCTAAATGAATTGCTTAATATAATGTGCAAGTCAAATGAAAATAAAATCAGAGTACAAACTTCAAAGCAGCAAACGGAGAACAAGAATTAGGGAGAGCAAAGGCAGCCCTGCAGTGAGGCTTGGAGTTAAATCTGACAGATGGTGAGGACTGTCCGGCCTTCTGGTCCTAACTCTCTGCCTGTATGTTTGTATGAGATTGCTTTTCCTGTGATAACTTAAGCTTCTGCAGCAGCCAGGATTTAAACTCAGGTCGGTTCCAGAACCCCACAGATAACTTCTATGTTATAATAATGGAAATATGAATTAAGATAAAAATGTTAAGAAAATATTTGAAAAGCAAGGCATGTGCTATAATAAAAATTTAATAGTTGCTCAGAATCAGAATCTTATACCATATAGTGAATAATACTCAGATAGAAGGTAAGGTGTGAATTAAATGTAGGAATTAAGAAAGGAAACAAAAGCCTGCTACAGGTATTGTGCTTTTTAAGAAAAAAAGTCAAGGTAGAGTTGTTATTTAATTTTGGCAGAAAGATATGTTTAAATATGACTTTTAAAAATATTAATGTATCTGGGAATAATATCAGGTATATAGCAGAACTTCATACTAAATAAAAATAAAATAATTTTTAGGGCCAGGCCTGTAGCTGAGCAGCCCTATGCCTGCCTGACAAGTGCAAGGTCCTGAGTTTGATTCCCAGTACCAAATAAATGAATGAATAAATAAATAAAAGAATTTTTTAAAAAAATTCAAGTTAGAAGAAGAAAAATAAGTAAGAATTTTAAAAAGATATATGATAGGCATCAGAGCAAACACTTCAGATATCTCAATTAACATAAATGAGTTTAATTTTGTTATTAATAAACAAATTAGGTTAAAAAGGCAAATCATCCCACAAAATTCAAAATTTAGCCAGGTACTGTTTATAAGAGACATAACTACAATACTGAATATAAATAAAGGATAACTATATCTGTATTGTCACAAAATAAACAGAAAGAAGAATGGCAGTGTTAATTTCAGATACACTTAAGACCAAAACATAAAATCAGGTAAAATTGTATATTTGAATTGTTAAAAGCAACAAAATGAATAATACAAAAGCCTTTAACCTGTAAGAATTATTTGATAAAAGCATAATTGTGGTGAAGGTCTTTAGTTCTTTCATATTTTCACAGATCAATTCTGGCAAAAGTAAAGGAAGAATGATAGAGCATTATAGAAAGTTCTATCTAATATATGTATATATGTTATTTTCATGTATGTGAACACATACACTCTATAATGTATATTCCAAAGATTTATTTGTCCTTTTATGTTCATTACACATTTCCAAATAGTTGATAGTACATTTGGCCAAATTAAACTGTTGAAATGCAAAATGTGAATTCATGTCATACTCTCTTAGAATAATGCAACAAGGTTAAAAAAGAAATAATTAATAAAAGATAACCAAGAAAATATGCTCATTTGATAATGAAAAGGAAAATTTTAAACAATTTCTGAATCAAAGAAAAAAAACCAAATTGAATGATAAACTACCTAGAAATGAGGAGAAAATGACATTTATCATAAAATTTAGTAGTGACTAAAGCTGTATTCAAATGAAAATGTATAGTTAGATTAATCAAGAAAATACAGCTAGGTATAGTGCCACATGCCTGTATTCCCAGCACTCTGCAGGGCTGAGGCAGGAGGATTGAAAGTTCAAGCCCAGCCTGGGCAATTTAGTGATGCCATATCTTAAATTCAAAAATAAAAAAGGACTTGGGGATATGCTCATTATGAAGGCCCTGGGTTCAATCCCCAGGACCGGAAAAGAAAAAGGAAAAGAAAAAAAAAGAAAAGGAAAAAGTAAGTAAACTAAATATACAATTAAGGAAATAGAAAAATAACAAAAATCAAGTAAAAAGTTAGGAAAGAAATTGCATAAAAATAAAAGCTGAATTAGTTAATCTAGTAAATTTAAATGGCAAAATATAAATGACTAGTAAAACTGAAATAGTTTCTTTTAAAACTTAAGAAATAAAGAGAGAAAACAAAAACACAATCATGTGAGGACTGAGGAAGAAACTCCTAGGTACTGAAGATACCAATCACATGTTAAGAGAAAGACACCATCACATTTCTTAGTAGCTGAGGTTGTCTCAAAAACTTTCAACCTAATAACTGCCTTAAAGACTTCTTTGACTCCAGTTTCTCAAATCAGTCAATTAATTTGTATTTCTACTAGAATGAAACTTTTTTAAACTTCACTGAAACAAGCCATACTAAGAGTTTAAATTGAATGTTGTGGGGATTTTATTGCCTAAGTTTATACAACTCTGTTATAAGTGACATCTGTCTTCTCCAGAATTCCGAGTGTAATCTTCTGCCCTAGGCCTTGCTTTGGAAGGAAAATCTGCACACCACTTTTATGCCCAAAGCACAGTGGTCCAAGTCTCTCATCCACTCAATTGCCAGAAACAGCCTCTTGAAGTGTTCCTGTTATTTCTGGGAATCCCAAAAGAATGCCTTGTATGTCCCAGCCTGCAACAGCAGCTGCCACCCATGGAGCTGGTCTCCTTGGCTTTCTCCTTTTCTGTCTGCATTTTAGAGAACTTCCTTTCTATTGTTTCTGGCACCCAGTTCTCAACCACCTTCTTTTCCTCTGGAGAACCACTTGATCCTTTCCTCCTAATTTATGTTCTTGGGTAGGGTTTATGCTTCTCTTGAATGCACAGAAGAGCCTATGACTCAGGCATGACCAATCCATCCATTCATTCTTGTGGGCCATTTGATTGGTTCAAGAATAGTCAGGTGGCCCAAGCAAAAGTAACAAGATATAATGACATTTTTGCTAGGCATGCTGGGAGAGAGGCTAGCATTCTTCCTACAGGACTGGAACTGCTGGCAGCCATCTTGTTGTTGCCTGGCATGTGGTCATAAAGCCAACTGGCAAAGAACAGAGCCAAGAGTGAGGGTATGATGACATCAAGTTGGATTCCTGGAACAACCTCAGAACTGAAACTGATCTGTTCCTAAACTTTTTCATCACATAAACCTAGAAGCTCTTTTTCTTCCTTGGACCATTAGAATTATCACTAGAATCAAGAATCCTAAATGAATTGTATGCTTGTGTCCAGCCATTTATCAAGTTTCTCTCCTCTCTCTTAGCACATTTACATTTTTAATTTATTGTACATATTTAAGGACTACAATATGATCTTTTGATATACAGTGACATGTTCATTAGAGTTAAGGTAATGAACATATCAATTATCTCACACAATTATCTTTGTGTGTATATGTGGTAAGGTGTCTAATATCTACTCTTTTTTCCAGTATAGGAAACAATATTATTAGCAATAATCCTAATGTTGTACATTATTTTTCTAGATTTCTTCCTCCTATGTATCTACAACTTTGCACTCTTTGATCTATGTCTCCTTTCTCTCCCAATCCCTGATAAGCCAACAAAACCAAAACAAAATTATTTTATTTTTAAAGATTCTACATATAAAACAGATCATGCAGTCTTTAAAAAAAAAATCAGTGTCTAGCTTGTTTCACTTACCATAATGTCCTCTAGATTTATCCATGTTGTCCCAAATGGCAGGATCTTCCTTTAAATGGTTGCATACAGCGAGACAGTGAGCACCTCCTCAGCACACTCACTGTTAAGCAGCTCAGGTGTGCAGGCACCAGCAAACACCCTCCCCACCCCCCTCCCCCTGCCTCTGGCCTCCTGACTGTGCCACTACCTGGTTCCACACTACACGGGCACAGGGGGGCATAAAGGCCATTGTTCTGAGCTACAGAAGTAAACAACAGATAGAGGCCCTCTCTCAGGCTACTTGATGAAAACTGAAGCCCACTGGAAAAGTGAAGAGAATCTCTGCAATAAAGGCACACCAGACCACAGTACTTGGTAAGTTGAAGGGATCATCACCTCCCATCAGAACATGGACTATCTTCAGGGGAAAGGCAGCTGGAACCTGCAGTATGGCCTTGCAGAGTTCAATCCTGCAAGAGGACAGGGAGCTCAACTTGGGACTCTCAGCCAGAAATCTGCCTGAATTTCATGGGTCTGCGACTGGCTTGCTGAGACTCATTGACTTATATCTGAACACTGCTGCCCACGTTGTCTATTGTAACAACAGAGACATATCCTGAAGGAGGTCCTTCATTTTTATCTTTTATTTGTTATTTTCAAAATTATTATTATTTTTTTGCTCTTATTTTTAATTTTTTTCTACTCTTTTCAAATTTTTCTTTTTCCTTTTTTTCTTTCTTTTCTCTTCTCTCTCTCTCTCTCTCTCTCTCTGTCTCTGTCTCTGTCTCACTTGCTCTCTTGATGTCACACTTTGTTCCTCATCTCCCTTTGTGTTCCTGTTCTGGCCCTAATTCTTATTTCTTATTTATTTTTCTTTCTTTTTATTTTTCACAGTGAGGCCTGTGTCCTCTGGCCTCACTGCTAACCATCCCCTATCCTACTACCTACCTATCCCTCCCTCCCCAACTCCTTCTAACTCCCCATCCCAAAGGGTAAAGTTGCTACATTGAAGAGATTATTCACTATAAACACATGTTGGGTTGGTCCTTCATTTTAATTTAATTCACACAGATAGATGTGATAGATTAATAACTACCACAAATTGTCATTTTCTAAGATGTACTTGATGCTATGGTGTTCCTGATTGTATCACTTGGGCTAAGGTGTTGTGATTGATCTAGTCAGTGGTCCTTCCTGTTATAATGAAAATGAGACAGCCTCAGAGCCATTAGAGACTCAAAATCTAAACACCAGCTATATCTGGAAGACACCTCTGAGAAGCAATCATTCCATAAGGTTTCTAACTACAAGCAACAAAGATACTTACAATAAGCAACTTTGAAGTATCAACCCAGGAATTAAACCAAGGACAATACCAAAAACAAAAATGAGAAGACATTTAAGCAAGGCACAAACTCAGACTTCCACCCCACAAAAG
>NW_004624736.1:20175736-20238717 GCF_000247695.1 Heterocephalus glaber | reverse complement strand
AAATAAATAGGACACACATGTGTAAATACCAAATAGTTTCTCTAGTGTGAGAAACTGAAAGTGTAAATAAGGATTGAAATGATTAAAATGAATAACTGATCATTTGAAATAGGAAGAAAAGGTCCAAAGGGGTAGGGGAAGTGGGAGGGGAAGGGAAGGGGAAGTGAAGAAGGCAAAGTAAAACTTATGAGAAAAGAAAATATTGGAAACAAAGTCTATGTAAATAGGGAAGGGTGGAGGAGGTGAAGGGCACACAGGTAATGGGGAAAAAATAAGAACCAAGATACACCATGTACAGGTACAAGCACCCAGTGATAAATGTAAATGCATTGTATACCTAAAATGTACCAATAAAAGAATTTAGGAAAAAAAATAGTTGCATAATACTCCTCTCCCTCACTCTCCCTCTCCACCTCACGTGCATGCGTGTGTGTGTGTATGTGTGTCTGCCCTCTGTGTCTGTGTGTGTTGAACTATTCATCCATCAACCATCCCTCAGGTTACTTCTGTATGTTGGCTATTGTGAATAATGCTATCGTATGACCCAGCAATCCCTCTGCTGTGCATATACCCAAAGGAAATGAAATCATAACTCATAAAGATTGACTGAACTCCCCACAAATTTCTTTTGAGCTGTTCTGCTGGTTTTTGCCTGTACTCTGCCTTTCCAAAGAAACATAAAACCAGGACAAGGGTGTGGATGACCACTTCTGTTCAAAATGCCTCCCATTCTTCCCCTATACACCCACTCCTCCCTGAGAGCACACAGCTGTGGTGGGCCAGTGGACACAGAGAAGGGGGCCATATGAGCAATACCCAGGCTCTTGCAAAACCAGCTGAGATATCCTAACTGCCACGTTTGCAACCTGCATGACAAGAAAACTGTCCTTTAAGCATAAAATGCAAGAGCACAGAGAATGATCTTACAGATAAGAGTGACAGAGAGAGGAAAAGCTCACAGCTCTCAGCAAACATTTTGGTTTAAGCCATGTATATACATCTTAAAAACCCTTTTTAAAATTCTTCCTAACATTTAAAAATTTTCAACTCACTGACTCAGACTTTTTAAAGATTAATAAACCTTTGCAAATCTGTTCTTGTCAACCATTTTAATAGACTTGTCCTGTGGAGGTCTTGTCCCCACCCCCTCAAAATAAAACAAACCAAACAATAAATCAAGACACTGAAATGAAATCCAGTCTCACCTCGCAGAGCAATGGTTTTATGGTTGGAACGTGTGCTTGCTAATTTCGAGAACATATTATTGTGTTTTATTTAGCGCAGTTCAATTTCTACACTTTTAGCTACAGGAAATAAAAAGTAAAGCCCACAGGCCAGTTTTAATTTGGTCAATTTTTTCTTGCACAAGAATCCCCCTGGTAGAAGAAACTGGCAGCATCAAGCCAGGAAGCCCCTCCCTCTTTGCTCCCACTTGACTCACACTGCCACTTTCACTGAGAAGTTATCGCACTTCACACCACTGATCCTTCATAAGGCTGCATTATTAATGGAATAACATTTCTGCCGGAGTCAATATGGAATAGATTTAGGTCCTATTTACCAACTGAGTTTTAGGGAAATTTGACAAAATTAAACTAAGAATGCAAATTAATATACTAGCTTTAAAGATTACAAAAGGAATGTTACCATAAATATGCATTTCTTATAATATCAAGGCAATGGATGGAAAGAGCTTCAATATCCTTTAATAATTTCTATTCTTTAGATGGGGCAATATTAGGTCTTTGTAAAAGAGTTCTTTTACAAAAACAAAATATCCAAGCAAATGCTTGTTTTTGTTAAGGAAGTAAGATCAAGGTTTTTCTAAATACCAACAACTTTCTTAGCTTCAGCAAGAAGAAATTCCTGCCTATTCTCTTACCACCAAAGAAAGAAAAACAGGGTAGGCATCTATGGTCAGATGAGGCACTTGGAAGGGACTGGGGAAGCACCAGGCCGAATACGTTCTGCACAGAGCTAAGGGATCTAGACTCAACCAGAAGAAACTGAGTCTCAAGACTCTGCTCTACCCTAGCCTTGGACACCTCTGGAATTCTGAGATTGTGTTTTCTTGAAATAAATGAATAATAAAATGGGAATGATCATTCTTATCCTACTTCTTTCCCAGATGTCTACCAGGAAGGCAGTGAGATAGTTTGCACAGCCTCTGTAGTTGGTTTTAGGCCTCTAAGTAAAAGTCACACTGGTTGGGCCCAGAACCCAGCTGTACCACCTGACCCACCACGTAGCTGTAGTGAGCACTGAGAAAACTGGCTCTACCAAGTCAGAGGCCCCTCTGCTTGCTGTTTCCTTGCCTGAGAAATGGGGATAATAACAGTAGCAGGGCAATGAGTAGATTCACAAAACGCACTGAGGTGGTGAGTGGACATCATAAGACAACAGGTGTTAGTGCTTCCTCTTATTATATTGTTATTGTACCTGAGATAAAGAAATTCATCCTAGGAAAACCTGAGGTCACAGGCCCATAGAGAAAGTGTGATGTCCAGTGATAGAGGTGTGGCACTGAGGCCACTTCCTGTACCATGCTGTGGCGGTTCATCCTCTGGCAGGACGCCACCCCAGTTGGCATAGACAGTGTCCTCAGCGGGACACATGTCTGCTTGGAAACTGCTTGGTTGAACTTCAGCGAGGCCAGCCACAACACCCTACAGGGCAGGTTGTCACCTTCAAAGCGAGGACTGGGCATGGATGATCCGAAGCCCAGCTCAGGGGCTCAGAAACCTGCTAGGAGGCCTGTTGGGAAAGAAGGCAGCCAGGTCACCTGACATTCTCCGAAAAAAGGAAAACAAGAGCAGCACAACTGCCCCATCTCTGACCCTGGACTGGGAGGACAACCATAAAAAACATCACTCTGATTGATGTAGAGGTGATAAGGTGTAGAGTGATGAGCCAACTCCATTTCAAGGTTGCTGTGTGTTCTTGGGGGCTTCCGTCCTAAGGGGCAGGCTTATAAATCTCAGTCTGTGTCGGTCACTGTAAATATGAGGCTGTCCTGGAGCAAGACAGCTGCTTTCTCTTCTAACGTGAGCACTCCATGCGCAGGGACCCTCCATGGGCGGAGGCCGCGGATCTTTCCTAAGAGCGTGAGAATGTCCAGGCCACCTCGCAGCCCACCCACGCGGCCACGGCCTCTGACCCCTCCACCCCTCCCACTCCCACCTCGGGCAGTCAGGCTCCCAAACCACCACACCCCCTCAAAGCAACACTCCAGCGCTATTATTTCTGCTTCTTGATGGAAAATCATCAGGTATCACCCAGAGATGCCATCGCCGCAGGGGCTGAAACACCAGTTATCTCCTGGGCTGTGGCGGGTGGCTCCCCCTAGCTGCTAGTACAGCACAAGCGCCTCCCAGGAGCCCTGCAGACTGTGCCTGTGAAGCAGGGCCCAGGGCCCAAGAGCCCTGAGGAGCTTCACTGTGGTCTTTCTGTCTTCTGTCTCCCACCCCTAACTCTGCCCCACTTAGGGTCCTCTCTCTGACCTTCCCTCTCTTTCTCTCAACTATCATTTTCTCCAAGAGTGGGTGTTACAGAAAGGAGTTTCACAGAAGACCAAGTTATCTGATCTTATTTTCTATCATCACCCAAGCAACAGCAGGGTAGGTAAATAATTTTATCAAACCCTTTTTATTACCTTGATAGTCAGCTTGTATTTATCAAACTGGACTGTGAGATGAAAACCCTCCCAGTCTAAAAAGAGGAACTAATGAAATGATTTTTAAAGTTCCTTCCAGCTCTGCTTTCCCAGGCAGTGAGAGGCCACTTGTTCCTTTTCTAACACTGGGCCTCCCTGCACTTGCAATTAATTCCCAGAAGATTTACCCTAGACTGTGAACTCAAGGAAAGGTACCAAGAAATACATGAGGAAATGTTAAGTCCTTTGGGGACAAACCCTTTAATGTTTACCTGGGCCTGTTTCTTAGGAAATTACACATCAGAAAATTAACGTTGTTCTCTAGTGGAGGTCATGCAGCTGGAAAGCAGCAACAAGATGCCATCTTCCTTACTACTAAACTTTCTCAAGACCTTTACAACAAGGAATGTCAACAAGGGTGTATTTGCACAGTTTTGGGTGGAGTGCTTCATTTGAAAACAGGGCAGTAGCTCAGAGAACCATGCCCAGAATTGATAGGGTTTATCTAGTAAGTGGCCCACCCCGGAATTAACATTGCCTGGGAAATAACATAATCTTTGGCTGGTGTCCTACATGCTGAGTGTAGACCAAAGACATTGGCTGTCTCTTGGCTGTGTGAGAAGTAGTGGAAAGATCAGACTTCTTCTTATGATGCTGGTGAACATAACTAATAAATTGTCCCCTCTTGCAGGGGGACACACAGCTGGTACTATTATTATTGTTAATAATACATTAAGTGAATGCAAAAGTGCCTGCATATAAAACAACAATCAAAACCCTAAACCAATGAGAATTAACTTTGAATCTTTGGAGTGCACAGTATATCACACTCACACAACCAATTAAAAGGGCATGTCATCTTATTTGGAAAGTATCTATTGATTTTCCAGCTCATTGGATCAGGTTGATGTGTCTTTCAATGGCCTCGATGACATCATCAATATTTTTCTATTCAGAATAATGACTTATTTTATATGCCAACAGCTATAAAAAAGCAACCCACCTATATATATTTCTATTGACACCAGCTTAAGAGCCGTCTGGTTTTCTCTTCTTAACATATGATATTGGTAATCCAGGGCAAAAGAAATGTTTTGATCATGTCATGAGACTCATTTAGAGACCACAGTAAATTTGTTTAGTTTAAAAACCAACCACTAAATCATATTTTGCCTATTAGAGGCCAATGCTCTCCACTGCATTTGGTGTCCAAATTACATTTATTTTAGAGTGAATTACATTCATTTCAGACGCAGCCCCCAACTCCCTTCTTCCTCCTGTCCAAGAAGGCAATATATTCACCAGCTGTGTGATCTTTGGCAAGTGACTCAGTCTCTCTGAAGCTTTCTCTTCTCATTTATTAAATGGGAGGGAGTATACTAGGTGCCTCATATTACTCTTCTAACTCTCACAGGTTCCCTGCAAGCTTGGTACTGTTATTAGCCCCATTTTATAAATGGGAAACTGAAGCACAGAAAGGCTACAAAAACTTGCCCCCAAATGACAGTTAGTACATAGTAAAGCCAGGTTATCTGGCTACAAATGTTCATAACAGTAAATAATGACAATAATAGTACTCTCTTGTAAGGCGATGTGCAGATTCAGTAACATGGTCAAAGCACAAAAACATGAGTCTTTGGCAGGTGCTGAAGGAGGCAGGACAGCAGAGTGTCGGAGTCATCCCACTGGAGTCCAGATCCAGCTCTGTCCTTAGCACCTATGTGACCTTGGGCCAGTGAGCCCCCTCTATGGGCTTCAGTTGCCTTGTTGTGAAGGGGATAGGCAAGGTGCCCTTTTGTGGGAAGACGGGGAGGATAAAATTCCATGCAGTATGTGCAGTGCTTAGGTCAGTGCCTGACACCAGCAGTGCTCAGCTGTGGCACTGTAATCATTAATAGGCACTCCATAAATACCCCATTCCCTTCCTAAAATCCTTCATGTTCTCATAAGTGCCTCTAATATACATTCAACTTGAACCATCATAGACTTGTGGAAGCAGAAGCACCCTGTGGGAAGAATTTATCTTTTCTCACCAAGGGACAGGAATGGAAAGGGGAAACTTGGGTGGTGGCTTCTTATATTTTCTTCCCAAACCGAAGCATCCATCATCAGTGCTTGTAAAACTGAGAGACAGAGGGCATCTGTCAAGGCCCTGCTGGGCACAGGCTGATGACATAACCCAAAATGGAAACCAGAGTGTCAGAGTAAGGTCGGTGCGATTTGAGATCTGACTCTGCACTAATTAGCTGTGTGACTGCAAGTATTCACATCACTACATTTTTCCTCCTGTGCAAATGATATCATCTCAGCTCGTTGTGTGCTTTGAGAAGGAAACAGCACAGCATAATGCAGCTACGTCCGACAGCTCTCAGCTCCCTTCTTCTATCCCCTCCACATTAATCTGGGCCATGGTGGTGTGGGTTCTATGCCTTTTCCCAAGCGTCTCAAGGAACACTTTTCCATGGTAACTGGAGCCTGTAGAAAGGCAAGGGCTTTCCTTGAGAGACTGATTCCAGGGATTTTCAGAATCTGAACATAACTTTAGGGGGAAATTTGAGAGCAGCCTTTGGGATCTTTTCAAGAAAAAGGTGAATCCTAACTAGGGCAAGTCTAAGGGCAAACAGACCATTTACTAGCTTGGGGAAGCAGGCCAACACAACAGGCTCTTCGGTGCAGTGCTCCGTGGATGCCCAGGGGCAGGGCAGCCAGGGACTGCCCCTTGGGTAGCTATGAGGACAGGTTGGACCTTATACCATTGTTCAGCTAGTCTCTCCACCCTAGTTTTTCCCTCTTTTTTTCCAAGTCCTAGTCCCAGCAATTCAGTGTTGGTGCCTACTAAGGATTAGCCTAGCTGGCTCTTTCTCTTCTATTAAGGAATGGTGGGAAAGTGAGGCTGAGGCCCTGAGGTCTTGAGAAAGATGTCCTGGGGAGGAAACTGAAAGCAGAGTCTGTGACCTCAGTCTGGGCTCCCTCTCCAGCCCGGTCAAACCTTCCTGGACTTCAATTCACTCCTCTCTCAAAGGAGCAACTGGAGCGGCTCTTTAGCCTTCGCACTGTGTTCCAGGGCCATTACTTCAAGGCTACAAAGAGGTCTGGTGCAGAAGGGAAAGTCACATATCTTACAGTCAGCCTATGGATGAGTTTTTATTACCTGGTACAGTGGTTTTATTTTCCTTAAATACTGAAGTAGTAGCTAAAATTTAAAAATGAGGAGGTTTTTTTAATTAATAGATTTTATTTTATTTTTATGTTATAGTTACGGTAAAATTAGAAAGTACGGAGAGTTCCCACATATTCCCTCTCCCTATCCATTTCTCCCTTTCCCCATTTTCCTTTATTATTAGCATCTTGCATTAGTGTGGTATACTTGTTATATCAATGAGCCAATATTGGTACATTATTACTAACTGAAGTTCACAGTTTACATTAGCTTTCACTCGTTGCTTTGCACATTCTATGGATTTTGCAAATACACAATATCATGTATCCATCATTATAGTATTATACAGAATAGCTTTACTGCCTTAAAAAAATCCCCTGTGTTCCACCTATTCATCTTTCTCTCCTCTCTACCTCCAGGAAACCACTGATCTTTCTACTCTATTTATAGTTCAGCTTTTTCCAGAATGTTATATAGTGGGATTCATAAGTACATTGTATTTTTAGGTTGGCTTCTTTCACTTAGCAACAGGCTTCCTTGTCTTGCCATGACTTGTAGCTCATTCCTTTTTGTTGCTGAGTAGAGTTGCATTGTAGAGTTGCATTAATTTTATTTATCCATTTGCCTACTGAAAGAGATCTTGGTTTCTCACAAGTTTTTGCAATTATGAATGAAGCTGCTATGAATATCTATGTATAGGGTTCTGCATGAACATAAGTTTTTAACTCACTTTGAGGAATTTCAATAAACACAACTGCTGGATCAGACAGTAAGACTATGTTTAGCTTTATAAGAAACTTTTAGGCTGTCTCCCAAAAATAATTCCCCAGTTTGCATTCCAACAGCAATGAATCAGAGCTCCTGTTGCTCTGCATCTGTGTCAGCACACAGTATTATCAGCTTTGGAGTTTAGCCATTCTAATAGGTGTGTAGTGGTATCTTAGCTGTTTAAATGGCAAATTCCATGAATTATGACATAATATTGAGCAACTTTTCATACGCCTATTGCCATCTGCCTATCTGCTTTAGTAAGGTATCTGTTTTGTCTATTTTAAATTGTTTCCTTTGTTTTGTTTTCTTATTGTTGAATCTTTTGTATATTTTGGACTCAAAATATTCACTCACTGAGTTATATTACCTTCCGGTCTGTGAGATATCTGACTGGGTAACTCTGGTCTAGAGGAATCACCATCTTTACCTGTTTGCTACACTGGGTACCACACAGGTTTGTTTTGAATAAAACTATCTGATGCTTTAAAAGAAAAATTTAAGCCTGACTAGCTTAGATGATCTTCCTGCTCTTTCACTCCAGTCCCACCCTTGCACTGCCACGTTTGGCTTGGATGAGAGAAGAAGCAATTTCATAGATACTCTCGGTCTGGTGTCTTCTGATCCACCTGCTCTGTTCATTCCAGTCCTTGTATGGGGCTGGATGTCTGTGTGGGGCATCACACCAACTGTCACAGCACTGGCAGAGTGCCTCCACCTGCTGGGTCAGCAAGAAGAAAACCTTCATGTGAGGATGGGGGTTAGAGTCAGCTTACAAAGAAAAAGTAATTTAAACCCTAAATTACCTTCGAATATGACTTCTTATAGATAGGAATCACCTTGCCATGGAAAGGCACTCCAACGTAAAGGCACATGAGAACTCAAACCAGGCAGAAACAGCAGGTGGGAGCAGCAGATTCCTTTTCTCTTCTCAGCCTCATTTTGAAGCGTGAGCCTACCGAGTGGGATGGGTGAACTGCTAACACTCTACCACTGGCTCTCTTTCTCTTTCTCCCTGAATCGGTGTTGTTGGCTTTCTTTGAGGAGTATATAGCAAGCATGATTCCTTTTTCAGTAGGACCTCGGGTGCTTCCTGGGTTCTCAAAGGGAATAGTAAAGACAAATCCAAGGGATCTAGTACAGGACTTCGAAACAAGTGAGAGCTGAAAAAAAAGATTTTGGTGTAAATTCCTGGTGTCCAGACCATGTCCAGTATCCTGTTGTGTGCCCTTGCTGAAGTTATGTGTACAGAGGCCTCTTAGTTTGCTAGGGCTGCTGTAACAAAGAAGCAAACACCAGGTAGCTGAAATAACAAAAATCTTTTGTCTGACAGTTCTGAGAATACAAGTCTTAAATCAAGGTATCAGTAGTGCTGCACCTTTCAGCAGGGGAAGAACGTGTTCTGGGCCTTTCTCCTTGGCGTGTAGATGGCTGTCTACACCTTGTGTCTCTTCACACTGTCTTCCATCTATGGGTGCCTCTCTGTCCAAATCTCCCCTTTTATAGGGACACCAGTCATATTGGATTAGGGCCCGCTCTGATGACTTCATCTTAACTCATTACAGCTGCAATGTGATTTCCAAATAAGGTCACATTCTGAGGTACAGGGAGTTAGGATTTCAACATATGAATGTGCAGGGAGGAACATTTCAACCTACAACAGTTCCTCTGGTGTAGGCAGACAAAAATCTCTTGTCTCCATGAGTCAGTCAAAATAAGTCGTTGGAAAAGTGAATTAATAAAAAAAGTCTATAAAACCAAAGCTTAATGATGCCATTCTCGACTTTCTCCATCTAGAGTATTCTTCTTCTTTTTTTGCTAATATAATTATGGTGGAAACAAAGAGTTCCTAAAAATAAAGTTTATTGAAAGCCCTTTGCCTCTACTCCCATGGTGTCTTTATAAAATATGTTCTACAGTGGCTACACCATGAATCACCCCCCCCATGAGCCATTTCAGCCATGTAAGTAGAGCTCTACAACAAAAAATGGTCCTACCCTTGCCCGGCATTCAAAGATTTTGTCCTAAAAGCTCCTTGCCTAACGTCAGGGGCTCTTGCAGAATTCCACTTTCCATTTTCCTGACGAACTCCACTTACACACCCTGTGGCCAGTTCACTCCACTGTTTCATTTATTACTTGTCCTTTAGGGACTCAGAATTCCCTTTCCCTGTTGATCTGATTCCATCGGTCCTTTGCCTCAAGCTTTGTTTTTACCTTAGGATTGTCTTTTGGAGTATGCCCCTATTACACCCCTTTCTTGCACTGACTTTCCACTGAACTGAAGGTTTCTCTCTCTCTCTCTCTCTTTCTCTCTCTCTCTCTCTCTCTCTCTCTCTAATGAAATGGTTTGGGCATATTGTAAAATTGAAATAAGACACAGAGTGAGACAAAGATGGGAGGAACAAATTGCAATTAATTTGAAAGGACAGGTCAGCAGTTTCTACGAGACAGAAAGTAGCATTGCTTACATGGCATAGTGAGAAAAGCATGGGCTTTGTCATAAAACAAACACAGCTTTGGAGATTGGTCACAACAATACCTGGGTCAAGTTCTTTGCACATTTGTATGTGTAGTTTTAAATGTGCTCACAATATCAGTAATTCTCCAATTTGCATCACCAGCCCTGACCTTCCTCTTAAATTCAAGAGTGAAATTCAGTTTCCTTCTAGGCATATCCAACCCAAAGCCTGCGGGCTCGTTGTGCTATTTTAATGTTATAATAAAAATATTAAAAATAAGGAAAGTTTTGTTACTTACATACATTGACTATATTATATATTCTAGATGTGGCCAAAAACAATTCTTCACTCAATGCAGCCTAGGCAAAGCAAAAAGTTGGATTTCTATCTGAATGTATGAAAGGCTTCCAAACTCCCTATGTCTAAAACCAAACTCTGCAGTTCTATCTCTTGCCTCTAGATTGTTTTTCAGTCTCACATTTGCAGCAGTCTTTTAAAAACGTAAAGCAGATCCTGTCACTCTTCCACTCCAATCTTCTGTGACAGACTCAGCTGTCTCCAGCATCCTTTCTCCTTCTTTCCTTTAGTACTGGACCCTTCACCTTTTGCCTGGGTAGTGAGTAACCACCAGCTTTATTTCCATCCTCTGTTGCAGTTAATGTGTCCCCAAGACCGGGTTGGAACCAAAGGGCTGTGAGCAAAAGTAACATGTACCATGACTGTGTACTGAAGGAGGAGGCACGCTCCTCCCTTCCTGCCTTCTTACTGATGAGCCATTGTCTGCCATCATACCCTGGAAAAGGTGGAAACAGCACACTAACAGCTCTGGACATCCTATTTGATGCTTCCTGTGAGAGAACTAGTCTTGCATTTCATTAAATTATTATAGCAGCTGACCCTGTCCCCTAGTTGTGTACCTGCCAATGTCTTGCTTTTGCAATTAGAAAAAAGTCCAAATTCTTCCCAAGGCCTACAAAGTCCTATGTGATCTTGCCCTTGACTAGCTCTTTGACTTTGTTTCTTACTTCCTCTCTCTTTCTCTAGGCTGCAGCCACCCTGGCCAACCCATTCAGCCTCAAGGACACCAAGAACATGACTCCTCAGAGCCCTATTTAGGTGACACCTCACGGAGCCCTGCTCTGGCCCTGATACCTCACACGTGCTTGGTTTTTCTTCTTGTTTTGTAATGCTCCTGGAGGTAGAAATGGTTTTTTGTTTGTTTGTTTTTGTTTTTTGTCTGCTTTTGCCCTGACTCCCAAGAATGTGACCTTCCTAGAAAAGAAATGTTATACTTGTTTTGTTTACCGCTTTAAACACATAGAAAATTCCAGAAATGCTTATTGGCAGAATAAATGAGCAAGCTTTTGTTTTCTCATATGTAAAATGGAGATAGTAATTTTGCCACTAGGAATGTGTGAAAATAAGAGGGCATAATGCCAATGGCTTCATGTGACATCTGCCACCCAATTTGTAAGACTGCCTTTCAAGACTTTCTGTCCCTGCATATTTTCTTATGTAAAACTAGAAATTTGGGCTTTTTTTTTGGCATCAAGGAAGTTCCTTTCCACGAGCAACTTTCTGTGCTACAGTATATCTCTGTCCATTCACCACTTCCTCTCCTCCCTCACATTTGTCTCCATTCACTGGCCCTATCCACTCATTGGCTCTGTCATTGATCCAGGCAGCTTTGAAATGGGTGATGCTGTTTCTCATCCTTGCTCGATCATATCCATGCCTGGAACATTTAAACAAGAGACAACCCCAAGATAGCACCCTCGGGGTGTGCTCCCTGCCGACCATCTCTTTCAAGTTGGCAGAGGGAAAGCACATTGTGTCTTGTATTTCTCCAACTTGAACACAGCTTTGCTGATTTAGCACAAATTTCCCATAAAAAGCAGGCCTCCGGGGAGCAGATACTGAACTTGGAAAGTTTATCCCAAAAAGAGAACTTGTCATAAAGTTGTGAGTGACTGAAATGTGAGGTGAGGGGCTGAAGCTGTTGGGAGAGGGGTTGAATGGCAGCCATTTTACAGCTTCTGTGATTGGATTTCCTCTCATGAATCCTCAACAATTCCCCCTTGCCCCACCCTTCTCCATGACCCTTGGCAAAAAGCAGCATTACCCTGTTCACCCGCTGAAAGGGAGAGTAGGATTGTTACCAACAAAGCTACTTCCCATGGTAAAAAGAAGTTCTTGGATCAAGTTTTCTCTCTATGGTCACTGAAAATGACAATTCATTTCTCCTCCACCAGCCAAATGCTATCTCCAGATGCACACATGTGGATCCCATCAAAGTCAGAGAGGTCCTGAACACAGTTGAGGTCTCTCTTTGGTAGCAAGAACACAGAGCTGTAAAGAAAAGCTCTGGAGCAGGTGTGTGTGCGTGCGTGTGTGTGTGTGTGTTTGTGCATGCACGCACATGCGTGCATCTATGGTTGGAAAGTTCTTTATAACACCCTGATTGTTCTGAGAATTCTCTAGTGTCTGTAATCAAGCAGAAGGGTGAAGATGATGAAAAAGTCCTGTGTCTGACAGTCCTCTGGTTAATAGAAATGTGAGACCTGTGGGTGAAGGCACAGCAGCTGACACAGACATGCATAGGTTTGGGACTACAGGCCTGCGCTCATACCCAGCCCGGTCCACTTCTAGCCCTGTATTTTAGGGAAACCTCTGTAATTTCTCTAAGCACAAGCCTTGGGATTTCCCACCTTTTTGGTCAAGTGGAGATGACTATATTGCAAGTGCCTGGCAAGTCTTAAGTGCTCAAGTGGTGGCATTACCATTGCAGGGGCGGGTCTGCTGACTTTAAGTCTCTAAGCCTCTCTCATTCACAGAGCCCGGCTGTCTCACCTCCACCTCAGCTGGGGAACCTCTGCAGCACCCAGACCAGCAGCTCACGAGCTTCAGCACTGAGCCATTCTCACACCCACCCTACTTGGAAGTAGATTCTAATCTTGCTTCCACTTCTGCTGCCATTGTAAACTTTGTCCATTCTAGCTTAAATGGGTGATGATGGGTATTTGTCTCTAATCTTCACAGAGTATAACACTCAAGTCAAATAAAACATTCTCCTAGTGCTCTGCTCCTTTCTTGCAAAGCAGTTGTGTTTCTGGTTATAATTGTTTGTGCAATGGTTTGTTTAAAATCTGCTCCTTCCACTAGACTGTAAGCTTCATGAGGCCCATTTTGTTTAGAGTATTTAGAACATAGCAGCTTTAGATGAATATTTGCTGAATAAATGCAAGAATGGGAATGCAAAAGTACTTTGAAAACTACAAAGCACACGCTAATGTCAGGTACTATTATTATTATGAAATATCATGTAAGTAAAAGTGATTGGTTGTAGGGTTGCCCTATTCAACTAATTTATATATGTATTTAAAAGCTTTTCACTATATAGCTTTTAGACATATCATTTCTACTTGAATGAGAATTATGCATTCAGTCATTTCTATGGAAATTCAGCATGGAATATTGATCCAGAAGTACAAAATTCTGTACTTAATATTGCTTCCTTGGAAAAATATACCATTTTTTACATTTCTAAGGCTGCATATGCTTATATTTTATCTTCATCTATCCATTTATCAATTTGTTCATACACTTAAGAACTTTTTATTAAATGCCTATGCTGTGGCAGGCACTATGTTAAGAGCTGAGGACACATGGTAAATATCATCAGTGACCCTGTACTAGACTCACTGTCTACTGGTGGGCGGGGTGGTGACAACAGTGTGATGTGCACAATTGTGTCAAAGTACACGTAGGCCAGGGGCTGTGGGAACACAGAAGGGGAATGTGGTGGAGGCTGGAAGAAACCTCTGGAAACAGCTGATGTCTGAGCCCAGCCTTGAAGGGTGAGGGTGGATTTTCCAGTTGAAACAGATGAAAAGGCGTATTGGATATTGGAAAAAGCATACTATTTGCTGAATAAGGAAGGTGATGAGTGAAAGGACAGCTGAGGTCATGAAGAGATAACCCTAAATCATCTGCCACGTTGGATTTCGATTCTATGCATATGTGTGCACGAAGGGCATGTGATGAACTCCATTTAACTCCACATTCAGCCCCAAAAGCCCGGAAGGACACCTGGAACCACAGACATAAGAGGAAGGGTCTTGGCAAAGGAAGATCACAAAGAGAGTATTAGGCAGATACTAGCCACTTGCCCACTTCAGAGAGGAGGATAAGAAATAATCTTCAATGTTGCTTCAACCAAGTTGGAAATGTCATAACACTATAGAAGACTTAATCTTCCTATGTGACAAAGATGTTCCAAAGAATGGATGGAATGATGGGCATTTTCCTTCTCTCCAGGATGCACAAATGCACTTTGGTGCAAAGCAGGGGACATTGTTAAAGACAACATTATTCTTGCAGAAAGCCAAACCAAGTGCTTTTGAAAGCCTCCGATTTCATTCTGAATGCTTTGCAATCTATGCATTTAAAATCATTTTCTAAGCTGGGAGAATGACACAAACATCCATACAACACAGGCTGCTGTGCATAAAGTTGGGCTGCCTGGTCGAGTTGAGCTGAAAAGTGCTGTTGCAGGGTGTTTTCATTTAAAAATTCTCCTTATTATTTTTTAAAGAATTCTTGTTATAAATAAAAAATTATTATTATTCAAGTGCATGCTGAAACTGAATCATGCCATTCTTACATAATTTTTCATTGGATTGTTGCAACCCATAAAGAAATCCAATTAAATTTCCCTTGCAGGCACAGGCCTTCATTCAGGGGGCCTTGAAAAAGCCAGTTTGTTGTATTGTATGGCAGGTCGATGAATTGAGAAGCAGAGAGGGCTTGTCCTGTTCCCTGTCCTGTGACATGATGTGAAGAGAGTCCGCCAGCTATGTTTCAAAGAGCTGCATTATCAGACAACATAAAGGCACCCCATCCTTTCTGCCTCTGTGCCACAGAATATGCATGTTCCGGTGTCTCTGTCCCAGGAGCAGTTCTGAACACTGTATGGCTAACATACTGCTTTCTGGATCTTAGGAGCATTTACTGTCATTATCTCAGAGACATCGGACACGGGGTTAGGGATGGAGTATGTGAGCGATAAGATAATGGTTTTGAAGATGTTTTAAAGGAATGTCTTGGAAACATCCAAACATGTGAATTCACTACTCAAAAAGAAAGCATAAGCCAATGTGTTATGGAATTACATTATTTTACCTTAATCTGTTTCTTGGTTGCCATTTGAATTGTGTATGTATTTTCCTTCACTAATTTATACATTATGTGGGGTCTCAATTATATTGAGACACACAGGACTTTTGTTTTTAAATAAAAAGTCTGCTTGAGTAGACACAAACAAAATACCCTCACACTTTCCCCCTTGCCACTAGTATAGCAAAAATCCCTTTTGCCATGTAATTGAAACTTCCCTTAATAATCGGCCATGTGGTGGAAGTCAGTCTTATTATCTATCAGAGTAGAAGTGGAAAACTAAGGTTAGAGAGAAAGCAAGAGAAAAATCCTGGTGGGAACAAGGGTGAAAGATACTGTTCTTTATACTACTTTTTGAAGTACTACCTGAAAACGATTTTATATGCTTTTTCCCCACTGGCTTTTGGTTGGTATTATTTTTTGTGGTATTTCAAAACAGCAGCAGTCCCCTAATTGTTTTGAACCCTCATGTATCAGCAAACACAAGAAGCTTATTTCATTACAGCTTGGGTTTTATGGGACAAGGGTGGCCCCTCTCTCTCTCTCTCCCTCTCTCTCTCTCTCAACAGGCACATCTCACAATTGAATTTTCAAAATAATTCACTTATGCTGTTTCCCTGCACCAAGAATGCAGGCTTGTATTTGTCTTGCTTTAGCATGTAGCAATGCCTTGATTGGTGGCAAAATACGTAGGCAGATAAAATTATTCTATGTACCAAGATTTCTGGAGACCAGAGCATACAGGAGTGTCGATCTGTGCTGAGTAAGTAGGAAGCTGCATCATGCTTTTCCAGCTTTAGTGTTTGCACATTATGAATGTGTCCCAAATGTTCCTTCATAGTGGGAGCCTGCAGTGAGGGTGAGTAATTATCGCTGTCTGTCCCCAGGGCCCTGCTGAGAAGCATAAAGCTGGGCCAGCACAGCCCACGGAGGGTGCGGAACCCACTCCCCCTTGTTTGTGGGTTCTGAGTTTCTCACCACAGAACATTTCCTCTTTCTTTTCTTGTTTTCTAAGTACAGCTATGTGAACTTGAAAGTATCAAAGTACAATGTGGTCAGAAGAGTGCCTCACATGCAAACCTTATAAAGCTCAGATAAGACAGAGCCATGGAAACTCAATTCCTTTTGAAGTTTTCTTTTCCAATGCAGTAGTGACTCTTGGACTGCTATGTGTGCATGCATGTGTGTGTGGCCCCCTTTGGAGGGATCCTAAATTGTTCTTTAGTGCAAAAGGAAGCCCTCCTCATTCACCAATGCCTAATTGGACACAGACTTTCTCCCACAAACTGACACAGGTCACCCAAAAAACAGTCCTGAAGAACTATCAAATTTTCCCATTCCTCCAGGGTCACAACCGCAAATCAGCCTTTTGCTGAATCTGGCCCATGTTTTGGGGTACGATGAAACTGGAGCTCAGGGAAGAGCTTTTAACTCTGAGTTTAACCATGGACATTTCTCCAAGATGCTTAGTTTGCTCTTCACCAGGATCCCAAGACACATCACACCACACACACACACACACACACACACACACACACACAGCAGCCCCAGAATCATTATTTCATTAGCAAAGAAAACTTCAAAAGGAATTGCATTTCAATGGCTCTATCTCAGCCTTGATAAGAACTGTAACTGTTAACTGAATTATTTTCTGGAGAAAAACAAGCACATTCTGAAAGATTATTAGAAATTTAAAAGTAAGACAAAGCCTCAAATGTCGTTGCTGTTTGTATTGTGTGTTTTTTATTGTCATCAAGAAGCATTTATAAAATGTCCACTGGGTGGGAAGGGAAATGGCAAAGGCTGTAGACAGAGAGATGAGCTCCCTCCCATGCACAGACGATGGGACCGGAAGGAAATGCGGGGCTCCCGGGAACGCAGCCAGAGAACTCCTCACTGGAAGACAAACTCCATGTCTAATCCAGCCTCTAATTTGTTCTGAGGAATCTATCTGCTCCTCTTTTTTCCCTTTGTAAACCAGAGCTCCTCTCATCACACAGGAAAATTAAATTACCCCAAGTACCTGAACCAAGCAGTGAACAGACAAGGTTAGGCAAAGAAAACATGGGACACTGAGGAGCTATCAGCCTGGAAACCAAGAGGATGAGGAGTCACACTTGGGTGAGGCATTCAGCAGACAGGAGAATTAAGGATCTCCATTATGGGAATCGGAGGGAGCAGGAAGGATGAACAAATGTATGTGCTTTAGGTGTCAGCACAAGTCACCAATACACCTCCAACATCACAGCAGTCACTGGGAAGGAAATGGAAAAGGAAGGGAAAATAAGGGAAGCACAAGATTAGGAAGTGAGCAGGAGGACAGTGCTGTTCACCTCTAAGGAGGCCTCTCTGGATGTCCTTGGGCCAGGAGAACTGGTCTACGTAAAGTGCTGCAGAGGTGTGGAGTCAGCTGTCATCACCACTAACAAAACAAGAACAAAAACAAAAAACACACGTTCCAAGTCGGACAGTTCTCCAGATGAGCCCAAGCAAACACCACCGACAGACAGCTGGGCCTGCCAAGCAGTGACCAAACATTATAAGCAAAATTAGCCAATTAATGGGCTCTCCTGTCTTGTGGCTGGATTGCTGTGTTGGCTGCCGCAGCCCCAGCATGGCATCCAGCTGCAGGCCCCTGTGTCCCCAACCAGAGGCTCCACCAGGTGAGCGACAGAAGGGTGGTGGGCTGTGAGGATGCCGATGGCGCGCCCAGGAGCTGCGCTCAGTGCTTTCTGTGTCTGACTTTCTCCTAATGCACAGGCAACTCGCATATGCATAACCTTCTGAAAGTGGTTCTGATCTGTGTGCAATTCCAACTGTTTCCATCCTAAATGGATGATTTCCACAAGACATTTTTCCCCTACTCAAAAGCCATTCCTCAGCTCATGCCTCAGATTATAATAGCAACTTTTTCTTTTGAGGACTTGAAAGTACTTGAAGGATCTTTTTGTAATCACCTTTATAACACAGTCGACACATAACCATCAGGAGCGCTGGCCCCATGTTACAGATGGGGACGCTGGGGTGAAAGGCTGTCAGATAACGAGTGACTGTTTGTGTACAGAAAGCTAGCAGCAGACTCCCACTTGCAGTTACGAACTGGACAGTGAATTCTAACTGTGCACTTTGGGGTCTGTTAAAGAATGCTTTTAAGAGAAAAGAGGCAAAAACACATTGCTTCTAAATTAAGACAAGTATAACTGTTCGTTTTGTACACCACGGAGACTATAAAATCCTGCCTTTGTGGCATCTGTAATGTGACTGATGTGGAGGCATGAAGAGATGCTGCATCAAAATAGGAGACAAATATCATAATGGTATAATTTGCAATGTTAATAAAAATGGTTCAATTAAATTCAAGAAATGTATGTTGTGTGCTATTTGTTTGCTGTGTTTTGGCTAGGCATTGAGCCAGCTTCTTGGAGACTCCATTTTATTCTTTAAAAAAATTATAAAGTCTGCATAGCGGTAGAATACAGCTATAATCCCAGCACTCATGAGGCGGAGGCAGGAGGATCGCCATGAGTTCAAGGCCAGCCTGAACTACAAAGTGAGGCCCTCCTCAAAAACACAAAAAATAAATAAAAATTGTTATTAGTGAATATTAGTTATACAGATTAACTGGCATTGTTTGGCAGATTAGTATATGCATAGAACATATGTGGATCATTTTCACTCCCTGTCACCTGAGTTTCCTTCCCTTGTCTTCCTTTGTCCCCACTATTTTATTCCTAAAGGGAGGCATTGGTCCCACATTTTCTACAGGAGCAAGATAGGTAAAGGCTCATGAAGGTAGGATCAGAAGAACAACTGAGCCCTGCTCTGTTTCCTACCACCTGCCCTGAATGGACTTCATTTGGTCACTACAAGCTTTTCTCGGGGACTTCTGTGCAGAGAAGGGAGCTGTCTCAGACAACAAGATCGGCAACCCAGGTGTGTGGAGCCACAGCTAGGAGTTCAGTGCATGGGGCTCGTGGCAGAGAAGAAAGGAAGGAGGGAAGCAATGGGAGCAGAGGGGGAAGTGATGCTGCCACTGATCCTTCTCTTCTCTCCTGCTGCCCTGAACATCCTCACTCTCAGCACAGGTGCAGAAGGGAGCTGGCCCTGCGGAGCCGGGAGCAGAGAGCCTGGGTTCCCACAGCAGGGAGGACACCGAGGCCCGCTTTGGAAGCCCAGGAGCTGCACAGTCTCAAGGACACACAGCCCATGAGGGTGGAACCAGAGAGGGTGGGTTTCAGTTGCCACAGGGACACGGAAGTCACACATGTAACTCAGTTCAGGGAGTGAGCTGCTCGGCTGAATGCCGACTTTCCTGAGTTCTTATAAGCCAGACAAACAAGGAGCCAGCAGCTTCTCATCCAAGCCTCCCACATGGTTTCCCTTTCAGAGTCTTTCCCTTAAACACAGGCCTCTTTCCTCACTAAATATGTCATTTCAGCCCTGCTCATTCTGCTTGTTACCACAGTGGTGCTGATTTGAGCATGGCTCACTTCAAAGTTGACACTGATCCTCCTCATAAGCAATTGTTTTTCAGCCAGACTCATCAGTGGCTCCCATCAGCCCCTTTCAAGCATGGCGCCAGCTTTTCACAATTCTGACAAGGGTTCCCCTCTGTTGCCTAGGACAAGCCATGGTTGTCCTTTTCTGAGCATGTAATTGTCTCCTGGGGAGAACAGACCCCCTAGCCCAGAGCTGGCCACCTGCCTTTCCCGCCTCAACAACGGGTAGCTCAGATTCCAGCAAAGCCTGGGGAAAGCTGAGGCAGTGTGGGCAACTCAGAAGTCAGAATAAGGTGACGAACCTGAACGAAAACAGGACCAATTAGAGACATCCATGGGCATCTTTAACTGCTACCCCAGAGTAGAAGACCACGAGACTAGAAGGGTTTCCTTTCTTCTTTCTAGGGAAGGCCAACCTGTGCCACCCGAGGGCAATCTTATTTCTTTTAATGCAATGGTTCTCCAGTTTTAATTTGCATCTGGGGAACTTGTCAAATATACAAATTTATGGGCTCCTAACCCACAAGTTCTGATTCAGCAAACCTGGGGAGAAGCCCAGGAACATGTTTGACAAGCTCCCCTGAGATTCAGACACAGGTGGCCTTAAACTACATTCTGTGAAACTCTGCTTTAGTCTTAAGCAAACAAAAATTCTCCACCTCCCTTAGGAACTCATCCAGGAATTTCAAAAGCTTCAGAAAATTCTTCCTTATATCTATTCCTGTGGGCATTTGAAACTCACAATGACATTGCTTGAAAATAAAATAAATGAATCTCTCTAAGTCAGAGGAAGATAAAAGCCAGGTGTTAGCCCCTGCCTACCTGCCCTGGCTTTCCCATTCCTGTTTTTTCATGGCTGTCTCTTCTTGCAGAGAACTCCTGCAGGACCTGTAGGCACTCAGGATTGCAGGAAGGAGGGTGTTGGTGGCCTCAGTGCCCCCTGACTCCGGAGAAGATGGGCCTGGAATTGAGTTGTCTGCATCCAGACCTGGGTCTCAGGGGTGGCCATAGGACAGGCATGACCACCGACCTGTAGCCTGCCTCTGCCACCTCTACCATATAGGCTGAGCAGCAAATCTGGGCTTCTACCATGGCTCCCCAAATTCTCATGCCTTGTGCTGCCTCCCCAACTCCTCTGGATCTCATACCCTGACTCAGACAATGTTCTCTTAGGGGCTGAGAGCCACATAGGCCCCGGAGGGTGTGCCAGCCCCATGTCATCACCAGGTGTCTCCAGTGCTCCTCCTTCCTGCTCCCCACTGGGTGAGACTGTGCCTTCCAGATCCCTTGTGAAATGAGCTGTGGATAAAACTTATATGGTTACTTCTTGGACAGAATGTTCAATTGCTGATGACTCTCACTACACACACACACACACAAACACACGCACACGCACACGCACACGCACACATGCACATTAGCTCTCTTTTCTCTCAGGCAGGATGACTGGAAATATTTGAGATGGTGATTGTCACTTTAACCTGTGTCCCCAAGTGACAGCAATGAGCTGAGCTCTTTGGCAGTGTGCAGGGTACCTGTAGTCTGAGAGAGAAACCTTTGCATTTTGAAGTCACCGAGCTTTGGGTGCTATTTGTCACACCCTAACTGTTCCTGTCCTTACTCATATAAAGTCTTTTCCTTTTACCTCAAGCTTTTGGCTGAAAATTTCTCCTGACTCAATAGACAGACAAGTTGACCAAAGTAAGAGCAGCCATGCTGTGCACTGGGGTCATGGTTGTTCCATGTTTGCTGGCCCTCTGGTGACTCCGTATCACGTGTCTTGTAGTCCACCTGGAACACGTGCCAGTCTGACTGCTGCTTCTTCCCCTGGTGCCTTTCCTCCCACCCATACCCATCACCCTGACGAGGAGGTGGTGCCTGGCCACCTTCTCTCTCCTCCTGCTGGCCAGGGTGGCTGCCCTGTCTGACCCCAGCTCCTTTAGAGGCTGTTCTCACAATGACAATTGAGATAGTTGTCTTCATGGTTCCAAGGGCCATCCTCATCAGGACAAGTTTTTGTCCAGAGTTGTGAAATTATTACAAGTATATCCAATCACACTGCCTCGAGTTTTCATGACAGTGAGAATATAGCTGCTTGAAATAATTCCTTTCCAGGAGTTGTCTACCTCAAGTTCTAGTTCCTAAAGACAGTTGGTAAGTGCGCTCCTCAGATGTGGGCTTTGGCAGCTTGTGTGGCTATCTGGTTTTACAATGATGAAAATGAAATTACTGCAGGTTCTGGAGCCTCAGTCCCTGGAAACCTTCAACAGGATGACAGCTCCTTCAATTTGGCTTGTAACAAGCTCTTCCAGGCAACTAATCACCAGGCAGGCTCTTCCATCCAGAATGTAGAGTTTTTCATCTTATTTTGAAGAATTAATTGTGCTATTTCAGTACTGAGATTATTCCTCATCAAGAATTCCAAAACTGCAGCTCCATGTAAAAAGATAATCATGATCTCAAAGACACAATGATGTAAAATACAAAAATTTAAAGAAATACCATGCTGAAACAAAAAGTAAAGTTTCAGAACATATGTGAATGTAAACAAATAATTTTGGGCATGAACTTTTGTTACACTTACAATAAGTAAAACAGATTTACTCAGTATTGAGGTGAAAGGGTGTTTTGCTAAGGGGTGTAAACCATGCTTATTCCCTTTTCTAGGACTTTCATCTTGCCCCTGCACCTGATATAAAGCTTTGCATTAAAAGAGTGTTCAAATAATGCATGAAGATTTGAACTTAATGAATCTGGCCTTGTGCATAAATATTTTTTGTTTAGTATACTGTGGTATAATGTGTGTGGGAGAAGTGAGGGTGTTAGCAGGGGAGAAAGATACTTGAACATTAAATATGAATGAATTAATTCTACAAATATTCATTGAGTGCCTACCATGTGCTACAGATAAAATTACTAGTCATGTGGTATCTATATTTGAATGCAAAAGACAGAAAATACATAACAAAATAAAGAAAAACAAATCAAGATGAGGGAGAGGAGAATGATGACTAGAATGAAGCCTTTGACAGTAAGATGAACGAATCGAGAGTTGGATATGGAGCTAGTTAGGCAGAAAGCAATTCAGGAAGTTGAAACAGAAAGTGCAAAGGCTCCAAGGCAGGAGCTGGTCTGTATGTTAGAGTCAAAGTTGCCAAAGTGCTTAGAAGAAAGTGAAAGATGAGGAATGATTGACTAACGCTGTGATAGGCGGGGCCAGGTGACGAAGGCCTTTGTGTCATAGCAAAGACTCTTCAGAGAGTGAAGAGAAGCCCTGGAAAGGTGTTGAGCAGAAGAATGATGCTACTGGACTCAAACTTTGAAAAAAAAAAAAGACCCCACTGCAGTATGGAAAATTGGCTCTCGTTACCAGAGCCAGTTACACTCTTCATGATGAAGATTACAATCAGAATTTTGTTTCAAGCCAAGGTGATCACCAGGGTCCTCTGTGTGTGTTGTTTCAAATAGGTTCTTGGCTTTGTGTGACTGCCCTTTTGTCTCAAGAGCTCACCATGGATGGAAATATTTCAATAAAGTCAAACAACCAGGACACCAAAGATAGCCCCATGTGGATTTGAGAACACACGGAAGAATTTCTGGGCTCCCAGAAGAAGAGGCTGGAATAAGGGTAGAATTTACATCACCCTGCTAGCTCCTCCACCCTGCATACTGTATCTAATAATTCTCAGCCCTGAAAAATGATGACACAGAAGGTCCACGTTCATAGCATCTCCAGTTTCGAGCATTAACCAAGGGTAGGGCTTCAGATATTTTGGCTTCCTACCAATTTGACTTGGTGCCAAGCCATTTTCAAAGGCAGGAGCAAATATTTCTGAGGACTGTACCAGTAAAAGTTTTTCTTTTGTCACTAAAAACATCACAGGAAGGCTTGTCCAACCTAGACAACCTTGTACAAAATATGGAGAACATCCAGATGCTTTGTTTTTAGAACAAGAGAAGATGCAGACAGACTGAGAGCAAAGGGAGCAGCCTACGAGAGGGAGTGAGCACGTGCGCAGCTTCTGTGCTTCCTCAGAAGAAAGAGGACCTTGTCCCTTCTTCCGGGCTGACGCTGCAGCTGGCACCCAGACTCAGGCTTAGACTCAGCTTGCCTGTGCCATGATTGCTTTTTCTTTTTTATTGGAATGTGTTTGTGATATATAATAAATAAATATTTCTTGGACAACTAGGACATATACGTAGCACACCTCAGCCCTTTCTGCTCCGTCTTCCTTCCCCCTCATCTCCCACCTTCTCCAGATCCCCTACCCATTGCCACAAATTCTACCTCCCTTTTTCCTGCCATCTACCTTTCATTTTTTTCTTTAAATTATTTATACTTTGGGTTTCTCATATAAGAGAAACAATGCAATATTTAAGCCTGTGTGTCTGTTTTATTTCACTTAGCTTTATGGTCTCAAGGTGCATCCATTTTCCTACAAATGACTCAAGTTTATCCTTCTTGATGGCCATATATATATATATTTTCAGACTTTTTACCCATTCATCTGTGGATGGGCATACAGGATGCTTTCAAGATTTGTCTATTATGGGTTGTGTGCTATGGGTGTATATGTATCACTGTATCTTTTGGAAAGATACTCAGACGAGGTATAGCTGAATCAAATGGAATTGCTAGTTTTAGTTTTTTTGAGGATTCTCCATACTGATTTCCACAGTGATTGTACTAATTTACATTCTACAATAATGTAGAAAGATTTCTTTTGCTCCACAACTTCACCAGGATTTGCTGTTTTTTGAGTTCTTGATGACGCCCTTTCTTTCTGGGTTAATATGGACTCTCAGTGTTGTCTTGATTTGCATTTCTCTAATGGCCAAAGATACTGAACATTTTGTTATGCAATTACTGATCATTTGTACTTCTTTTGAGAAGTGTCTGTTCATTTCACTCACCCATTTTTTGATTGGGTCTTTTATTTTAGGAGGGTCTCATTTTTTTTAGTTCTTTATATATTCTAAATATTAGTCCTCTGTCCTTCTGTGGGTTGGCTCATCACTCTGCTGGTTGATTCCTTAATTGTCAGAGATTTTCAATTTGATGTGATCTCCTTTGCTGATTCTTATGTTATTTGTGGTGCATTTGAGGCTCTGTTCAGAAAGGCTTTGCCTATGGTTATATCTTCAAACATTTTTACCTATTTTATCTTTCAAGAGATATGGTGTTTCTCCTTTTTTATTTAGGCCTTTGATCTCTTTTGATTTAATTTTAGTACAGAGTCAGAGATATGGGTCTATATTCATTCTTCTACATGTGGATAACCAGTTTTCCTAGCACCATTTGTCAAATCAAATTCACAGTGACAGGATCCTTTACACTAAAGACCCCAGAAACTCCACCAGAACACAGAAATAATGAACAAATTCAGCAGATCAGCAGGATACAAAATCAATACACAAAAATCAGTAGCATTCCTGTATACAATGTACCAACTGAGAAAGAAGTCAGGAAAGTCATGCCATTCATGTAACTTAAAAAAACATTAAATACCTAGGAATTTAACCAAGGAAGTAAAAGTCTTCCATAATGAAACTATAGTGCTCTGAAAAAAAAAGATCCATGAGGACATTATAAAATGGGACAATATCCCTTGTTTCTGGATAGGTTAAAAGCAAAATTGTCAAAATGGCATATAGATTTAATGCAATCACAATCAAAATACCAACCACATTCTTAACAGAACTAGAAAAGCTAATCCTAAAATTTATATGGAACCAAAAGAGACCCAAAATAGCCAAAGCAGTTCTGAACAATAAGAACAAATCAAGAAGCATAACAATCCAGATTTCAAGTTATATTCCAAAGCTATGGTGGCAAAAGCAGCATGGTGTCACAAAAACAGATATATTGATTGATAGAACAAAATTGAAGACACTGTGTGATGATTTTTAAGAATCTTAACTTCTCTGGTCTTGGTTTCTTTTCTTGTTAAAAGGAAAGGAATTGGATTAGATAAATTATCCATGATCAATTTAGCTTTAAACTCTGATTCTTAGAATCACATACAAAAAGAATCCAGATCAATACATCCTAAGACAAGTGAATTAGTCCTGTAACATGGAAATGCAAGCATGAATTCCACCATCTACTCTGAGCAATTTTGCCTACTCTTACCTATTTTGTGCAGATATTGTTCTATTTTCATCAAGAAAATGAAGGAAGAAATACAGAAGGAAGGAAGGAAGGAAGGGAGAGTGGAAAGTAAAGAGGAAGGGAAGGACCTAAAACAATGCAAGTGATACCTATAGAAGAGGACAGCCTTCTCCTCCCAGTGTCAGTGAAAATTTGAGCTTCTGCTAGGCCCCTTGTGTTGGGAGCTGGACTGTTTGGGGCCTTGGATCGTGCGTCAGCTTCCCTGGTCACAGGAATAGCCATTCAGGAAGATACTTCCTTCTTCCTCGGCATTTTCCTCTGACACCAGGGGAGCTGGCATGCGAGGTGACTTCTGCCTGGGCCTTCACACAGCAAAAGGCTCAAGGGACAGTTGGCCACCACACTATCCTGTCCTACTCCTAACTGGGGAGGGTGGAGAGTAGGTCTGATGATTGAGAGATCCTCTCGGAGACACCATTATTGGGATAAAAGAGTCCATTTTCTGATAAGAAAATCAGAAAAGAACTCAGGTTTTCACGCAGAGGATGAGTCAATGGACTTATTCACACCGAAGTAGTAACAGCACCACTTTTGACTGCATGTCTCTGGCCATAAATGAGCTTCTTTCTCCTGTGCAACTTGACCACTTTGGCTCCAGTCTTGAAACACCTGTGGCATTCAAATCTTGTGGAGCCAGTGGTTCCTAAGACCTGAAACCTGAGCATCGACATCCGCCTGTCTTTCCCCTCTCCCTGCAGCAGGAGCACACACGCTGGGGAAGGCTGGAAGCTGACGCCCACGCCCTCAGCATGTGGGCTCTGTGTCCCCTACAGCCAGCTTCTCTCCTTTCCCTCTTGCACAGTGGAAAGGAAATGTCTTTAGCAAACTTATTCCATAATAGAAATAGTGTGAGTCTCACCGATTGGCACACACAGGACTTTAGGCCTGCAACACGTCAGGATCATGATTTGTGGTGTCTGGAAGGATTTGTCCTGTGTTTGCATACTCTGAGGAGCATCGGTTAATATGAATGAGGGTGGTCATTTTGCTGACCCTTTTTCTTTCGCTCAGTACAGAGATGGAGACAGAGAGAGCAAGCACTCAGGACTCCAGGAAGAGGTGGAACTGTGTTTGGGGCCACTGGCAGATGAGGTGCAGAGCAAATGAGTTTTTTCTTTATTTTCTCAAGTTTTTCAATTTTCTCTAAAGCTGGAAAAAAGTTTTCCTTTCCAATTCAAGTTTATTATTTCAAACTTATTCATAGGAATTTAAATTTCCCTTCCTCTTTTCTCCGTACCTTTGACTTGGAGTTAGAAAGATGCCCATGCTTCCAAGAGTGGGCGGGAAAGTGATGGGTCCCGACCTCTGCGAGCCCGGTGGGACATGGGGGCCTGAACTCCTGGAGGTGGATGGGCACTTGGCTTCTGGCCCCAGGAACCAGCCTCTCGGGCAACTGCTGTGGGTGGTTTGGGGAAGCAAGAACCCCGAGTCCCATGTGGCAGCCTCGGTGACCTCAGAGTAAATGAATTCCTGGAAGGGGTGTCAGCAGCTGTGATCTGAGGATGCGAGGGCTGCAGGACTGCAAGGGGAAAGAGCAGAGAAACCACAAGGCACTGGGCTTTGCCCCAGTGCAGGGTGTGGCCTGTAATCCAGTCAGATGGGGATGCTCTGGGAGGGAAACATTCAAAACTGCTGAGCCAGGGGCAAGGCCGATTGGCCACACTAATTTAGTAGTTTGACGGGCTAGTCACAGGGAAGGAGGAAGGATTCCTGATCTTTATCTAACAAGCCACCCCTCCCAAGCCTCAGGGGTGTTAGAAAGAATCTCTGGGACCAAAGCCAGGAGGCTGAGCAGTGCAAGGCTGAGGGTGGTCTTCGGAATCAAACAATCCTGCATCTGAGTCCCAGCTCTGCCACTTACTAGCTATGTTATTCTTGGCAACTTGTTAAAACTCTTCATTCTCAGTTTCCTAGCTCCAATATGGGCATTAACCAGTGCCTGCTACACAGGGCTGTTGTGAGGATTAAAAGAGTTACAGTGTGTGTGACAGCTAATTTTATGTCCACTTGGTCGGGTTATGGTGCCGAGTTGTTTTGATCACACACTTGTCTAGATGTTGCTGTTTAGGTGAAATATTTAGGTGTGATTAACATTTAAATCAGTAGACTTTGAGTGAAGCAGAGGACCCTGTATAATGTGAGTGGGCCTCGTCCAATCAGTTGACAGTCTAAGAAAAAAGACTGTGGTCCCCCAGAAAGGAGGAACTCCTGTCTCCAGACTGCCTTTAGTAGCTGCCTCCCCACTATTGTTTGCTTTTTGAGACAGGAGCTAGCTAAGTTACCAGGCTCAGACTCATCATCTTTCCTGTCTCAGCCTCCAGAGGAGCTGGGATTATAGGCATGTGCCTGCTTTTCCAGAGCACTTTACACCCAGCATCAGTACTTCCCTGCGTCTCCAGCCTGTAGCCTGTCCTGCAGATTTTGGACTTGCCAGCTCCCACCATTGAGTGAGCCAATTCCTTAAAATTAATGTGTCTCTGCCTCTACCCAGCCCACCCTGTGGTTCAGCTCCTCCTGAGAAGCCTAATACAGCACACTTCCTGGCACAGTATGTGGTCAATAAAACCTTGCTGTCATTGTCATTAATTCCCTAAGTAATAGAGCTTTCTGTACCTAGATGAAATTCCTGGGGCCTGCAAGAAGGTGAACTTGGGCTGGGGATTAGAGAGGACAGGAGTCCTGCTTGCTGTCCCGCCCTGTACAATTCATAGTTCCAGCTCTGGAAGTTGGGGTGGCCTGAAGCCTGCTTGCTACTTTGGGGCAGAAGCCAACCTGTGGCCCGCCTGCCTGGGCCTCCGTCCCCTGTCTCCTTGCAGCCTCTTGGCCTCCCCAGTGATGTGCTTTGCAGCACAGGCTTCTGGCAGTGCCGTGGATCTGGGCTGCCAGTGTTTCCCTTGCCCTTCCTTCCCTCAGACCCCATTTCTGTCTCTAGCCCAAACTCCTGGAAGGCATTTTGGGCAAGCATACCTTCTTCCAGAGTCTCCTAGACTTGGTATCATCACTAAGTCATCGGACTCATTCGCTCATAATGAGCAGTGAACACAGGACAGAGACCTGGCCCTGCCCCCAGAGATTGTCACGGCCAGCAGGCAGGGAGAGGGGGCCCTGCAGCTCTGAGCAGGCTGCTGGTCTCTGCCCACACCCAGGAGAGCTGCTTCTTTCCTTTCTCTCCCCTTAGGTCTCCTCGCTTTCTGAGCAGGGTCCCACCCATAGTGCTCTACCTCCTCTGTCTCTGTCCCTTGCCCCTCACTCTGTGATGACGGCTCTAAGGACAGGCTCTAGATGCCACCCTGCCAGGCTTTCTCAGGGCCAGAAGGCATGAAGTCTTAGCAGCAGACACTGAGGGCTCCGTCTGCAGCCTCAGAGTCTGTGGCTTGTGGAGACTGCAGCCTTTGCACAAAGCCCGCCCGGGTGGCGTGGGTGTCTCTGAAGTCCACCTTTGGACAACATACCATGATGATCTCCAGCAGGCCACTTGGTCCACCCACCTTTCAAAACTCATTTTTTAAAACTTACATTAAAAATCATATATAGTTATCATGTACAACATGATGCTTTGATATGTGCACGCGAATTTTGACACATTTTGGGGGTCCATTTTGATGGCTGTTGCATACTAAGCAAATGCTCTCACACTGAGCTGCACCTCCGGCACAGTAGGTGTAGTCTTTTGAGGACCCTGCACACTGCATTCCACTGTGGCTTGTCAAATTGGCATCCCACTAATGGTGTGCAACTGTTCCCTCTTCTCCAGACCCTCACCGACACTTGTTTTTGTTTACCTTTTTTGGAACAGTCATTCTATCAGGACCATGCCCTCCTCCAACAAAGGGAGCAGTTCATATCTGGGTAGGGAGATTCACCCTGGGGTTCACCCTGGATACTGTGTCTGAAGGTTACTGATGTTGATACAAGTTTTGTTCAATCGGAGAGTAGGAGACAAGGCTATCCAGGTAGCCTGGGAAGTTGTATATACAAAGAAAAAGGAGAAGGAAGACTGGAACAGACCAGCACAGAGTCTCTATCCACTCATTCACTCACTCACTCATGCAGTCTACCTTTATCCCACAGAGGGTCTTTGGGGATACTGTGTCCAGCTCCCACCAAGCAGTTTCATGGGTTCTCCCTTTGGAAACCTCCAAACTACACTCCAAGCATAAGAAGTTGGGGCTGAGGGCAGCCTGCCTTGTTCCCGGGGTCCTGAGGCCATAAGCTTCTCTTTCTCTCTCCCCAGTAGAACACTACAGTGGGGACTCCATGGGATCTGGAGCCATGCTTGAGGATCCTCTCTGAGCTCCGAGGCCCGAAGCCCTCACCCTGTCCTTCCTGACCGTGCCCCTGGGCACCATAGCTGTGGAGCCTGGCGCACCTCCTAGATCGGCCGCCCCACGTGGGTAGGGGACAGGGAGCTGCCACCGCCCCATGGGAGGGACGGTCGCTCTGGGGCAACACTCTGAGGGCTCCACCAGCCCCAGGCCTGAGTGACACTTTCAGCAATTCTACCTGGGCCATTGCCAGGGGCTTTGGCCAGGAGAGGACTCTGCGGCTGTGCTGCCACCTGGGTGCAGGTCAAGGGTCCTGTACAGAGGCTCCAAGGCCAGGTGCATGGGGTGAAGGGAGAAGAAGCAAGAAAGCAGCCCAGAGCCCAGGGCACCTGGAGGGTCAAGACAGAAAAGGAGGACAGAAAAGAAATATTAGAATGCTGTGGGTTTCTCTATAAAGAGCTTAGACTTTCAAGCTGAACAATCTGCAGCACCATGTCACTCTGTGACCCTGGGCAAGTTACTTACCTTCTCTGAGCTAAATCTTCACGGTGAAATAATGGTACCTTTCTTGTCTGGCTGGTTTAGGATGAGAGAAGTACATACAAACACCAAGACAGTGTGGATGTGTACATTCATAAGAATGATGACAGCTGATGTCTGGGGAGCTCTCACTGTGTTCTTTGAAGCTGACAACCACTAAGTTATTTTATTTTTATTCTTGCTGAAGGAGAGTGGGCATTAAGGTTTAGATGGACATAGGTCTGACTGTCTCCTTCTTGCAAGGGCAGTGACTCAGAGGGGGGTGCCAGGCCCTGAGTGGCCAGCCCTGCTGTCTGCACACCCAGGTCCCCCTGGGTGGGCCCAGCAGCCCCGGCAAGCAGTCCCAGCCTGACTTGGTCTGTGCAATCCCAAGGTGGTGTGGCCTGCAGCCATGGGAGAGTTCTTCTTTTTCCAGAGTATGTTTGCTGTATAAACACCATCGTAAAATGGAAGCCAAGTGTCAATGATGGCCAGTCAGCCGTGTGGAGGAGGAGAGCCCTGCATCCCGTCATGTTGTCAGGCCCCACTTTCTCCAAACTTCACTTGGCTGGGGCCATTTAGAAAGGGTCAGGGGCGACAGAGGCAGCTGGGAGGAGGAGGAGGAGGTAGCCAGGGAGCTAAGCCAAACTGCTCCCTCTCCTGGTCTCCATGGCCTTGCTGGACTCAGAAAAACAATAAGCTTCCAACACTTGTCATCTGATCCATGAAGTGCACTGCTGGGGGACTTAAGCCATTCCCCTGGGGCTGCATCTGCATGTATCACGCCCACAAGCAGAAGTAAGGACAGCAGCATTGACTCCACCACCAAGTAGAGGATACTTGGGCTCTGAGAAACCCCATGTCTATATGACCATTGTGGGAGTTCTCAAAGACCTTCTGGCTCCACCCCCTTGAGTGGAATCAAGAGGAAGACTAGAACAATGATTTTAGGCAACTCAAACCCCTGCCTCCTCAAAGTATAAAACACAGCTCTATAAATCACGAGAAAGTAGGCGTAAGGACATGAGTGACCGAGATAGCTGTCTCCTCTCTCAGCGTCACTTTGGTTATGAAATTCCCTCTTTCACACCCTGGGCCCCGGTTGCCCTTTCTGGTCATTCTTTTCTCCTCATCCCTACAGCTATGCTTGCGGATGGTAAGTGCATCCTTAATTACTTCCAAAATATTGCTGGTTCCCGCCACCCCACATTCTACCCCACAGCCCTCTTGGACTTGCTCAGAGAACTTTAGCTCTTCAAGGAGGGTGGGGAGCCGGGGAGGATGCGAGAGGTCTGGAAGGGAATGCTGGGTTCAGGGTCTCACTCAGCTGCACTGCACTCTGTTCAGAAGGAAAACTTATGACTCGCAGCTGCACTGCTGCAAGCACAGGGATGAAGCCACTGAGGGCCCCCACATATTTTCCTTGGCTCCAGCACAAGCTGTTGACATCATTTCAGGCTTTGCCATTCATCCTCTGCTGTTTGGAGCTTGTGGCCATGTGGGGCTGTATTCCAGAGTCTGGGGAAGGTCTGATTGCAAATTGGGTGGTGGTGAGGGTGGAGGTGGTCCCATTGAGTTTGTCAAAACAAACAAAAATGCACTGAACCATGCCTTCCCCGATGGATGATGAGTGAAGCTCCCCCGCCCCCTGCCCAGCTTGCTCCTCTAGGGCAAACAGACCAGGCCGAGACCAGCCCAGAGACCAGCAAAGCCTTTGTTCTGTCTGCATGATTTGGGGAAGTGATGACAAAAGTTCGCTGCAGGTAAGAAAAGCAGAGGTTCCAGTAGCAGCTTCAGTCACATCCTACCAGATGCCATCTGGACTGCTGTGGACCCATCTGCATTTTCCTACAAATCCTGGGTAGCAAGAAAACCCTGTTAATGCTTCCCAGAGGTCTCAGAAAAGCAAATGGCAGAAGTCAGAAATGTGACTCTTAGAAAACGGGGCATGTGTGTAGGTGCGTGCTGGGGATGACTAACAATCTCTTCTAGACCACAGCTCCCCTGCATGGGGCTGTGGTAAGGGAAATCTTCTCAGAGTTGAGCTTGGCCAGCTCCAGGAAATCTCTCAGTTCTGACAGCATGGAGTACGGGTGGGAAAGGGGTGGAGAACTGGAGAAAACTAGGGGCCTCGGACCCACCCAGACACCATCGTGAGACTGAGACAGCAAGGTTCCCACCGAGGGAAAAGCACCCGGCCTCCAACGCTGGTGGAACTGAATCTGAACACTAGCAGAAGTGCTCTGTGTTCTGAATAGCTCTGTGGGGCCCGCTTCTGTGACAGATTGGGAAACAGCCCCACTCCTTCTCTACCATCATGTCACAGGGTGAAAGGACAGAGTAAATCCCAGGGATCCCCACCTGGATCAGGAATGATTGGAAACTTTAAACAGCCAGTTTCTGCAGTGTAAATATTGCCATCTCAGCCCATTCCAAGCCAGCAACTGTTGCAAGACAGTTCTTCGTGGGTCTCTTGCATTTCTGTACATCTTGTGAGCAGAAGAACTGACAGCTACTGTTCTGGACTATCTTTTTATGAATGTTTGCTCTCTCTTTCTCCCCCTCTTCCCTCTCCTTTCTCCTCCTAAGGCAGGAAATGCAGACCCCATGTCCTTAGAAGACAGACACCACAAAGGAAGGAGATGTCTCTGAGTCACTCCGCACAGAGGAGCCCTCAGGAGAGCTGCTGACCAGAATGTCTACATCAACTCTGTGTGAAAGAGGAGCAAACTCCTCCTCGTGCTAGAACAACACTCCTGTGTTGGACATGGTGCCAGCATTACTCACCCTGACAATACAGTGGTCACCATCATTATCTTCACTTTCTGAGGAGGAAACTGAGGCCTGGAGGCCGGTGGATTGGTGTCATTGCTGTTGAACGGCAGAGCCAGGATTCACACCTTGGCCTTTTGGCTCCAAAGCTCCTCCTCCCCTACTGACTCTTCATGACAAAGGCTAAGTGGCAATGGTCCTGAGGCCCACAGATTGCCCAGAGTGGGAGAGGGGGGTCTCTCTGCCAGAGCCAGTTCTCCTTGGAAATTATCTGCACCTCCAGAGAGGTCTGAAAGGAAGTCCGACCATCTGCAGCCTGAAGAAGATTGATTCACTACGTCCAAGCCGCTGCTGTTCAGGGCAGGGCAAGGAGCCTCTGAAGAGCTCTCAGCCTGATGAGGATCACACATGCAGGACAGCTGGTGGACAAGCATGGGCCCCTGCGGCCACCGAGAGTCCACCACTGTGGGATTGCAAACACTGCAACAGCTCAGCCGAAGCTCAACACCAGGAAACTGCTGAGCACCCACAGACCCCATCAGAGGGGTGCCCCCGAGGGTCTGAGCCAGGAGGACAAGGACCCCGGGAAGCAGCTGCCTGATCTTAACTTCCGGAAGGTCCCATATGGCCTGGGGTAGGCATCTTTTAAGCACTTACTGGGCACAACTGCAAGTGCTACTACTTAGGAAACTATTTCAGAGACTGACAATATGTTGTTCTGATTTCTGGATATGTTTAAAAGAAAAATCTGACAAAAGTATTCAAATAAGGCCACATTTGGTTTGACATTTAATGAATCATCCTTGCTGAAAAGGAAATATATGTATGTGTATTCAGGACTGTCTTGGAAAACACCCACCACGAAAATCCTGCCAGCGATACAATGAAAGAGAAGTGGAGGAGTCTCGTCCATCTCATCCATTCCGATGTTGAAGGGCCAACGGAGAGTGAACACTCAGAAAACATTTACGAAATGCTTGGCTGCATGAACAAGACTTTCTGAGCTGCTCTGGTAACACTCACATCTTTTCTGGAGCCTGAGAAATCAGAAAGATTAATCTACATGCTAAATCAAGGTAGTGAGGAGACATTTCTGCTGTGGTCTTTCTCGGAATATCTGAGAAACTCATCAGCAGCTCAGGAGGGAGCCTGTGCCCTGGGGCTCTGCCGCCCTAGCCTGGGCCCCTCAGAGTTCCCCACCCAGGCACTGCTGTCCACAGCTACTCCCAGCTTCAGGGAGCTTATGACACAGACTGAGGAGCACCACCGAGGTGTGAGTGGATGAACATGAAGTAAGTAGCTGCTAGGCCGAACGCCTGCCTGCTGAGCTCTGGAAAATGCAAACTTCACAGACCATTTCTTTCTCTGGGCCCTGCCCAGCTCCTCCCAGGCCTTGGCATTCCTCAGTCCAAAAGAGTAATAGTAACTAATAATAGACATCAGTTCCAATAATAACACAGGGCCCGATCTTACTTAGAGTCAGAGGGATTAAAATATTCTATGAAAGAAACTGCTTGCTTCGCGATTCGACCTTTGGCAAACACAGCTACTGAGTTGGCCTTTGCCTACAGGATCAGGGAAATTCCACCCCGCCTTATGGAAATGCGTCATCAGCTTCCTGCCCTCCATACTGCCACCATTCACTGCCCACACCGTGCACCAGCCTCTCACTCCCCTGCTGGAAGCCCTGGACAGCTCCCCATTGTTGGAGTAACGAAACTCAAAGTCCTTCAGCATGAAATGCCCCCAACTCTGTACCAGTCTCACATACTACCAAATTCTACAGCTATTTCCCTGACTAAAACCCCACATTCCAGTAAAAATTATCCATTCATTCTCCTGAGCACACTCTTTTTTAATTTCTAATAGAGAAAAATGTACACACAATGAAATGTCCATGTGTGTGTGTATATATATATATATATATTCATCAAACCATGTGCCTGAGATCTGGACATTATATATATATCTTTGTAACCGCTCCTCCAATATTTCAGTATCTCAAAGTTCTCTCTTCTCCATCCAGTAAATCTCTCTCATAAGCAAGCACTGCCCTGATTTATATCATTATGGAGTGGTTTGTCTGACCTGAAGCTTATATAAAGGAATCATATAGTATATACTCTTCTGTGTCCGACTCCTCTCATACAACATAATGTGTATAGATGTCGTCACAGGTAATCCATTCGTTTTCACTGCTAAGTAGTATTCCACAGCATAAATATACTGTGATTTTTCTGTCCATTCATCTGTTGATAGGCACTTGGACTTTTGCAGTGTTTAGCTATCACCAGCAATGCTACTATGAACGCTCTTGAACAAGTCTGCAGACATCTGTTTTCATTTTTCTTAGGAAAATAAATACCTAGGAGTGGGATTGCTGGAACACAGGCTGTATGCGTTTTTAACTTTGTAAGAATTGCCGGACTATTTTCCAGAGCAGTTGGACAATTCCCCTGTCCCTCCTGCACACACGAAGGGACCTGCAGGCTCTTTCCCGCTCCCTGACTCTGGTCCTGGAGGTGCTGTCCAGCTCCTCCCTCAGCCGCCCCCATCCGCGACAGGCAGAGGCGAGCTGCGGACACTCCCAGGCAGTCCCTCCCCAAGGGTGTCCGTGGTAGCCCGGTCAGCGAGGGCTGGGCCCGGGCATCAGAGGCCCAGTCAAGGCCGGGAAGACAGGCCTTGCCCAGGCGGCCGGAGGAGCCCTGAGCGTGCGGAGCTCGGCAGGGGCTGCCGCGACAGCACCGAGAGGGTCTTCCAGCAGCGCGCACCTAGCGCCAGGGACTCAGCGCGGCGCCTGTGCGCTGCGCGGTCTCCGCCAGGGGGCGCGCGGGCGGGCTGGGCGCTCAGGCCCGCGGGTCCGGGCCGGGCAGGGCAGGTGCAGCCTCCGAGGCCTCGGGCGCATTCACTGCCAGAAAATAGCAGCGCCCACCAGCTTCTCGCCGGCCCGCGATCCAGTTCGCCAGCGCCCGGCCGTGTGACGGGCCACAGGCTCTCGCCTTCCACCTCTCCCTGCCCTGAGACCGAGAGGAGCCAGGCCGGGCTGGACCCGGGCCAGCGCCCCCTCCTGCACCTCAGCTGCTCTCTCGTCCCCTGGGACTCCCAAGAGGCGCTGGCCGACACCAGTTACCTGAACTGATGTTGCAACTGGACATCCTCCTCATCCCGCCAAGTCCTAACCTACTTCTCCTCTACCCTGTTCAACTATAACCTCTTAAAAGCCAGGTACTAGTTTTTCCTTTATACCCTGAGTGTGTAGCTGTTTGTTCATTTAGTATTTCCTGAGCGCCTGCAATGCGCCATTCATGATTCCGGCACTGGAGAGAGACAGGTGAGTCAAAAAGACCACATCCCTGTCCTAAGCACATGTATTAGAGCGGCGAGAGAAATCATGAGACGGATGCCATCTCCGAAAAGACAGGGCAACAGAACCCCAGGGGCGAGTCCCTCATGGAGCATCGTGTCCTTCCTTCCCGGCCCTTACAGGAGTGTTTCCAGTTTGAGTTTATCGATGCCTCCCTGACAGTGCTGTAAGATCCAGGGGGCTTGGACAGTACTCCGCCCCAGCTGCTAGACATTGCTGGCACAAAGCCAGTACTCCATAAATATTCAGGGAAGCACAAAAGTATTATGATTACAATGTCTGCTGCCCACTAAGAGCCAACTTTTCCAGACATACAGGGTTTGTGTGTACTATCTCATTTAACTCTGAAATCATTCCTGCAGAATAGCTGTGATTGTTTCTGTTTCGGCAGTGGAGAAAGAAACCATGGCTCAGGTCATCTGAGTGACTTTCCTCCATCTCGTGTAGCTGGCAGTCAGTGGCCAAGCAGACGTTAGAATTCATGCACAATCCCGGGGACCACGCTGTGACTCGTGACAAGTGTTCTTCGATGCCCCATATATTCTTTCTCAACGATGAGGAGCAACAACTCAGGCTGCTGTCCCTGTGAGTTGCACAATTCATGTCCATCTGCAGTTTGCCTTGGCCAGCTCAGGCCGGCTGCCCCAGCAGAGAAAATGGGGGCTCCTGGTAATTACAGACTGTGTTGTCCTTTTCATTTATGTCTTCACAATCCAGCTTGACATCGTGTCATAAAAGTTTATGTACTGTGTTCTCTCTGCTCCTTACTAATATTCTCTGGCATTCTCCCTGGCCCTCCCGAATCAATACTATCACTCCTCTCTCAATAAAGAAGGGAGCCGTGAACAAGGCCCAAATGTGCACAATGACTATTTTCGGCAATTAGACGTCACTCTGAAAAATAGCCGTGCCGAAGGAGAGAGCTGGACCTAAGGACAGCACATCTCTGATGTCCTCACCAGAGACCCTGGAAATTGCCCAGCTTAACAAATATCCTCCCCCCTCTCACCTCATCTCTTTCTCACACTCTCCTCTCTCTCTTCCCTTCTTACAAGAGATAAGGAGAGAAAAGCATTCAAATTAGGGACCCTGGCAATCGATTTTTACTTGCAGTTGGTGGATTGTAATCAATGTTAATTAACCAGATTCTTTTTTCAGCAAAGGTTGGGACAGGAGAGTAACTACATGATATTTTTGACCAAGACAAGAGATATTAATGGGCTCTGGTCTGTCAGAGGGCAGAAGGGAGGCTGGTGCCTTAAGGCCCAGTAGAAGAGAACCCGTGTGCAGGGAATTTGAGGTGGCCCTGGTACTTTTCTGGAACATTGGAGCGTGGAGGCTCGGCTGCCTGCACATCTCTGACCAATGAGCAGGTTTTTGTCCAAGGAGTAGTAGACTCTGTGAGGGTCAGCTCTCACCTTGCCAGCTAGATTGGTGGTATCTTCAGGAGGGTGACAAGCCCCTCTGGCAGGCACCTCACTGTGGTGCTCATTCCTCTGAAACCTACACACTCATCCCTTCACACTGTGACGCAGACACTGGTGGGCCCCGGACAGAGGGAGGAGCAGGGCACTGAGCAGAAGGCTTGGCCTCCACTGTGGGTGCTGTTTCCTGGGTGTGGCTCTGTGGTGAGTCCTGCCATACCTGGGAGCCCGACCCCCTCACCAGCCATGGCCTCCATCACAGCCTCGAAAGAGCTGGTGTAGGACTCAGTGAGATTCCATACCGTGATGGGTCCAGGAAGGTCTGCAGATGCCAATGGTGAGTAACAGTGACACAGCTTCCAGGGCCAGGTCTCCACTGACCAGGGGACCAGACGGGCTCTGAGGTTGCTGTCCAGTCTTGAATCATGAAGAAGATTCTCTTGGCAGTTATTTGTATGAATCTTATTTGAAAAGATTGCCTATCTAAAAATATAATGTAGACTGGAGAAGAAGACCCTAGATGTTGCAGTACTACTTTTGTCAATTTCCCAAAGGAAGGGAAAAAGAACAGTTGGAGGTAAGATAGAGCTGCCAACAAAACCAAAAGTTATATCTGTTTGCAAACAGTGTAAGCGTTGCAAATTTTTGGTCAAGATAGAAAATAAAAACTGAAGAAGTCCATGGGCACCATCTCCTGGAGAGATCCACGTCAGGCAATTTCTCTTCTTCCTAGCACCATTTTGGTCAGTGGTGCCTCTGCCTCCACATGAGGCTCCTAAGGCCTTCAATCAGGAGAAGGGTACCATGGTTTCATCCTCCTGAAGTCCCCTGGGGGTAGTGAACACGCTGGGGAACCCCTGTGGCAGCTGAAACAGCCACGCAGGAAAATGATTGCTCATTGCCCTGTGTAGCTCCTTGGCTTCTGGGATATGGAAGTCCCAACTGTGCGGCAGACATTAGCACTTCCTTCCCTAGGCACTTTTGGGTGTCTTCCTCTTAAGGAAGGTGAGTGAACTCAGAGAATGGTATACAAAGGAGGAGGAAAGAGGAGAAAAGCAAAACAGGGTGTCAAAGACTCACCCATCACAGGCAGGCCTTCTCACACCTTCTCTGCCCTCAGGTTGCTCACAAGAAGGCTGGGGTTGGTGGGAGGGAGGCAAATGAACAGACACCTGCCACAGGGTGTGCTTCCCAGCTGGGGACTGGGGGGAAGTAGGGGTCTCCAAAGAAAGGTCATTTTCCTCAGAGAGAAGGCCAAAGAGCTGAAGGAAGAATGAGCTGGGGAGAAAGAAGAGCAGGGAGACAAAGGATGACCTCACCCAGGATTTATATACTCAGCTCATATGCAAATCTGCCTCATTGATCTGTGACTTCAATGAATTAAGCTGCCTTCTCTGGAGCCATTGATTGTAAGGCAAGCTGGGAACCCATCAACCCTGACCAGACCAGGGAGTGAGCTCACGGTGGGGGAGGGACTCATCTTCAGGGAAGAGCTATTGTCTGGTGGCCCTAGGGGCATCTTTGCAGGAGGAAGCTTCCAAAATGGTATCTGCTCTTCTTCACATATGGAAAACCACTGCAGTTTGACAGAGCCAGTCAACATGCCAGGCCCCAGAACAAGGGCCTCACCTGGCCTGAGGTACAGGTGAGAGGCAGGCACACCCTCCGGGAGGTCGATCCCACAGATCTGGTGAGGCACAACACAGCACCAAGAGGGCAGGGCCTTGAGTGTCTGCCAAGATGAATGGTTGGGGACACAGGGATTTGGGTTCCACAGGGAACTGTAAGCCGAAAGGCGAGGGTGAGGCTTTGGCCAATTTCTCCTCAGGCTCACCCCCTCAGCGCTCCCAGAAGATCCCACACTGCAGGTGGCTGGGCTGAGAGCTGCACAGGGAGAATCCTGACAGGAATAGAGTGATGAAAATGCTGTCATTCTCCTTAGAATGTTCTCAATGCTAAGCCAGCAAAGACCACTAAGCCCACTTTCAGATTTTTCTCCCTTCTTTTGCAGGAAAGGAAGTGTACGTGACATCCACTGTGTTCAGTCTTGGGTTCAGAGCCTTTGCTTCCCACCCCAGGCCTGCTGGTGCAGAAGCAAAGGTGACTCGGGCCCTTTCCTGGGTGCTTCTGGTCTTAGCTCTGACATTCCCTCAAGCTGGGCCAGCCAGTTGGTTCAGGGGGTCAGAGTAAGCAGGACCACTCAGGCCTGACTTGGGACTCTCCGGGGACCCTTGCAGCTGCGGTGAGACAGCCACTGGCCCTACCTCCCATTGCCGTCCCGGAGTCTGCCCTCCCTGCCACAGGGTCTCATCCAAAAGAACCCCCGATAAATGCCTCAGTTTCTACCTCAGGCTGTTCATCCTGCAGACCCCAACTGACATTTCCATTAAGTACTAGTTATGCAAAGAAAAAGGAAGAGGAATGTTCAATATAAGATTATGTTCCCCTGTGTCTCAAATTGTGATGCTAGGAAATAGGCACTTCGTAGATGAATTAGGGAGATAAATTCATCCTGGAGCAAGGCACACCCCTAACCAAACCTGGCTGATATCTTTTGAAGAAGAGAGACACAGAGAGGTGACAATGGCGTGGGAAGTTAAAGAGGCTAGGAAGAGAAGCCAGACCCATGAAGACAAGGGCAGAGATTGGAATTATGTTGCCACAAGCCAGGATCACAGGGCCCTCAGAACTGGAAGGGCAAGGAAGTTTCTCTTAGCACCTTCACAAGCACCTGTGAGACTCATGATTCTATATCTGTCACCTCCAGAGCTGTAAGAGAATAAATTTCTGTGTTTTCAAGTCATCCAGTTTGTGGGACTTGACTAGGGAAGCAGAGACAGAGGGTGACAGAAACAGTGGGAGTGCTGTCCTCATTCTGGCTGGGAACTGTGAACGGTTCTGAGAAGGAAGAGTCAGGTGTGCCCAGCCAGGAAGAAGGGGAACCCATTCCAGTGCATTCCAGCAAGCATCTGGGAGGCCCTGGGGCAGAAGGAGCCCAGAGCTCCTGCGGGAGCCACAGCTGCTGAAGGAGGAATCCTGGGGGTGAGGATGGGAAGGGAGAAGCTGGGGCTCAGGCCTAAAGGTGGGGAGTCCTCAGATTCCATGAGGAGAGAGGGGAAGAGAGAGGAAGGCAATGACAAAGGAGGGAAAGAAGAGCAAGGAAGGGGACCATGAAGGGAAGTGGAGAGAGACTGTAAACACGTCAGAGAAGGTGAGCTGGGGAGAGCACTTTCTGCTTGTCCTCTTCCCAGGGTCCCTGAGTGCCTTGTCACCGGTGCTGGTGCAGGACCTGAGAAATGACAGACAGAGATGACCTGTCCTTGTGCCCCGACCTGTCCTTGTGCCCCGGAGGGAGCCTGGGAGACACCCACAGATGGGGCTTCTCAGACTCTGCAGGGAGCACCAGGTGCTACTGTTTTATTTCCTATCCATTACAGGCTGCTATGAGGCCTCATCAACATCAAGTTGCTATAGAAATTTCTAGATGCTTACAGTTCTGTATTTCTCTGCTCACAGGCTGGCTGGACTGCCTCCTACACCTGGATAGCTTGAGTGACAGAGGCTGCTGACTGCTTCCCCAACAGCTCTCCTGTTAGTTTATTGAGAACATTGAGTGTTTTTCAGGGTGCTAAGAGACCATATTTACCAGCTAAGAATAGGCAAGTAGACACTTTCAGTAGAACTTACAGGAAAGTTTCCTGAAGAAGGTTGACTCATCGGGGAGACATTTCCTTTGTTCCTGTGCCTTTCTTGGTTATGATGGCTTACATGCCAAAAGCCATTTTGCAACCATGAGAACACTGAGGATATCAGAGCAAAAAGCTTTAAGAACTTAGATTTATATGACCATAAGGATACCATACCAGCTCTGGCAGCCTATTTCCAAACTTTATGTTACATGAAAAAAGTAAATCTTTATCTTGTTTGGGCCACTGCCATTTAAGGACTATCATCAAGTCTGTCTTTTTGGTCTGTGACATGAATGGTGAGACTTTTAGCACGTGGGATGGTAAATACTGTTACCGCAATGATCAGGAAAATGCAGAGTTCTATGGGGTCCAGAGACACTGCCTGTAGCCCAGCTTGGAGGGAGGGGGAAGTAAGCTATTTGAAAGAAGCAATAATGGAATGATGAGATGAAGAATAATGATGAAGGAAGACTGGGAGTTAGTAGGGAAAAGGATTAGTGGGAAAGAGTTTTCCAATCCAGTGTATTAGGGTTCTCTAGAGGAACAGAATCAATAGAAAATAGATGTATAATTATGCAAGGGGATTTTTAAGGTAGGTTTATGGGACTGGAGGCGGGAGAGTCCTCTATGGCCACCTGGGTGTTGGAGGGGCAGAGGATCCCCTGGCTGCTCGGCCCAAGAAGATGGAAGCCATAGACCAAGAGGGAACAAAGTGCAGCGCCATCCAAGGTGGAAACCCAGAAGCTCACTGGAGTGAGTTTCCAGGACAAGTGTGCATTAAAAGGCCGAACAGATGGACACCTGATGCCCAAGGTGACAGCAGCCAAGGACACACCTGCTCCAAAGGGCTGGAGAGCTCTTCAGAGTGAGCACACTGCCTTGTTTGCCTTCTTTATTCCATCCGGGTTACAGGCGTATAGCCTGGTGCCACCCAGATCTGGAGTGCATCTCTCCCCCTCAGTCTGCTGACCAGCACAGCTACCATCCACAGATGCACCCAGAAGCATGCTTTCCTGATCTGCTAGGCCTTTCTAACTCCAGGGAAGTTGATTTTATCACAAGTAAGAGTCTCACTCAGTTTACGCAAAGATGGTGAGAAGGAGTGGGGAATTCCAAGTAGCTTGGAGCACCCAGAAGAGGGTGCAGAGAAATGAGCCATGAAGAGCCACATTGTCAGCCTGAGAGCCGGGCTGCCAAGGAGCAGAAAGAAATCAGATGCCTGACCTTCTGCCTCTGCCCTGCTGAACTCACACAGCAACTTTATGAAGACAGCGTGATCTGTCAGAAAGCAGCCAGCAGACACCAGTTTGGGTCCCATCTCTGGAGAGCTACTTGCCTCTTTGGGTTTCCATCTCTAAATCTGCCAAACAAGACTCATGATACTGCCCTGTAAGCTCCATGGGGAGCCAGAGATATTCTATAAGGAAGGCACATCAAAACATGAGGTTCTCCTCTCCCTTTTACCAGTAAGCGAAGTGAGGCCAGAGAAACCATCCCAGAACTTAGGGAGTGCACCGAGCCTAGGATTTGCTCTCTTGACTCCCAGATGTTGTTCTTTCCTCACCAACAGCTGAGTGTTCTGTTTCACTCTTATAGCGAGCAATTAAGGCTGGGGCTCATGCCAAAGGGAACACAGTTGAATAAAACGATAGTTTCTTATAAGAAACTAGTACTTGAAGGTGCTTTGAATAACACATACTTCGGAAACTAACTAAATATTTGCAGTGTGTCTTCACATCTTTTCTTTCTGTTCTAAAAGCAAAAACAAGTCTCTGTAATGGGGAGGCGGGTTGAGGTGCATTGGCTTAGATAAAAGAGAAAACCTAACTCAATAACCATAGATGTAAAAGTGCCCCAAGGTATTTAGTTCAGATACACATCTTTGGAGGTCACTCTTAAGTTTCCACTGAATCACTGAGCAAACACAGCCAAACCCCTTCCATGACTTTGTAGTTGCTGTCTGAAAAGGTCATTGTCATCCACCCTCTTCACACCATAAACTAGCAACTCTGAAAGCCACGTTGGGAGGACCAGTATTTAGGTAACCACAGAGAAAGCTCTTAACCAAATGAAATGATAGTATAGTAATATAATTATTACTTATTAAAAATCTGCACCTTCCTCTGCTTGCACATGTAATAACCCTGAGTGTGGGAATGGCCCTCACTTTAGGGATGTGCCCCTGCTCACCTCACTGACTTCCTCCCAGCCAGTGGGTCACCAAGCCCTGCCCAGTCATCTTTCACCATGTCCCTCTGAGCTCTCCCGATGCTTTCTGGAAAATCTGGTGCCTTCCACTCTCTGGAAGCTCCTGTCTACCTGAACCCTTGATTCCCAGAGACACATGAGTATTATGACATCACTGCCAACTCAAAATGCACAAACCTGAATTTGCATTCCCAGCAAACTGCCCTTCTGTCCACACTCCTCCGTTTCAAGTCAGTCATTCGAGATGAGACGATACAACCTACACAGCAGCCAAAGCCCATTAGAGAACCCTAAATTTGCTTTGTACTTTGCACCCTTCTCCTGCCATTCTCTCCCTGGGCTCTACTGAAATCCAACCTTTTCCCTGAAATTGTCCGGGCTCTCCCTAAGCAGAAGCTGATTCAACAAATGCACAAAAAATGAGCAAGGATGGTCACACGGCAACACTGTTTCTAATGGAGTAAAAACCCTCAGAACTGTGAAGTCCACCCAAAGGGAGAATTATGTGACACACATACAGTGGAATAATACTGAGCCAACGAAAGCTGAACAAGGATGAGACAGACCTGAGGGTAATGATACGAGTTTGAGGAGAAGTACAATATGACCACTCTGTGTTAGAATGCATGCTTCTACATATGTGAAAATTCTGAACGTTTATAGCTGAGTTCTTAATAGTGCCTATCTCTGGCATTAGAGATGTTACTCTCTTTACTAAATAAATTTCTACTTTACAATAATTTTATGACCATAATTAACTTTTGTAATTTAAAAAACTGTCTGTTTTGTGAAAAAATAAGACCATATGCGCCTTTTGAATTGCTTAGAGCCCAGTGTGTTCTGGAGAGTCTGACTACATCTTACACATCTTTGCATTCCTGAGAGCATGCAGCATACTGCCTCATGTGTCAAAAGTTGTCTTAATTTGGCATATTTTTGTGGGTTGTACAGCAATTAAATTTAAAAGCCTTGCTTTCTAGCATTCTCTTCTATATATTATAAGATGCTCTTGACAGAGAAACACACATGTGACTCATCAACCCTTCACCCACCACTGCCACACCTGGTAAAGACAAAACCAGGCACAAAATGCATAACCATTCTTCACAGGCTGAACCTCTAGAGAGTGAGGAGCTGGCCCACTCAGATGAATAAAATGCAGAGAAAAAACGAAGGACAGATTCGTCAGTTCGCAGCCAATCCCTACTTTCTCTTGGTCTTAAGGCTTTAAAATGTCATCCCTGGGAGACACAATGTTATAACCAGGGTCAAAATCCATCCCCACAATGGGAGAAGCTCTCCTCAAAGCAGCAGAGAAGGAGTATTAATGTCCAGGCCCACTATTTACCTCTCCCTGGCTGGTTGTTTATTGAGGGTGGGTGTAAATAATTTAAACCACTGGCTTATGTTTTTGAGTACTGGTCTTGTGGCCAGGTGTGAGGCAAAGGCAGAGATCAGAGGTCAGATCACCTTCCTAGGGACAGGCACAAGGTGCCAGGGACCTCTTGGTGATAGCAGATGGAAGGGCACCATTCTTCAAAGACCCAGAAGGACATGCCTAAGAAATAGAGCTTCAAAAATAGTGACATCTGGTAGACTAAGAAAGAAAACTGGGCTTCATAACTGCCAATCGAGCCTATCAACGTGCCCTAAGGAGAGGACAAGGATGCCAATCTGTGGTGTCACTTCCAAAAAACAGGCCCCTGCCTCTAAAATTTAGATTCTTAACAATGTTAGTTCCCCTACCACCACCACCACCACCACCACCACCACCACACCAGTTTTTAAGAGGCCTAACTGAATCAAGACAGTCTGTGGGATTATGATTTGTGGGAGAGGCAATAGCTTAATATTCTCATCTGTTAATCATAGTCTTTATTGATGCTGGCTCAGTGCTGGCAAATAACATAAAGAACAAGGTGAGCACTGTGACCATAAAGGAGCTAAGCCAAACAGTCAATCGTGGTCAGCAAAGGTGTGCAGTGTGTAACTGTGCACTTGGCTACACATTCAGTGCTATTCAAGGTTTCAGCAGGCCAGGTCATGAAGAAGTTAAAGGATACTTCTTATGAGCCCTAAAAATGCTGAGAGCCTTGTGGGTTACCAAGGACATATGAGGTGAGAATCAGGTGCTGCTTCTCAGGGCCCTGGCATCTTATTGGGCCATGCAAGATTTCCAACCAGGAAGCAATATGAGAACCACAGGATGGACTAAAATACAGAGTAAAATTTTGTTTTACAAAGATAGGTAATAATAGGGATTAAGAAAAAGGAAGAAGAGTAAAGACTTGAATTGAATTCCACAAATATTTATGGAGCTCCTTATGTACACACTTATAAGAGGGGAGTAATAGGACAATTTGAACAAAATATATTTCCTACCCTGAAAGAGCCCACAGTTTAGTTATTAGGGCGGAAAGACAATGTCAGTGCTGCCGAATGGACCTTGGGTTGGGCTCCAGACTCAGTCCAGAGAAAGATGGGCACTGGGCTCTAAATAAGTTAGAAATATTTTAGAAGGAAAAAAAGGAACAAGAAGAGTAGAAGGATAAGAAAGAAAATGAGGGAAAAGAACAGAAGGAGAAATAAAGAAAAGGGAGAACCTTGAATTAAAACTCTAAAACCATGAGAAATTTGTTATCCACACGACTTCAAGTGTAGAGGTAGGACTCCCAGATGGGGCTCCTTCCTTCTCTCTGCTCTGCCACTCTCCGTATCAGCTTCCTTCTGAGCCTAGTTCTATGCAGACAGCAGGATGGTGGCTGCAGGTTGAGCTGGAACTTTCAGATGTGACATCCTAGAGAGAACAGGCATGGTGCCCTTACAGGACCCCCTTCTGGAAGCCCCCAGCAGACTGTTCCTCACATCCCATGCCCAAAGCTGACTTCGAAGTGGAACCACGACCTCTACGACCACTACCACAATCTGCACTGTGTTCCATGAATAAGACAAAGTCTCTGCTTTCAGAAAGGGCAGAGAAGAAGTAGAGAAGCATAAACCAACACCAGGACTGCACCATGTCGCTCAGAGTACTGACAAGTGCCACCTGGGAGGGAGGAGAGATACAGAATATTAGCTGGTGAAAAGGAAAGAGGAGCTTCTGGGCAGAGAGAGAGGACGTCTGAGGATAGAGGCAGGTTTCATGGGTTCCGGTCAGCTAACGCTCTAGGCACTGTTAGAAGTGGTGTGTTCCCAACAGCCTGGGAACAGGCTGGGAATTAGTGATCCTTCAGTATAGCTCAACTTGAAGTCCGAACTAAGAGCACTAGGCAAAAACAAAAAGAGCGGGTGGTTTCCTATGTCTGGTGGGACAGATGAGATCTTCAGAGTCTGTTTCACTTCAGAGGTTATGAAAAGCTATCGCGTGCTTTCGGTGTAGGAGCACCATGCCTCCTGTGGATGTTGCATTTGATTGTCTGGTGCTGGGCACCTGCTAGGCTGGTGCTTCCACTTAGCAATACCCCCAGCCCAGAGTTTGGTTTTTAAAAGATCATTCTTGCTTTGGTGTGGTAGAAGGAAGAGTAGAGATAGTAAGAGAGGTTAGCAAGAGTCTATACAAAAATAAACACAAAGAACTAGGGACTACCCACTGTCACTCTACTTAGAAAATCTTGAGACTCAGAAACCTGGACATCTTTTTGTTGTCATTGTTGCATCCATTCAGAAACAAACAAACATCCCTGAGAATCATCTTTAGACATCTGGTAGATGTACCTTCATTTCCTGAGCTCAACAGCTCTACATTTTTTTGTTTTTTGGTACCAGGGATCGAACTTGGATTCTTGCGATTGCAAGGCAGGCATCGGAACCACTGAGCTAAATCCCCGGCCCAACAGCTCTACATTTTGAAAGAAGTAACATTTCCCTGCTGTGCCACTGGTTGGGTGGAGCTTGCAATATTTCTGTAGGACCTAGTAGCATCCTCAGAGAAGAGAACCCCCTTACTACTTAGAACAGACAGATGAAAGCTGATTCGTTGACTGGCTCTGGGACACAGTAGTATTTACACCTGGACTTTGTAATTGTTGGTAACTCTTTTAGGAACCAGAGGCGAATGAGCACCAGGTTGGCGCACAGATCATATCTCTGCGAAGGACTTCTACAGGTCAGTTCCTTCTTGCTGCCCCTGGTCACCCACCTTGGCTTTTGGTTGTAGCCATTTGACTCACAGACTCCAGTTACCCTGGGCTGTCATTTCCCTCTCTGTGATCAGAAAATTGGAGAGGAGATCAAAACTGAACTCAACCTCAGAGTTTGTTGAGGGTGAAGAACATCTTGTCTGCTAGATGCTCTGAACTTTTCAAAAGAGCAAAGAATGGTGTATTATTCATGCAAGACAATGTTTTCCTCTGGCCTCATTGGAGAGCCTTCCCTGGAGAAGGAGGAGGCAGAGCATGGTGCCCCACACCCTCTCTACACACTCTATCCCCAGCTCCAGGTTCAGGAGGCCCCAGGGCAGAGTAAATCACTTTCAGCATTGCCCTGGGCGCAGAGGAGCAGCTCACTGGTGTGTGGCCAGCGGTCCTCGAGGATGCTCCTGCTCGTGGCTAGCTGTGCTGAGGCTGGGCTAGAAGGCTGCTCCTCCCCAGGACTGGCCCTGCTCTAGGGAGAAACCCTCCGATGGCTGCACATGAGCCCTGTCTCCAAGCCAGGGTGGCTCCAGAGTCCATTCACCATGCATCACTGGGGCTCGACTTCAGTTCAGCCAACCTCATTCATCAGGGTAATAACCAAGGTTTCTCTCCATCCTGCTTATTGGCCTGGTTTTCTTTTTTGCTACAGTCACCACCTGAATAGGATTAGAGAAAGCAAAATATTGCAATTCACCAGAGACCACATTTCCCTTTCCTCAACCTTTGCCTTTGCTTGCTGCTGAAAGACAAAGGACCCAAAGCCAGCAGTGTAGCCCTGGCAGACAGAAGAGTCACTGGGCAGCTTGAGGAGCTCCAGACTCCCCTGTATCTGCTCAGACCAGGGCTGGCTGCTGACCATGAGGCCTGGCACTGAGCTGTGTGCACAGAGCAAAGGGGAAGTGTCGGCTGACGGAAGACCTGGGGAGGCAAAGACTCCTCCATAGGCTGTATCCTTGGGGAGAGTCATGTAGTCTTGTACTTTTGCCAGGGTGAGCCAAAGGTGCAATGGTCCTCATGGATACCATTATGCGGACCATGGCGACCTCCAGATGCCCTACCTCCATCTCTGTGACACACATGCACTATCCCTTGTCCTCCAGATGGGGGAGAGGAATTTGATTGTCTGTTTTTGTGGACCCTCTATAACCATTTGGGGTTTTTTCTCAGTTCGTGTCTTCCCTGGAACAGTTGTTGGATCAACACTTTGGGAAGCCTTGGTGGGGCATTTGAGATCATGCATTGTTGCTTTAAAAATACCAGTGCCCCAGCAAGAGAAGGTCGTGGACTTCTTGTTGGCCAGGTCCCCACACTGGTGTTTTCCTTCTCTTGAAGAATCTCTTGGGTTTAATGGGTGTTGCGTACAAAGAATGACAAAAATCTGGTGATCATTTAAAGCAAACAAAACAAAAACAAATCAAACAAAAGCGGGCCATCCTCTGCTTGTGCAGAAAAGGGGATGTTCTCATCCCTCCCTCAGAGAAGTCTTTGGTGGGACCAGGGGCCTTCTGGTTATCCTAGTAGGGGCATCTGGTGGCACAGAACCATTCTCCAAAGGCCAGCATCCTCATCTTTCGTACCACCTCTCCCACGGGCCTTCTTCTACCCCAAAAGTCCTGTGCCCCTGCCCTGTGAAACTAGGATGCGATTTTAGCAGAGTGACTCCCTAAGTGACTCCTGCTGAGGGCACATCTCATTTCAGGCTATTTTCCCCTAGATGTTCTGGTGATCTTCATCTCTCAGTGAGACACCTCCGATCCAAGGAGAAAAGTAATCATATAATATTCCTCCTTATCCACAGCCTCACTGCCACTGTTTCCTTTACCAGTGGTTATCCAAGGTCTGGAAGTATTCGATGGAAAATTACAAAGGTATGCAATTCATAAGTTTTAAATAACTTCCACTATAGTTATTGTTGCCATTGTTTTTCTTTATTATTAGTTATTGTTAATTTTTTTACTGTGCCTAACTTATAAATTAAACTTTATAATGGGTATATCTAGAAATGGGGCTTGGTGCTGTCTGTGCTTTCAGCATCTGCAGAACCTCCTGGAATGTGTTCCCCTCAGCTAAGGGGCACTGCTGTGTTGCCTAAACTGAAGGGTAGGATGCTCCCAATAAGCACTGTTTTCTTCTTCCTCCAGCCAGCTGTTCTGCAGATGCCAGCTCCAAGTGTGTTTGCTGAAGTGCTGGACTCCACCGTGGATTGGAGAAAGGGCCAGGCTATGACCCATACACAGCCCTGGCCATCGTACCCCTGGCCTCAGTTTGCCTGGCTTTTCCATACTTCAGCTGGGAATTTTTTATTCTTCCTTTTTAAAATCAGAGCAGCTGGGTTTTCAAGGCAATCTTTGAAGCATATCAGTCAGCAAGATCTGCTTTTTCTCCTAGCCTGAGCCCCTTAGAAGAAAGGACACAGACTTGCTTGCTGCTGGATTTCCAACACTTGGCAAATGGTAAACATAGTAATCGTCACAGCTACCGTTTACTGAGTACTTTACCATATACCAAGCACTTTATGAATATCATCTTTCACTATTACATATGTTGAATTAAAATTAACTGACCCACATAATAGAAGTGGTATCACTGTAAGGGGGTATAGCGGTAATCTAGATATGGAATCAAAGAGGCCTTAATTCAAATCCTGATATTATCACGTATTACCCAGGTGAAATTTGAAACTCTAGGTCTGATTCTCATCCTTCAGTTGGGGAAAACAATATTTGCCCTGCCTACCCCATAGAACTATTGGGAAGAAAATGCAAAGGAATACTGTAGATTCTAGTTCCTTACAAATCTAGTGATGTCAACCCAGGCTCACTAGTAGGGCTGTCACATTTCCCATAATACCTTCCCCCACTGAACTCCCATAGATTATTCCCCTCTATCTGGCTCATGATTCTCAGTCAACAGGAAGTGGGTTTGGATAGCCGAAGAGGTAGTTATCTACCTCTGCTTTAGTTATCTATTCCTGTGCAACATACTAGCTCCAAATTCAGTTGCCTTATGCAGTAATAAATGTATTGTGTCACAGAGCTTCCAAAGTTAGAGCTTTGGAAAAGCTTTGCTTGGTTTCACAAAGGAACTTGTAGTAATGTTTTGGATAAGGCACCATCATCTAAGGCTTTATTGGCCCTGGAAGATTCACTTCCAGGATGGTTTGCTGGTGTGGCCCTTGTTGACAGGAAGCCAGAGTTTTTCACTGACCACTTGAGTGTCCTCAAAGAATAGTGTGAAGCCATGAGCCAAGCCTGAACATGGTCCTTTGCCTCCTCTCTATTCCCTTTCTCCTTCATAGACTAGATAGTCTGTTTGACTAAGATTGTAGACCCTGGATGGCACAGCCCCAGGAGACAGTTACATTATGTATCCTTCTTCCATGTTCCCTTTCTGCATATGCCCCTATCACGAGACAATCATGCTTCATTCAGCATGCTACATTCAGCCTAGGCCATGTAGCACTAGTTACCCCGCCTTCTCTTCCTGCTTGTCTTACACTATAAATAAAGAGTGCACTGGACCCTAGGCAGCCATTAGCTCCTGACAGGCTATGGCTGCACTTGGTCCCAGCTTTCAAGCATAATCTTGGTGTTTCTCATTTTTCTTCATCTCTCACCGCTCTCCCCAACTTCAGACCCTATGCTGTGTAGGTTGCGGCAGTGCCTGGCTTCCAGCATAGTGATAAGTCCAAGAGAAAGAGCAAGGGGAAGCTATTAAGCCTTCTGTGACCTGGGTTTGGAGGCTACATACCATTACTTCTACCACATTCTAATTTTTAGAAAGAAGGTGATAATTCTGGCTCATACTCCAGAGGAAAAGAACTATGCTTTATCTTTTGAAGGAAGAATTATCAAAGAATGCATGGTTATACTTTCAAACAACCAAAATTACCAAGAAAATTCACCTATTATCTCAGAAGAAGACTTTTAGAACTCTCCTCTCAGGGCTTAACTGGGTCAAGCCAAAAGAAATGAAACTGCAACAAGATTCAACATTAGGAGAGGTCACAGGAAGGCATAGAGATGGAGGACTCTGGGCTTCCAAGTCATAAAGTGATTTATGTAGAGGCATTAATGACTGTGGGACATTCCCTGGGAAAGAAGATGCCCCGGTTTTGCCTAAGGGCTAGTCAAAGCCTTTTATCCTAGAATAGCTGTCTTGTTCCTTCTTGTTGAATAGCTTAGTCATTATAGAGCCAATAAATGCTCTCTACTGGCTGGGGAGCTTATAAGACCATGCTTGGAAAGTTTGGCTAGTTTGGAAGGTGGAAGTAGAAATGCTCCTCTTCCAAAAACAGTTATTGTCCTAGATGTGGATGAAGTTTATCTTCTCCTGGGCCTTGGCCTTAACAAGGGATATGCGAGGGATTACAGTAGAGGGTCATGATTTCAAGGGCAAGCAGGGCATGGTCAAATGTAAAGTAGATGTGGGAAGAACTCAGGAGTGGTAAGCATCATGGTAGACTGGAAAGCAGATATCCATTTAAGTGATAGTTGTCAATCAGCCCTTCTCAAATGTTACTACCCAAGTGTATGGGCCCAGGTTATCAGATTTTCTAACTAAGTGCAAAAACAAGATTTGAAATGAATTCTGATCTTTATTTTGCCTACTAGGACATGTATTAAAGATTGGTTACTCAATCCATTCCAACTCCTTAGTAGCTGCACGGAGAGCCCTGGGAAGTTAAGGCTACTTCCTCATGCTCCCTCACACGCTGCTCCACAGTGACCTAGCTTCCTCTAGAAGATGCATTCACAGGTGATTGGGATGCTGCACTGCTGCCACTTCTGCAATATCCTCTGGCAGGGATTGTAGAGATTTCCTTTTCCCTATAATACCAAAGGTCAAAGGTCAACATCCAGTTTTATGGAGAGCTAACTTCAAGATGTGGTCAGAGATGAAAGGCTTTCTATAATTTTTCTAAAAGAAAATCCTATCTCTTGAAGAGAGTTTATCTCTTTTCAGTGGAAAAAGCTGAAAACCAGAAGCATGGTCTGATCCTGCTAAATATAAAGGCACCTTTAATGTTCAATCTCGTATTCATCTGGAAAGGATGACACATCAAAAATTTAAATATTCATATCCCATGTATACCCCATTCTCCAAACTCCATGCATCCTCTCGCCCCAGGAAAGTAGTGCCATGTCCATCTGATGAGGTTGTTCCTCCCTTAAGAACATTGTCTCGAGTGGTTCCCTTTCCAGAGGAAGAAAGCTCTCTCTATTCTCTATTCACACCATCCCTTACATCCTTCAGAACCACGACTAGAATCAGATTTCAACCTGGCCCAGGTAGCCAATTATAAAAATACAGGAGAAGAAGGCTTATTTACCAAAATATAATAGATTTTGCTAATACTTTTTATTACAAAATAACCTAGGGGTAGGAAGTATGTGTGTGAGTGGATTCTGAGAGCACAGCATCAAGGAGAGAAGGCCATTATTTTACACTACTGTGAATTTATTTATATGGGTATATTTAAAGAGATTCTGGATTCCACAGACTAGACAGTATCTTGGAATAACTATAACATTCAGTTTAAAAAAATTGGATTCCACAGTGACCTAAAATGAAATAGAGTTCTAGGAATTTCTTTATAATATATACTATTATATGATTATAGTATAATGTAGAGTACAAATTGAAACTTGTGACAGTAGGGATTGTTAGGGTTTATATATGGTTGTCATGTGCTCACAGGTGGGGCTTTTGGGAGGTGACTGGATCATAGGTGTGTGATACTCTTAAGTGGATTAGGCCACTGGTGAATTTATATCTAAATATGTTGTTGGCAAGCAAAGCCTGGTTGGAGAAGGTGGGTCACTATGGTTGTGGCCTGGAAGAGTGTTTTTCCCTCCCTCTTTCCTTGATTTTTCTCTACTTCCCACTGCCGTGCCATGAGCTGTTTCTCCTCTGCGATGCCCCTCTGCCATTCTGCCCTGCCTTGGAGCCAGCGGACTATTATCTGAAACCTCTAAAACTATATGAGCCAAAATAAAGCTTTCCTCCTTTAATTTGTGGGTATCAGGTATTGTGTCTCCGCAACAAGAAGGTAACAGACAGGGGTTGGGAGTACATTTGCCATGTCATTGATTTCATCATCTGAAAAACACTAGTGAAGGGAGCAACAGTACCTTGAGAAGTGCTGTTGTGTCTGTTCTCCACGGGCTGGTGAGTGATTAGGTACAGTACTCTGAGATGGGGGCTGACTTTCTGAGGAAGTGAGGGACCCTCAAGACAGCAGAAGTCAGGCAAGAGCACTTGGACTTGAGAGACACAGTGGCCATGACTACTATAACTGACAATGGGCTAGAGTGGCAATTAAAAAGGCCTACCCACAGGAATCTTTGGGAGTTGGCAATATATAGTTGAACAAGGAATCTTAGAAGCAAAACACACAGCTGTCCAAGTCTCCCTTCCCTTTATGTACTCCTGGAATGACACAGCATGCAGCTCCTCTGTCATTCTTTCCTCAATCTCATGATACTTTGTTCTAAGCATGTGCACACTGACATTCAGACACAGACTCAAGAAGACCCTATCCACGTTTCTGGAGCTCTTTTCTGCACAGAAAAAAACAGTTCCCTGTTCTCTTCTCTGTACACCACTTCAAGTTACTCCCTGTGATGGTTTTATACCTAGATGGCTCCCAAGGGTCAATATCCCACTTTTAAAACACTCACTTCTCATTCCTGAAATTCTGCTGGTTTAGAGGTTGTTATCCTAAGAAAGAAATTGTCCCACCAGGGAACACAATCAGATTTTCACTGAATTGGATGTACAAATTGTCACCTAGCATTTAGGCCCCTCATTCCACAAGATGCTGTTTTCTATTTCAGGCAAATCTGCCCCCACTGCTGACCCTGGACCTACACAGTTCAGAGACGGCTACTCTGGCTGATAATATCTGGGAGATAATATCTCCCTCCAAATGCAAAGATATTTAAGAGTTTAAAATCAGTCAGCTGTTTCATACCTTATGCTTTTTTGCTGTACCCTATAAATCTAATTCAATAAAACACTTAAAATTTCAAGGAAATTTGATTTCACTATAAAGAAGAGATATTTTTAAACCATGTGCTTATTTAGTTATGGCACTAGGTCATATGAGAATACTAACACATTGCTTATCTTATCCACTGGCATAGATTATTTTTAGGATGAATCTGCTGAGATCCATCTTGCCCTAGCAGTTAAAGGAGCTATGATGGAGCTGAAGAAAGGGATATATTTCAATGGAGAAGGGGTTTGAAAAAAGTCTAGGGTGTGGTGCATGGAAATTGTTAGTGGCATGATAATCCTGATTGTAGAGAAGAAAAGGAAGCCATGTTGTGGTGTGATGGGAGTGGGCATGTGTGGCTTTAGAGTCAGAGGGTAAAATCAAACTTCCTCGGCCTACATGCCCGGCTCTACCATTAAGGAATGGTGTGATGAATAGAAATTCCACAAATGCCTGACATAGGGAAGAAACTCCTGTCCTAACTCAGCTGGAGCTTCAAGGAAAGCACATAATAACACTGTTGCCTTCATTCAGATCCTACTTTTCCCATCTGAATAGTGTGGAAATGGAAAAGAGAAGAGGACACCTATTCTATTTCTTAGTCTCACAAGATTAATGTAATTCTTAATTGGACTCTTTGATCATCTCAGATAATGGCATGTAAACTATTTAAATTTATGCAAACTATTCTTTTGAAGAAGTAGAAAGAAGAAACAAAACATACTCTCATCTCATTAATCTTCAAACTTCCAAAAAGACCATTAAGTTAAAAAAGATCCTACTTCTCAAATAGAAGCCCAACATGGGCTAGAGTACTGGCTTTGCCAATAACTTGCTCTGTGACCTTAACCAAGTCACTTCTTTCCCAAGATCTTTATTTTATCTGCAGAATTACAGAACAAGCTGGCACGGCCCTGTGAGCCCGGCCAGCTCTGGATTCAGTGGAGCTGGGCTTTCTGCTGTCATTTGTTCCAGCCCTCACAGTGCTTTGTGCCTTTTCTTAGAGTTTGTCCTTTGAGTAGCTTCTCCTGGCCTGATTTTGGAGTGGAAATGTGAGGCACAAAGTGTGGAAATGTAAGTTATGAACATCGTTAGATGAAATTAATCTTAAATATCTTCTCCCTCCATACTCATTGAGCCTGACATCCCTCTCCTCAGCCCTGACCCCAGCCTTCCACCAGTGTTCTGGCATCCTTCATGGAATCTGGGATAACCCAAAGAGGGGCTGCTTCTGAGATATGCCAGGAGATGAACAGCCTCAGTGGGGACACAGTGGGGTCTGGCAATCTGCAAGAAGTTCAAGTAAAGGTTGAAATCCAACCTGCCAAAGATTTAAACTAGAACCATATCTATCACCATGAACTAAACTAAGATCAAAGTGGATTAAGGATCTAAATATTAAGACAGAAACACTAAACTTGCTGGAAGATAAGTTAGGTAGAACTCTTGAAGACATTGGCATAGGAAAAGCCTTTATGAACAAATCCTCAGCAGCACGGGAACTAGCATAAAGAATCAACAATTCGGATCTCATCTCATTAAAAAGCTTCTGCACTGCAAAAGAAACCTCCAACAGAGCTAAAAGACAACATACAATGTGGGAAAAAAATTTTCCCAGCTGTTCCTAGACAAAGATCTACTATCTAGAATATATAAAGAACTCAAAAAAAATCAGACCCCCCCAAATATAAAGAATATGCCCCCAATATAAAAATATGCCCCCAATTCAAAAATGGGGATCTGAAATGAACAGGCATTTCTCAGACAAAGAAGTAAAAGCAGCAAATAAACATATGAAAAAATGTTCAACATCAGTGATCATTCGAAAGATCCAGATGAAAACAACACTGAGATTCCACCTCACCCTAGAAAGAATGGCTGCTATCAAGAAATCAACCAATAACAAATGCTGGTGGGGGTGTGGGGAGAAAGGAACCCTTCTCCATTGTTGATGGGAGTGCAGACTGGTAAAATTACTGTGAAAACCAGGAAGGAGATACCTCAAAGAACTAGGGCTAGAGGTCCCATTTGACCCAGCTATTCCTCTGCTGGGTATCTTCCCAAAAGAATTAAAAGAATTCTACCACAGCAATATATGTGCACCCATGTTTATAGTGGCACAGTTTGTAATAGCTAAAGCTTGGAAATAGCCCAAGTGCCCATCAACTGGAAACTGAATAAAGAAGATGTGTTTTTTTTTTTTATAAAATGGAGTACTACTCAGCCATAAAGAATGAGAAACTAAAGACATTTATAGCTAAATGGATGCATATTGAGGCCATACTCCTAAGTGAAATAAATAGAACACACATGTGTAAATACCTAATAGTTTCTCTAGTGTGAGAAACTGAAAGTGTAACTAAGGATTGAAATGATTAAAATGAATAATTGATAATTTGAAATAGGAAGAAAAGTCCAAAGGGGTAGGGAAAGTGGGAGGGGAAGGGAAAAGGAAATAAGGGAAAGTAAAAATTATGAGAAAAGAAAATATTGGAAACAAGTCTATGTAAATAGGGAAGGGTGGAGGGGGTAAAGGGTGGACAGTTAATGGGGGAAAAAATAAGAACCAAGATACATCATGTACAGGTACAAGCACCCAATGATAAATATAAACGTATTGTATACCTAAAATGTACCTATAAAAGAATTTAAGCAAAAAAAAAAAAAAAGAAAAGAAAAGGTTGAAATCATGCTCAGAACCCAAAGTACTAGATGGCATTCTGCCATTATTGGGAAAACTCATCTCAACAAAATTGTTTATCATGAAGTCAATTAACCTGCAACCTAAACATATGGCTCACTTAGATGTTTTGTGGAGTAGGCATTTAGTCACACTGAGTGTGCTCATACACATGATGCCAGATTCCTGGGAGAAGTCCTATTTGGGTCATCCTGGACCCTCGAATCCTGTCCTCTACCTGCTCATTCTGGACACCATGGGAATCTGCCCCTGTCCCAGGACTGTATCACCAGTGACTTATAGAACAGCACAGGACACAAAATGTCATGCACATTTGTAATCAAGAAAATCAAGAAAAATATGAGCTATTTAACTTATATTTAAGTACATAGGAAATAGAAATAAAATTCACAGGCTTTACTTGTCCATGGAAGACTGTCCATAATTGTGAGTGCCTCCATGAAGACACTAAAGTGTCTGAGTTACTGCTCTCCGACCTTCCCAAATCAACATGAATCTCGAGATTGGGATGCAAACTCCTATCAACAACTAGAAAGCTGAACTAGCTCAGAATGTCACTGTTGTTCTATAAATTGGCATGAAGCCATTAGTCCCTTGTTTTGTTATTTACTAACTTTGAAGCAACTTTCAAGGCCTGTAAATTTTCCACCCAATTTCTTCTGTTTTCTGAAACTATGAACATTTTGTCGATTGAATATTATACAGCCCTGAGATTTTCACTCACTCATCAATAGTGATGTCTTTGCATTATTATGCATAACATGCTATATCTTATATTTTTACATTAAATTAAAACTTTCCACATCAAATACATGACACATGGTACATTTTAATGAATTTTGCTATTCTTCAACAGCTTGTACTACCAGGCCCTAGTATTCAGTCTCCAAAGATAGTTAAGATTTATGTTTCTGAGCTTAAGAAACTTGCAGTCATGTGGAAAAGATGAAAATGTTTTAAGTATTTTGCTAAGAAAGTCATTTTTTAATAAGAAATGCTTCTAAAATATTTAAGGATAGAGAGGAATTATATTTTTGCAACTTACTCTCAAGCAGTTCAGAAAAATTATAAATATAAATGTATGTATACATATATAAATATGTGAATATTAATATATACATTAATATGTGTGTCATACACATGCACATGTAGACAAATAAAAATCAAGCGATTACGGTGAAATTTTAGCATTTGGAGAACGGCTTTCACATGTACTACCCATGGAGGCAATATCTCACTCAAGGAAGTGAAAATTATTTTTGGGAGTGAAAAAAATCTTACCCCATTTACATATAATTCTCAGCTATACATAGAGTATTAAAATTTCATGTTAGAGGATTATTAGAAAAAAAAGTTCACAAAGATTCTTTTGAGGACAATAACCAGAAAAATGTTGAGAAACAGTGGTATACAGTTCTTTCTTATGTTCTTTTTTCAGCATTTCTATAAATCTGAAATTATTTCAGGATGGAAATCGGAAGCCCTGCTGTGAGACAGCACTGAGGAGAATGTGGGAGTCAGAAAAAGCCGCCTCAGTTCTGCAGGGTTGGGCAGGGTTGGGCCAGTTTGGACAGCATGGAAGTCCTCACCCGGAAGGTGACTTCAGGCCTAGGTCTGCAGGAGAGTGGAGAGTGTGCTGCACAGATAAGGACAGAGCTTAATCCCAACAAGCTCTGGGGACGGAGATTAAATTCCATATCACTTAATGTTATTGTTTAGCATATTTTACCATATTCTAATGAGATACAAATTGATAAGCTATGTCTTTTCTAAAAGATGATTCGATTCAGCAACAACTCTCTGCTAAGCAGATGATCTGACTTCTAAACTTTCTAAAGAAATGGAAAGGAAACAGCCTTTCTTCTTCCAGATTGCAGTGTTTATCCAAACGTTTAGTCCCAATGGAGTGTTCCTAGGCTGATGGTTTGTAGATGGGAAACCCTTTGGATTTCAGGGACAGCAGGTGCCATACTGGGAACTCTGCCTGGGGTCGGGAGACCCGGGAGAGGCAGAAGGTGGCTTTTGAATTCCAGAACAGCAAACTCTCCATTTCTGCAGGCTAGAAATCTGAGCCTGAGCTATGGAAATGCATGGACTCAGAAAGCATGCTGTGCAAAGGGGCTCCAAAAGGGGCAAACACTGGGAAAATTGTACTTTTCTCCCCATGACAGCTGCCTTTTGTTTGAAAAATAATTTGAGGAGGGAACAAAAAAGCAGTTGTTTGCTTAATGCCAAGCCACAAAAACATGGAGCCTTTCTGGCCCCACTAGAAGAAAACTGTATTTCTAGCGTTCTTGAGGATTTGCCTGCAGACTGAGGGAACCCAGAGAGCACCCACTGAACCCAGAGCCCCTTCACTGGGCAGGGGCCCCTCCCTCCCTCATAACTCCACAGGGCAGGGGCCTAGAAAGGCCAGGCCAGACCAAGCCTAGTGGTGGCAGTCAGGGGGTTGGGTGGGCTGAAAGCAGGTCACTAATGCACGTGGATGCCCTGCCAGCCAGTTGCCAGTTTTCTTGGCCAGAAGAATCTGTAAAAAGAGTACAAAACCTTGTGTTCAGAAGTTTTGGAGTTTATAACATATACAGGCTCATACACACATGCCCAGAAATACACAAACTGCTTGTGATACATACATTTGGTGCCAAAATAAACAGGACCTTGGCCAAAAATCCTGTACTTTAGCAACTGGCCAATGTAGAATTTAAAGTTAGAGGCCAACAGAAAAACCCAAATAGTGGTGTTTTCTCCTAATCTCAGAGTCATCTCTCAGCATTGTTTTTCCATTGCAGGATGGTTTTCTAATGTCTTCACTCAGGAAAGAGCTGTCTGCAGAGAGGTGTGTGTCGGGTTTGCTGTTAGGTGAGTTCATTACCGAAACCCATCCAGGGCAAGTCCCAGGAACAATTAGGAGGCCATCAAGCCATGAAGCCAATGACCACTTTGGATCTCTGACCAGTGCCAGGGAGAGGGAAAAGGGAAGTGCTGAGCTTCTCAAACTCCCTGGTCTCCAAAGCTGATGGGAGCACTGAGACCCCAGAGAGGAAGGGGCAGTGTGTCTGTGGGCTCCTGTGCAGGGGCTGGGGGTGCTGTTCCCCACAGGCCCTCAGAACCCTCCTGGTGCCGAGTGCAAACAGTGCTGACAGCCGGGGAACCCATCAGCTTCCTGAGAAGGAACTTCTTCCTAAACATCTCCTCTTCTACTCCCTATGAGGCCCCTGCCCAGAGAAGGATTGATTCTATGGATACAATTTAATCTGGGTAGATAAAGTCACTCTTATCATCTTATAGGATCCATTGCTTTGAATTTTGTGGCCTAAAAGCCTGGACTTCTACTAAAAGAATGCGAATTCTTGGACAGCAAATGGGAGAGGATTTGGTAAAGAGCAGTCTTCACCAAAAGCTGTCTTCACTCCATTTTGAAGAAGATTGAATCCTGCTGAGGAGCTATCTTGGAACCATGCACCTCTCCTCAGTGCTTAACAAAGTTTTATGTTGTTGTATGTGGTTATGTCCACCTCTCCTCTTGTGTTCCATAGGTCAAGACCCATGTCAATATTTCATTACTGCTCTCTCTTAAGTGCCCAGTCAGTGCTTAGCATATATCACATGCTCAGTGAATGTCTGTAGATAAAATCAAAATTGTTTAATGAAGATTTGCAGAGATGGGCACCCAGATGGCTAGGTAAGTGGGTGGAGGGAAATGGCTGCATGGGCCCAGCTCCCACCAGCTGAGCCTTTCAGGCTGTTGCACCATTGCCCCCAGACAAGAGGAGCAGAACCCCACCCAGCACCGAGGACGTGAGCCACCCAGGAACCAGCAGCACACCCACCCCCCCTTGAAATGAGAAGACACATAAACAAGTCTCAAAACAAGACTTCCAGATCACCTAAAGCAACCCCAAAGGGAAATGACATGGAACACTCTGATACTCAACCAGACTCCCTGAACTGCCAACAACAGAGGATCTGGAAAAAATGAAGTCAGAAATAATTTCTCAGATAACAGAAGAGATTGTGCCCATAGTGCAAGACATGATTAATAAATCAAGAGAAGACACAGGTAAAAAAATAGAGAGGCTGAAGAACATGATGGAATCCCAACATAGGAAACAAATGGAATCCATAAAACAGATGCAAACAGGTTTCCAGGAGATTAAAAACTCCATTGAGAGTTTACACAGCAGAATGAGCCAATGTGAGGACAGAATTTCAGATATAGAAGATAAGATTGCAATTAGTGACCAGGAAAAGAAAAATTTCTTTAAAATAGTAGACCATGAGAAATCAGTCCAGCAGCTGCTAGATGATACAAAGAAGAATAGCATAAGACTAATTGGAGTCAATGAAGAAACAAGAGAGAGTGCAGATGACATAAAAAAAAATGTTCACAGGAGTGATGGCAGAAACCTTCCCAAGCAGGAGAAAAGAACTTGACATATGTATAAGTGAGGCATATAGGACTCCAAATAGCCTTGATCAAAAAAATGTACACATGGGCATATAATAGTTAAGATTCCAGAAAACCAACAGAAGAACAAAATTCTACATGCAGTTAGAGAAAAGAAACAAATCACATACAAAGGAAAGCCCATCAGAATCACAGCAGAATTCTCAACACAAACGCTCAAGGCAAGAAGAGCTTGGAGTGACATATTCCAAGCCCTAAAAGAAAACAGCCTCCAACCCAGATTGATGTACCCTGCAAAACTATCTTTCAAAATTGATTGAGAAAGAAGATACTTTCATGACAATGAGCACCTTAGGAACTTCATGAATACCAAACCAGCACTCGAAAAATTTTAGACAATATCCTACGACAATGAGGATCACAACCCCAGGAAGCACAGCAGAATGACTCCATCAGGCACGACAAGAAATTAAATGCAAAGGGGGAGAATCTATCAAAAACAAAAAGTCATGACAATGATAACTCAATACGTATCAGTTATAACCATCAATGTTAATGGTCTCAATTCACCAATCAAAAGAAATAGACTGGCAGAATGGGTCAAGAAGCAA
>NW_004624736.1:20152149-20172353 GCF_000247695.1 Heterocephalus glaber | reverse complement strand
TGCCCATCAACTGGAGACTGGATAAAGAAAATGTGGGTTTTTAAAAAAATAAAATTGAGTACTACTCAACCATAAAAAATGAGAAATTAGAGACATTTATAGCTAAATGGATTCACATTGAGGCGATACTTTTTTTTTTTTTTGGTACCGGGTTTGAACTTGGGTCCTTGCACTTGCACAGCAGGGGACGAAACCACTGAGCTAAATTGCTGGCCCAGAGGCGATACTCTTAAGTGAAATAAACAGGACACACGTGTAAATACCAAACAGTTTCTCTTGTGTGAGAAACTGAAAGTGTAAATGAGGACTAAAAGGTATAATGGATAATGTGAAATAGGATGAAAAGGGGCAAAGGGGAAGGGGAAATGTGAGGGGTAGGGGAAAGGAAAGAAGGGAATGGAATTAATATGAGAAAATGAAAAAATGGAAGCCAAGTCTATAAATAGTGAGGGATAGAGGGGTTGAAGGGAGGGCAGGGGATTGGGGAAAAAACAAGAACCAAGAGAGATTATGTAAAGGTGCAAATTTCTAGTGATGAATGCCATTATATTGTATACCTAAAATGTACCAATAAAATTAATTTAAAAAAAAAAACGATGGCTGCATGGAGGAATAAGTGACTGATCAATGATGGAATTTCATTGCAACTTCTCCTGGGCCTTGTCCAGATTCCTGTGATCCTGCCTCCCAAGAGCTGTGCTGCTATAGTGCAAGTGACAGAGCCCGGTCCGTAAGTGTTGGTTTTACTGGGTCTTCAATGAATTACACCAGTATCATCTGCAAAGGCCAAGAGGACAACCATGGAGAAGGCTGGGAAGGCAAGAGACAGAGAGGGGAAAAAGGGGGTTGAGAGGTATGCAGAAAAAGGGGAGAAAGGCAGAGGCTTTGGGACCTGAAGGAAAAACAGAGGTGAGAGGGACACTGACAGTAGCAGGGGGAGAGGACACAACTGAGAGGGGAATCATGGAAATGAATTCATGTCACCAGGGAAAGAAAACCTCTAGGTGCTTCTCTAAGAGGACTGCAGGGAGGCGGAAGGGAAAATGGAGGCTTGTAGGAGGAGGAGAGAGGAGGGCAAGAATCTTAACCAGAAAAAACTTAAGTAGCAGAGAAAGAGGGAAACAAGATGAGAGAAAAATGCTGGCCTGAAAGCTACAGAAGGGGTACCCAGAGTGGGAGAGCCAAAGCCACAGCCGCTTTGCCAAGGGAGGCGACCATAGGAGACCCACCCAGCCAAAATCTTGAAGTCTCGGACTTTTTCCACCTTATGAGCTGTAAATTGATCTATTCAGTTAAGAAACCTGGTTTTTATTGAGTAATTTCCTCAGAACAACCTCCAGTTTTGAAAATGTCCCCAACTTTCTCTGACTCTTCCCCCTCCCGCTGGGTCACTGTAAATCACTGGGAGGCAGCTGCCCTGCCCAGCCCTTCGCTGCTAGTCATGCTGCTGGGCTGATCCTGACCTGGCCCTCACTCTGCTTGGTGCAGACCTCCAAGCTGTTTGTTCTGCCAGCCAGTTCCCAGCATGCCCCTCGCTGAGCTCACATCCCAGCACCGACTCAGGAGCGCCTGGCCACAGAAGGGATTTCTCGCTGGTCCAGAGCCACGTATTCTGCCTGGCCCCAGATATCAAGGAAATCTCAGTCTCTCTTCTTAGCCTCAAATGGAACCTCTTGCAGCTGAAAACAAGGAGCTCTTTATGGAAAACAGCACCCACCACGTGCTCTTACATCACGTCTTTTATGCAGTTTGCCTCAAAGTGTTTCCAGAGACAAGTGCCATTGTCTTCCTCTTGCAGATGGCTCCAAGGGGAAAGCTGAGAAAGTTAACTGGATAAGTGAAGGTCGCTTCAAAAGTCAGATCAGAGGTGAGAGAATCCAGGGCACCCTGCTCCCAGGCCTAGCACCTGCCCACCCCTTCCCACAGCTGCCAGCATGCAACCACCCCTTCTGGCCCCTTCCAGCTCACAGCTGAAACCCCGTTTTCCCAAGCAGGATTGCCCAGATCTCTGGCGGGAAGGGGGCATCTTGCAGGATTAACTGAAGGCTGATGAGCCTGCCAAGATCTGAGAGGACGAGAGGGGACGGTGGGCTCTGCAGAGGTGCCAAGCAGGCGTCGGGCTCCAGGAGCAATTGCATTCATTATCTGTAGCCAAAGTTTTACTGCTTGCTCAGTCTGAAAGTTAGCAAAGTAGTAATCAATGAAAAGGAAATATAATTGAAAAGATTAAAAGCTGAGGGTGGGTATGGACTGGGGAGAGAAGTGATTGCTAAAGAGGTCCATTTGTATAACTCAGAGGTCGATGTCTCTCATTACACTTGCATCTCTAGACACTCAGGGGATGGGAGAGAACCTCTCCACACCGACTGGCTGACACCTAAGAGTTTCCTCTGGTCACCTTCAAGGGCAATGTGAGGCCAGAGGGACTAAAGAAGGTGTTGGAAGATGAATTTAGGGGAGTCTGTACGCAAACAACAGTTGAAGAATTGAAAAAAACAAATAGGTCTTCTGACCCTCTTAAAAAAGATATCCAAGCTTCTGTTAGATGCTGAGGACCTGTTCATGTGATCTGAACAAAAGCTGAATCCACGCCCAGGGAGGGAAGAGGCAGGTAGAGGGTCTTAACTTCTCTGTTTATACTCGTACTCACTCCTACATACGCACACATACACACACACACTTATTCTACATGAGATGCATGTGTTTATATGGATTTGAATCTGCAAAGGTCTATGGCTGATATCACATGTTTACTTAACTACCAACTGTATCTTTCTCTGAGACAAATGACAAACTCACCCTCCATACTTCTCCCAGGAAAGGAAGAAGCAGAAGGAGAAAGAGAAGAGGAAAAAGAAAGAGAAGGAGGAAGAGGAAGAGAATAAGAAGGAGAATAAGGAAGAGAAGAGAAGGAGAAGAAGAAGGAGGAGGAAAGAAACAGACAGAGAGAGACTACAGGTCTCAGCTGAAGCCTTGGGCTTGGGGGTTCAGGAGGCCACAACAGGGCCCCAGGGCAGGCAGTGTGTGGCCTTCCTTCCTGCCCTTGCCCTCTTACTGTGGAGGTTGCACAAGAGTTTGTCTACTGTGTTCTAGCCCCCAGCCCCTCATGTTCTCTTCTGTCCTTGCTGCCTACACCAGGACCCCGATCAGTGTGTCTCGGAGACCAGAGGATACAGAGAGGGCTGCCTGGTTCAGCAAACGCACTGCTTCCTGCTGCTGCATGACATTACCACACACTTGGCAGGTTAGTACAACACAAAATGTGTGTGTTTCCAGGGGCCAGGGTCTGGCACAGTCTGGGTGGGCTCTCTGCTGGGGTCTCGTACAGCTGACGCCGGGCCTGCTGCACCCTTACGCCCTTTGCTCCTGGGCTGGCAGTCCTCTTCCACCTCTCTCAGGTTGCGGGTGGAGCCATGTGCTTTTCGGTGTAGGGCTGAGGCCCCCTGTTTTCTTGCCAGTTACCAGCTGGGGCTGTGTCCAGCTGCTGTGCCCCATGACCTTCACCATACTGCAGTCTGCTCCCTTGTGGCCATCAGGCCATCTCCGAGCTACACTGGGTCTCTCACTTTGTCTGTTTCTGGCTTCTGGGCTCAGAATTAAAGGGTCGATGTGGTCAGGTTGGGCCCAAGAGGTCTCCTTTGTGATTAGTCAGTGTTGACTGACCAGTGACCTCGATCACATCTGCAAGACCCCTCTGCCTGCAGGGTGAACATCACAGCAATGGAGTTGCATTGTGGTGGCAACTACGCTTCACCAGAGGAGAAGAGGTGAGATGAGGCCCACCCAGCATCCGAGAATCCTGTCTAATATAAGAAACAAAAATCCAAACTGCAGATAAGAAGCAAATCATTCTTTTAGTGTATCTTCCATACAATATTTAGATACACTCACCCTCAAATATTACCCATCACTTATCTGACACTCAGGTTTACCTGGGCATCCTGTGTTTTCTCTGGGAACATGAGATGCAGAGCCTGCAGGTCTCTGCTGTACCAGAGGCCTGGAGTGGAAGAAGGCATTTCCTATGGGAAGCAAGGGAAACAGAGCTTTCCTAGGCCAGGTCAGGCAGTGATAAGGGGAGGCCTTCTCTGCTTTCGGGCCCAAGCCTGTCAACACCCTGAGGGTGACTCTGGGCCCCAGGCACATGCAGAGCCAGGCCTTGGAGGCACCTCTGTTGCCCAGGGTCAGAGTCTGGAGCGGGGAGCTTGGGCCAAGGGCAACAGAATAGCCCTAGGCTCTCCTACTGCTCCAGTTCAGCAGAATCTCTTACCTGGAGGTGGCTCACACCAGCTCTTTGAGCTGAGGAAAGAAACCCTGGATTGGTGAAAAAATTTTCCTTGTGAGCAACACTTGGCTTGCCTCACAGTTGCTCCAAATCCTCTCCAGCAATGCTTCCAACCCTGGCCAGCCCAGTGCTATGTTTTAACAGGCCAGGCCCTATGAGGCTGATCCTGGGATGGGTTATTTTTTCCAGTTTTCACTAGCAAAAATCTTTTTTTATTTGGACACTCAAGTGGCCTCTAGGAAAGGAGTTTTCATGAATTGCCAAAAATGTTGGGATGTGGCAGCATTTGTGTGTGTGGCCAGTTACTTCGGTACCTCTGAGGCCGATCCCACAGGCCTTTCTCAGGCAGAATTCCTGGGAACTTCCAGCAGACCCCCCACCCACCCTTTTTCCTGAGTTAAATCTGCAAGAGGAGGCTCTGGTAGCTGTCTGGCTGGCTGGAGATGGGCTCGTGTGTGGAGTTTTTAACTCTTATGAAATCAATCTGAATGAAAAGCGTGATTTATACGAGCACTAGTCAATGCATTATTAGAATTAATATCATTATTTTACTGTTTCCCTTTTTGGGTTTTTCCTCTCATTAATCAATTTAGTTCGATAAGATTGGGCTGAGTTTTGGCTGCACAGATTAGAGCTCTGCACTGTGGGAATGAAGAACCATTTGGTGAGTTCAGACAATACCTCCGTTGTTTTCTGATTTATTGAAAGCTCAGATTTTGCTGGTATTACATGCACCCACTGATGTTTTGCAAAGCAGGGATTAGTCAGATTTTTGTTTTAACCTGGAAGCTATCTCCACACACCCTTACTTGCTCAAAGAGTCTAGTTTGTTGTAGGCTGGCTGTTTCCACAGCCGAGTCACTGAAAAGGGGGGTGGCGGGTGTTTTACAACCATTCCTTCTTTCCGTCCTCACATTTATACAACACACATTTAACTCGTCTCCTGTCTGTTCTAAGTGTCCTACCTGCTTCCAGAAGAGGACCCACTTAGTCTTTTCTTAACCATCACCCTCATTAAGCAGTGTGGTGGGGCCCTTTCTGGCTGGGACCACCCCACTCCACACCCTCACTGGCCACAGGCGCCCATCATGGTTGTGCTCTGCAGGTTGATGCCCTCTTCTAGTTGCCTCTTGGTGTGCTTCATAACAAAGGTGCCTTCACTCCCAGCTTCTCAGAATCTTGTGATGCAGGAAGTCACTGTGGAAGCCTGAGGCGTTGTCCTCATGAAGAAGATGAAATCCGGGTGCCCAGAACACGGTTCCTACAGGCAGACAGTGCTGACTTGTCTTCAGGTAATGCTGACCGCAGCCTCAGTCACTCAGCTCACACATCCACACCCATGCGTGCATCTGCAGCCCTCTGCTCCCCAGAGCCTGAGGGATGGCTCTTCTCATCCACACTCCTTGCCTGGGGGCCTCCTCTGCCCCTTTTCTTCTTTGTTCTGAAAATGAAACTTAAACAAACAAGATCAGGGGAATAAGGTACATCCCTACTGGCACATGCAGATGTCCTAAGAGGAATTCTGATGCTAATCCCACTAAGGATGGTTAAAAGCCTGGTGGTGCTTTGTTTTATCAAATCTATAAGAACCTAGAAAAACAGATTTTTTTCTCTTGTGGTGCTAAGGACCCAAATCCAGGGCCTTATGCGCGCTAAGCATGTACTCTACCACTGAGCCACAACCCCAGACATTTTACATAAGACTTAGAGATGAAGTTTCCAAACCAGAAACTTATGTGTAATGATCACTCAGAAAACAATTCTTAGATGAACTGAGTTTGATATTTTTTTGTTTTAAGAGAAATCATCAAAATAAAAAACTTAACATAGTCTTTCTCAAATAAGAGTATCATGATATCTTTAATGACACTCCTAAAATGACCCCTGCCCATCCCAGTCCGCAGAGCTGAGTATCACCAGAGCAGCCTGGATTTTGCAAGGAGCATAATATGCCTGTACCTGTGCCTGGCACAGCTCACCATCCTAGCTCTCCCAACCCAATTCGCACACTTTCTCTGGCTCACACATGTCTACCTCTCACAAGTCTACCTCTCCCAAGGGGGGACATTCCAGAGGGAAATGAGTCAAGACATTGCTTTTTGGAAGCAGATAGGGATCTTTAACATGTTGACTCTGGGACTCTTACCACTGAGAGGGCGACTTGAGGTGGCAGGAACCCAACTTGTGGTGTTGTAAGTTAGCAGCTCTTATTACCTTGTGTTTCCATGTTCTAGGGTCCTAGGCTCATTTCCTCTACTTCATTAACATGGTATGCCAGATGCTGGCACTATGAGCCCCATTGCATGTGTGCCAAAATTGAGGCTCAGGGAACTTTGGTAGCCTGCCTCAACTCTCGGTGATAGAACCAAGCCAACTTTCTCGTGCTCTTCTTGAGAAATGCTGTTCAGAATAGATGCATTTTTCTAAACAGCAGCTCTCATTCACATTTCCTTCCAGCCAGGCTGCAAAGTCATCGATGATGATGATGACGATGACAGTTGTGAAGGTGATGGTGACAATGGTGACGATTTATTCTGATCAGCTAGACTCCAAGCGCTGTATTATATATGAAATGACCATGAATTAAGGTAATGATATCAGCCCTGTTTTATGTATTGGGGAAAAGAGCTTCAGTGACGTTGCGTAACTAGCCCAAAGTCACACAGCTAAGAGATAACCAAGATCTGATTTAGATGGTGCTGTGTCTGTGCTCAAATACTGCTGGACTACAATGAACAAAATACTTGGTTAGAAGGTCCAGACTGACCCCTTTTCTGACTCTCTCCCTTTAAACTTCACACTCTCTAGCTCTTCCCTTCAGACAGCGGGTTCTTCTGCCTGCTGGCCAGGTCGGCGTGAAACTAATTGGCAAACAGACTCGACCCCACCTGGAACACAATGCAGGGCCCAGAGGAGGCTAAAGTCCAAGTCTGCCCTCCTCCCTCTTTCTCTTTTCTTCTTCTCTGTCTCGTCCACTCCCCTTGCCCTCTCCCTCTCCCTTTGAACCTTAATATTGTCTCACCCTGAGATTCTCACCACAACATAGGTCAGATACGCTGAGACAGATGCACTTGTCCACGTCAGTGAACCTCGTGGTAAATGGTGTACCCAATATATAATGCAGGCTTCTCAAAGCTTGTCCCAGGTGTAAGTACACAGCCAAGCCTCAACTACTGAAAATATTCACGGATCATTCTGGAAAAATTCATCCCTTTTAAAGGTAGGATTGTTGCTCATTGACATTAGAAAATCTGTGTTTGGCTCCTCCCTTTGAAACACTGGAGGTACATAGCCTCTGGCAAGTGACTTAATTTCAGTGAACACCAGTCCTTACCTAACAAAATGGGAAGAATGCTATTCTACTTTCAACCTGCTATCAGGATTAAAATATACCTTGTCTGACAAGGAGTGGGCCCTCAACAAATACTGCTGTGTCTTTTGAAGACCATGGCTTGTGATTTAGCTTTATTTCCTAGACACTAGCTTATATAAACAAACCAGCAACTCCACTGCTTCTTAATTCAGAGAAGCGCTCAGAGGTTACTGCCGCCCAGGGGCCCAACTCACCCATATCCTGAACACCCCACCCCTCTGTGGACCATTTCTCGTGGCTTTCCCTCCACATGTGGGATGCTCACCAGGGCTGGTGTGAGACTCAGTGTGACCAACAGGCCAGCCTGCTAGGTTGGGGTTTCGTTTCTTTCCACCACACATCGAGTTTCCATGCAGTCCTTGAATTTGTATCTTGCCTTCTCTCCTCCCCCGCCCCCGCCCCAACCTCTCCACTGCCTTCTTTTCCAGGCTCCTTTCCTCACTTTTCTCCACCTTTGCTATCAAGGAGGCTTGGCTTGTATCGGTGCCAACTGTTCCCGTCAAAGTCCCAGCAGGAGATAGATGGCATACTCAGCTTACAAGGACTCTTGAATGGTTTAACAAAAGGACTATTTACAAACTGAGGATGGAATGAACCACACAGGGATGAAAACAAGGTCAGAAGACAGGGAGGGGCCTTGTTAACACTCTGGAAAGGGTGGGGGTTTCTAGACCCTGGAAGGACCTGCTGGGCAGGGGCAATCAGCTCAGCTGATGGGGCCAGGGCCCGGACACCTCAAACCTTCTTCTTGTTTTCCTATCCTTCTGGGGTTTCCACTGGACAAGCCCAGTGAGGTGCTGGGAACAAGCCTCCCCCTCCAGGGCATAGAACAGGGTGAAGCAGAGCAGTGGAGTGTGGCTTCTTGTGACCCCAGAAGAGAGCACTCCACACAGCAGCAGCATTTCATCTTCTTTGGGTCTATACTCATCACCAGTCTACACAGCTGTGAGTCCTATATGTAAGATCATGGGATGTGGCTGTCATTTTCTGCAGACTCACAGGCTAAATTGTGTTTTCAACTCTTGTTCTATTTTCCTTCCTTTCTTTAATTTACTATGGCCTGCTCTACATTTCACGAAGCTATTTTAAGCATACGCAGGAGATCTTTTTGCCATACACAGGGAACAATCAATGTTCTCATTTAATAATTCATTCTTTCATTAAGTGCTCCAAGTAATTAAATAAAACATGAATAAATTCCACACTGATATTTGCTAAAGTTTTGTTTCTAGAGAATTTCACCTGTTGGAGGATATGCTGGGACCATTGTTTACTATGACAAGCAGCGAAGCAGGGAAATCTTCTCTGTGTATAGTGCTAATTTCATTATGGTATTTACCAAATGCCTACTAAGCACTCCGTATTTAAATACAGGCCTTCCAACATTTAAATAGCCCTAGGAAGTTTTCAACAAATGTAGGCTCAGAGAGATGCAGCACCTTTTCCAGGATCACATCTGGCAAATATTTGCACAGAATCAGATACCAGATTTGACTGGCACCAAAGCCCCTGTTCCTTCTGCAGTTCCTCACTACTATATCTTTCCGTCCTATCCCTGGGGAGTAGGTGATGCAGATGGCCATGCAGACAGGTCACAGGGTTTCCAGTATGTCACCGTGTGTAGGGTGAGTGGGGGAAAGAACATTTCAGAAGCGTGGGAAACAACCTTCAGGGGAGTTCTGAAAAAGGAGTAAGGGACAGAACTGGCAAAATAGAAGCTCTCCTGTTGTGAACATCTTTCCCCAAAAGAAGCGAGTCCACATTTTTCAGTGGATGCAGTGCTTATCACATTCTCCAAACAAGCCCAGGCTCACTGAAGGCAGTTTTCCCCGGTCCCTGCTCCTACTCTGAGTCATTAAGAGCCCTATGGCTTCCGCAAAAGACTTCACATTAGTGCTGGGGGCACCCTTCTCTCATGCTGACCTGCTTGTTAGCACCCTGTGACGGTTTCACATCACCGTGTCATTACTTGTTTGCTTTGAGAGTAGTTTTATAGGTGCCACGGTCTTGCTAGGTCTCCAGAAAGTCCTCTAAGTGTTGGAACAGGGGCATCCTGATGGAGAAAACCCCCCTCACCTAAATTCCCACCGCTGCCTGGCGCTATCCCAAAGAGCAACCTTCCCCAGGTGTCTCCTGAAACAATGGCTCTCTCGGTCCCTTTGTGCTCTTTGTAACCCCTGGCTCTACACTTTCCTCACATCCCCATCCAGCCAGTCACCAAGTCCTGTCACATCTACAGTTTCAGTCCCCTCTCTGTCTTCCTCATGTGATTGCCATAGTTTGGACCCCATCTCTTCTCCTTTGACACACGAAAGTACTCATTCCATAAAAATTTTCCTAATATGAACAAATGATCCATTTTGAGACAGATCTTTCTGATTACCTCTCTACTACTTATCCATCTTTGCTGGACCACCAGAGTTAACATTGTAGATTTCAGATTTAATCATTTTACCTTCCTACTTAAGCTATCCCCTAATGACTGTCAAATGCCTGAAAGAATATTCCAAATACCGTAACCTGACACAGCAGGGCCCACGCCCTTGTAAGTGCCCCCTCCAGCCTTCTGTGCCCTTTCTGTTCATTTATGCACTCCTGTCTTTGCTCATGGTGTCCTGTCTGTCCACAAGGCTCTCTGCCCACCTCTTACATAACTCCTGTCTTAGCCTGAGTTTATGCTCTTAATCTTTATCAAGAAAAAGAATCCATCCACTCAACTGGGCTCTATTAGCTATGCTAGGGGCATAAAGCCCCTTCAAAAACCCATGGCGAATAGGGAGCACTAATTTCAGGAGGGCACAGAATGTGACCTACTGCTCATTAGGCGGCCCTCCCACCAGCTGTCCGCTCTGTCTCCTACATTGCTGTAGGAGCACAGGGAGGGTACTGCATCTACCAGCCGGATCCAGGACCTGGGATCCCCAAGACCTGTCTGCTGGCTGTCAGGCTGAGGCAGGGTGCTCACTTACTGCTTTGGTCTCTAACAGACTTGTCACTCACAATACACAGAAATGACATTTTCTGCTAGTGTTTTCTGACTCTTGGTAACTCACTCATGCATCCAAGAAGAAGCAGAGAGCTACAGAGGGAAATGGAGGACAATATCAGAGAGAGGAGAGGCAGAGAAATGAATGCTTAATGGCTGTTCTTTTCTCTTTTTTTCTTCATTGGAACCATGAGAATGCAGGAGGTCAGAGCAGGTATGAATGACTCAAATACCCTTTAGATCCTGAACCTTTTCTTCAAAAGAGATGTTAGTGTATTGGGACAGATGAGTCTGACAGCGACAGGGCAGAGCGTACCACCTACCCCAGTGTCCCTGGTCCTTGCCCCCCCCCCCCCGCAGCCTCTGGGAAGCCCCAGGGAGGACAGGACAGTTCTCGTGGCCCTGGGAAGCACCGACACTGGGGGTGGGCCTACCAAAGCCCACCAAAGCGCCTGAGTCTCTCTCCTGAGAGGACCAGTGAGGGAGGGAAGGAGTTTTGCATATTTGCTTTTCATCAGAGAATTCTAACAAGGTTGTTTTTCTTTTACCTTTGCAGGTCCCTTATTTTGAGAGGAGAAAATGGCTGTATCATTTGTGGCCGGCATGTGTTGTGTCTGGTTCCTGTGGTTTGTTTTCGTGCTTTGAAAACGAAGCTGTTCATGGCTCCGAGATGGAAAGCAGACCACGTTTTGTCAGTGAGGCCATTCGTCATGTCTCCCAGAGGGGGCTGTGAACTCCACAGCCTTGTACTCTGCCAGCAGGAAGACCACCCATGCTGTGGAGGTCAGAAGGCCAGCAGGCAGCAAGGGCCAGCCTGACTCGGGACTCTGACACCCGGCTGTGCTGTCCTGAGGCCTCGGCCAGGCTCCACCCACACCGGCACAGGCACACAGGTCTGCTGTGCCAGGGAGATCGGGTCCCTGTGGTGGTTCAGGTCGCTGTTGCGAATCTTGCAAATGTTGGGCCCAGGCTAACCTTGCCAAGAGTCCAGATTGAGCAGAGCTGCTCAAATCTCCCCAGCACGGAGCCTGGAGAGGAAACAACTTTAGTGCTCTGGTAAAAGTTGTTTGGCTATGTTTAAGTTGAACTCTTTTGTTTTTTACTGTTCTGCAGAAAGCTAGTTGTAAAATGCTGTGACGTACAGCAAAGAACTTCTGCTAGCAAATGTCCGCACCTGCTGGGTAGGGGGAGCAGGGGAGGAAGCAGTCCAGACTTGCATTTCAGAGAGGAGTTTCCATGCAGCTGGCCTGGCAGGCCAGGGATTCTCAGCAACTGTCAGACTCACCATGGGGTCCACACAGGGCTGTGGGGCTCAAAGCCTGGAATCTGTATTCATGACAAGTTCTCCAGGTGATTGTGCCCGAGCTTGTTTGAGAACCAAGCTAGTGGGGTTCGTTGACAATTCGGCTCCGTGTCTGGGGACTGTCTCTCCAAGGGGGCACAGGAGGGTGCTCCTGTCTCCAAGGAATGCAGGGAGCGCTGGCATGGGTCCCAGAACTGTTCAGCAGAGCCAACAAGGAGGTCACTGTTTGGTTTGCCAAGTTGTATCAAGACAGGAGAAAATGAGCATGGAGTGCAAACCTTCTGAATCTATTAAAACAAACAAAACAAAAACTGGTGTAAATGTACTACTTAGATCTGGAACAACAGCATACAACAGAGAAGGAACTGATTGTAATTGTGTTCAGAGAGGAACAAGTTGAGCCTAGATCCTATTATGTCTTGTTCATTTTTATAGAAAGTGATGACTGATTCACATTGTAACGTTAATAAAGATGTCACTGTAATGGAAAAGGCATGGGAGTCCATGCTTTCTCACTTTCTCTCACTTAAACCTAGTGGATGTGCTCTTATTCAGCTTAGGCACATAAAAGATACCACCTCTCCCTCAGCATGGGCACCGGGAGCTCAGGAACAATCAAGAGCTCCCACAGTCCCTTCCCTGCACCTGCAGAGACACGGGCCACAGTTCGTCCTAAACCCTACACCTTTCCGGCTTCCCCAAAATATGCCAGAAGTAACCCCACTCTCTGGTCCCCTCTGAGTGACCCTGCCCAAGGACAGCCTGGCCCAAGGGTGGTGGGGCCACCAGTCGTCCCAAAGCAGTTGGTTGCTTCATCAGCGCTCACCCTGGACGGCGACTCCTGAGTCAGATTTCCCAAGCTCATGACTTCAGCATGTGTGGCCTAAGGGACTGCTCCGTCATGCTCTCCACAACATCTGGCATGCTTCACCTCTCGGGCCTCATCTTGCAAATTTTCTAAGGGAAAAAGTCCTAATTATCTCATTTCTTTCCACTGGGTAGGGAGGTGAGTTTTGGTGGAAGGAGGGGATGCTGGGGGAAACAAGTGGCCTTTACCTCTTCCTGTGAATTATCTATATTGAGATCCAGCAACAAAGATGTATATGGGTGGAAGAGGGGCTCTGGGGGGAGGGGAGATGCACTCCCAAATCTACGGGCCTAATCAGTCGACTCATTCTGCTACCCACAAATGATTTATATTCATGCAGTCAGTATTCCAGGGTGGGGGCAACCATCCCTTGCTATAGCAAAGTCTCCTTGGAAAAATAAGGAAAGGGAGGACTAAATGGCACAATTAGGGTGAGGAGAGAAAAGGGGGATAGAAAAAAATGTAAATGATAAAATGAGGGTAAAAGAAGAAATGGTCAGAGGTTAAGAGCTGGGACATAATTCTCTACAAGAATTATATTTTTCTATTGCCTGATCATCCCTCTTTTACTTTTAAAAATGAAGGTATTTTCCTTCATTCTGTTAATCCTCTAGAAGGGCTTCGCTGCATCAGGCAGTTGGAGGATTGTTGATTTAAGAGTCTCTTTATGTCAGAATACAATCTTTACTCAGCCAATATTTGAAACTTGTATGAGACTTGCTAGACTCAGTGAATATCTGGAATGACTAATATGGACTTAAAAAATTATCTTCCTTGCCAGGAAGTTGTTTGCTTTGGGGACAAAAAACAAACAAGTGAAATAAAAGTGAGACTACCAATGATTTCCTTCTCTTTTTTTATTTCCTTACTGTTTTGCTAAAAGGGCAATTTTTGAAGAGGATAAAGACTACCAAACTCCAACTATCACTTGTACATATTGGTGATCATCATGATACTTGCTAGAATCTTGGCGACTTGGTCTCATGTATTCTTGCACATCCTAGTGTCTTGTATGTGGTGAGAACTGAAAAACAATATATCTTAAAAATTAATACGGGCCATCCTCCTTAGTTGTCAGCATTGATATAATTCTGTCTCAATGCCATCTTCTGTTACCTTCTCTTTATATCACAGGGGAGGAGCCAGAAGCCTTCCCAGTGTGGTATGGGTCAGAGCCAGCCTCACACAGCCCTTGAACGTGATTTGGAAACAAGCACTCCCCAACATCATGTCAGCAGACCTGTGGTCAGTGGGCAAATGCAGCAGTGTCCAGCATGTCCAGCGAGTCGTGTGCCTGGAGCTTCTGGTCAATGCTCTTGGCTTCTCATGGGCTCTGGAAACTCACAGTGACATTTCAGCCTGGGGCACTTTGAGTAATGCAGACCAATGGGGGGCGCGTTCCCTAACCTAGCTTCCAGGCCTTCCAACAGCCCTGTAAGGCTCTAATCTTCTGCATCAAACCATTACTGCTTATGACTCCTCCAGAGGCTTCAGAGGTTCCCCTGACCAAGCTCTGACAATACAGCAAGCCACTGGGATTGACAAGATCACGTAGAGAGGGAGTGCAGGTGGGAAAGCCCGGTGGGCATCCGAGTCACTTCCTTCTTTCCCCTGCTTGGTGCAGTCTGACCTTTGGCTGGCTGAGGCCCAGCCTGGTGTCTGGATGAGTAGCCATGACTGGCCAGCCAGTCACAGTGACCCAGGTGTCAGTTACTGGAACCTACTGCAGGCAGGCATGTGCACACATGAGTGTGCACATACACATAATCTGTGTGTCACAGTAAATTAAATTAACGCTCAAACATTTAAGCAACTTGACCCAGTCATTCAGCTAGTTACCAGTTTGGACTTGAGCCCTGGAACACTGTGAAATCCCTACTCATTCTACCCTGCAAACTACATAGCCTTCTGACTTCACCCTGCTCCAGGTTTCCCACCTGTTAGATAAAGGAATAAGGTTAGAGGATGTCCCACACCCTGCCCAAATGTAGTCTCTTGTCTTTGTAAACAGAGTTGCCTGGGGCTGGCCCCCAGAGGCCCTGGGCAGACTTCAAGATGCTTGTGACGAACATGTGACAAACAGGCACGGACAGCAGGAATTGTGAGGAGTCCACAAGAGAAACTGGGGAGGTCATGGTTTGGGCTCACAGGTAACACTGTCTAGCCGCACAATGCTGAGCCAGTTACCAAAGCATACAAACCTCAGTGACACAGCGTCTTGTAAATTGTCCTCACTGTTGTTGCCCTCAGCCAAGCCATGGATATGAAGTAAACAGGGATGACAGCTAGAATTCCTGAGTTGAAGGGCTCGGTACACTGAGTAGGAAGAGGAAAATAGGAAGGGTAGCAAGTTACAGAGCCCTGGAAGAGGCTCTCTTCCAGGAAGGTAGGCAGAGCAAAGGCAGAAAATAATCAATGGCTGAGAAAAGTGAGCAGCCAACCACCAAGGGGATGCTTCTCAGAGTTTAAAAAAAAAGGTGCCAGTGACCAAAAGATGCTCTTTCTCTAATTTAAAGAAGCAACCTTTATTTTAAGCATTCTGCATTACAGATTTCAACGTTAATAGCACAACTTCTGAAACATATTGATTCAGGTTTAAAAGGGACCACCTGTGTCCAGCATACACTCAATGGAATGTTCTGTAAGAGGAAAGTAACTCGAATAGAAAACAATGTTTCAGTGTCTTTAGTCTATCACTTATCTTAGCAAAATTGACTGTTTGCTCCCAGATACAGGCGGTGTAAAGAAGGAAACATGGTGAGATCCCCAAAGGTGAGACTGAGCCCAACAGCATGTAATAGGCACTCAAAAATAGTCAAGTGCATGAGTTCTTGAAATCATAAGAGGGACTCCCAGGAGATACGATTATCAGGACACACCAGTATCTCAGAGGCAGAAACAGCCTTGAAATTTTAAACTCGTCCATTGGAGAGCTGATCCTTACAACACTTGAACTTGAAGAGGCTCCATATTCCAGAGAATAGGAATTTTGAGACTCTAAGAAAGGATGTGAGGCTAGGCCTTTCTAGAGCCATCTCCACCCTTGTCCTAAGAAGGATTTAACAATTCAGAAATAATTTTAACGGGCACATCAGTCAAGGTATCCAAATAAATATTACCATTTTCCATCAAAGCAAGTTATTCAGAATCTCCAGGGACTGTCTTTAGAAGATGATGTCAAAAGCAACAGAGGTAATATTTTGGACATGGTCTTAGGGCATTGTTTCAGTCTTTGGTTCTCCCATAGCGATGAAGAGTGGAACTCAGAAGCTGAGTTTGAGCCCAAGCACTGACTAGTTTTTAATCAAATAAACCTGGTGGGGAAAAAAAAAAATCACTGCTGTCTTGAATTGCTTTTCTTCAACTATAAAATGGGAACAACTACATGTGCTCTGCTGACCCCAGGATTACTGTGAGGGTAAAGTGATCTGAATGGGAAAATGTCTTGAAGAAATAAAGATATTCTTAGCATACAGCATATTACTAAAGTCTTGTGTTCCTCACTGTGGTAACCCTGTCTACTTGCTCAGATTTTAATTTATTATTCTTTTAATGACAATATAAAAACCCTTCATAAGACATGGGTGTGGACAGTGATTTTATTCCACTGAATTCTAAACAGTACGTTTGTAACCACACATCATTGCTATCACACACATGTAATAGTGAATAGGAAAGTCCATAGTAAAATTGGCTCGGCAACAGCTGGACCATGAGAATGAGATGGAGTGACCATGTCCTCACTAATAAATGTCAGCCTGATTTGAATTACTCGCTAAAGCACAGCTTAGACAAAGTCAAAAGGGAAAACCAAGCTTTCTCGATAAAATGGAATCCCAAAGCATAAATAAAATATTCCACCTGAAAAGAATGATTTATTATCTCTTACTCAAGAAAAGGATGCTCAGTGCATTCTATGTGACCACATCTCTCAAGTTGTTTGCTACTGGTTTATAAAAGGTGCGCATCTTGTACATAATATCCCCTCCCCCATCTTGATTTATACATTCTGCTAAAAGAAAACCTGGAAGTTATACTTTGGTTACTTGAAACTACAAAAGTTTTTTTGTCTTTTCAAGGATTGGCACTTCTTTGCCTCAGAAAAGCAAATTACCCTATGCCCAGGCCGGAAACACTGGTGATCATTTACATCCACTAAAGAGAATTAGGATTCAAGAAATCTGACACAAGTTCTTAGTCATTAAAATAAGGCTGCCACAGAACAAAAGAGACTACATGTCTAAGACAGAAAAAAAACCATATCTACCATGAAGTAATGAATTGAGTTTGTACCATATATAATTTATTTCTTAATAAGCTATTCAATTAAAAATTCTGGAAATAAATATTTAATAACGTAAAGCCCCTCAGTCACCAAATTCTCCAAGTCACAAGAGATGTGACATACTAAGAAAGATATTTACATTTTTTGTGAGGAAAATACTTTTCCTAAGCGTAATCATCTAGAAATGAAAGGCCACGAACATATATTTTTAGTCCTACATATCTAAAACACACTGTCTCTTTTCTGATATAATTTGGACAGTTTTACAAAACTAACAGAATAGTTTTGAGGGCATTTAAGGCTTCTTAGAGTTATTCAACACTTACAAGACATGATCAGCCCACCCTGTGACCATTCTACTCTATAGTTAAGATAGATGCAATAATTAGGATAAATATTTGGGATGAAGTAGTGCATGAGTTAAGAAGAATCATTTGAAGATTCAGGGAGCAACTCTTTTTTCATTTGAAAAAAACTAATCAATAGAAGCAAACATCTCAGTTGCTCTATACAAACACAGCTGACATTTCAACATCTGAAACCTGGGTTTTCCCCCACGCAAACCTGCCTCAGGGGGAGTTCCACCATATCTGGCAAGACCACAATAATCCTATTTTCTTAAGGACCTGGGTCAGTCAAGATGTGTTTGACCCTTGGAGGTGTAAACAATACAGAAGTATTACCTCACCTTTTCTTCCTATTTCACAATAGCAATGATACATTTTGATCCTTATTTACACTTTTAGTTTTTCACACCAGAGAAACTATTCGGTATGTACACATGTGTGACCTATTTATTTCACTTAAGAGTATCACCTCAATGTGCATCCACTTAGCTATAAGTGTCTCCAGTTTCTCATTCTTTATGGCTGAGTAGTACTCCATTTTATAGAAAAACCACATCTTCTTTATCCAATCTCCAGTTGATGGGCATTTGGGCTGTTTTCAAGCTTTAGCTATTACAAACTGTGCAGCTATAAACACCGGTGGGAAAAGGTCTAAAGGAGTAGGGTAAGTGGGAGGGATAGGGGAAAGAAAAGAAGGGAAAAGAAAAAATATGAGAAAAGGAAAAAAATGGAAACAAAGTCTTTGTAAATAGGGAAGGGAGGAGGGGTTGAAGGGCAGGCAGGAGAATGGAGAAAAAATAAGAACCAAGATTCATCACGTAAAGGTACAAGTTCCCAATGATGAATGTAACTGTACTGTAGACCTAAATGTACCAATAAACTTAACAGAAAAAAAAGAAGTATTACCTCACCTGTCGGGAATAGGTGCATCACAGCAGTCTCTGTCACTCTGGAATTCTCAGCTTGGTCCCTCTGCATTTGTTGGCCTTCTCTTCAGTGACTCCTTCAAACTGCAAGCTGGCTGTCAACAGCACCGAGGGCCACATTTTCCTCATTCATTTTCAGCGAACAAGGTGCAACTCCCACACATGTAGAATGAAGATCTTTCCCTTCAGTCTTATTTGACCAACTTAAGTCCAAGCCTGCAATGTACCAACAGTTGCCAGGGGTCCATCAAGCCCTAATCCCTTGTTCCAGAAGTAACAACCAACAAGGAGGCAGCTTGGACAGTCAGCTTCACTGAGACCAGGGAATCAACAACCTTTCCTTGAGATGTGGGGCAGCATTGGAGGGAGGTCTGAATATCTACCCAAAATCAGGGTTTTGTTAGGAAGGAAGAAAGAGAGAATGGATTCTAGAAAACAACTGACAATGTCCACATGAGGGTACATTATCCTTCCCAAAAGAAGTGGTGAGAAGAATTTTGGCTCTAATTTGTCTGGAATTTATGTAGGACTGTGGCCCCTGGCACTAAAAGAAGTCTTTCTGAGTTGAATTCTAGCTTCAAGAAAGTAAATTCTAAGTTCCTTAAGAGAGGGGGCTACAAATAGATTCAAATAGCCAGGTAAATTTTTATCAGGGCCTGTTGGAAGCACTGTAAAATCAGTAGAAATAAAGGCATTCCCCACACCAGCACAAACAGAAGCAGCAGCTCCTGACCAAGGACAGCAATGGGGACAAGTAGCAGGGCAGTCACAGAAAAGCCCAAATGTCTCCCAGAAGACAAGTCACCTACCATAGATGAGAAGGAGATGTGGAGTGGCTTTGGGATTCAGCATTTCTTCTAGATAAGGGCTCAGAGCCAGAGATGTGACAAGAACCCCAGAGTCCTTCTAAACCGATAAGAACACTCGCTTCCCAGCTGCTTCACCCAGGCTGGAGAAGGTTCTCATAAAGGGGGCATTCCCAAGGGTTTCTGGAAAGTGAGCAGAGTGGAAGTGTCGACCTGCTGCACAGGACAAGACAAGGTCACAGACAAGGAGATACAGGGTGCTCGGATTGGTGAGATCAAGTCGAGTACAAGGTGTGGCCTAACTGACCTGGGCATACTTCAGTATTTCCATTTTGGAGATAGAGAAAAGGAGGCAGCAAACAAAAAGTTTAACAAAAGTCTAAGAAAACTATGGGAAAACCAACTTTAAAAACAGTGGAATATAGTATTGTAGCACAAGCACACACACACACAACTGCCTAAAATTTTCATCAAGACCAATGCTTGACTTAAGTCACCTTGAGTTAAGTAGAAATGATATAGCTTCCTAAAAGACTAACTGCCCACACCACCACCCAGTGAAGAATCTACTACAGGATGGTACATGGCCAGAAATTATAGAATCAAGATTCAAATAATTTTGACAGTCTAAAATGTTGGGAAAGATAAATGCAACAAAATTATTAGAGACAAATGCAAAGTCCATTACTTCAATAGAAAAAAATCAACTTTATAGACAAGGGGATACCTGCTTAATAGCTGTGAGTTTTGATCGTGTCTGTTAGTTGACCACAAGTTTAATACATGATCATGAGTGTGATGTAACTTCTAAAAAATCAATATGATATTTACATTGTGGTACATGATAATGTCACCATTTCCCAACAGAATCAGACCCCATCTGGGAAGCTGCCTTGGTTCGGGACGACAGTGGTGATGGGGATGGTGCCAGGGTGGGGTCTGTCAGAGGAGAGCGCCAGAGAGGCTCCACCAGCAAGCGGCCACCTACTGGCTGGGGAATAAAGTCTCTATGGCTTTTCGAAGGA
>NW_004624736.1:20033322-20152049 GCF_000247695.1 Heterocephalus glaber | reverse complement strand
AGGGCTATAGGTCTTATAGGTTCGAACAGTGCTGGGAAATTGTAAGCACCGTTGAAGTCTTCGCTATTAAGACAAGGCTTTTTCACAAATAGTGATTCTGTGTGTGCTGGGCTGCCAAAGCTGCTACACAAATCTACTGCAAATTGGGTGGTTTGACAGAAGTATAGTCCTAGAGTTCTGCAGATGAGAAGTTTGAAATCAATGTGCCATCGAGCTTTATCCCTTCTGAGGGCTGTGAGAGTCTGTTCCATCCTCTATCCTGGCTTCTTCTGGTTTGCTAGAGACCTCTAATGTCCCTCTACCTATAGAAACATCTCAGATCTCTGCCTTCATCTTCATGCAGCTTCTCCCCGGGTGAATGTCCATCTCCATCTTTACTCCTTTTTAAGGACAATAGCCACATTGGGTTAGGACTCATCCTAAGACTTCACTTTAGCTCATTATCTCTATACAGACCCTAACATAAAATAAGGTCATGTTCTGATGTACTGGGGGCTAGGATTTCCACAAATTAATTTTGGGGTGACACAATTCAAACCACAATGCCATGTGACTGGGGATCTTTAAGAAGAGGACAGATGACCTATCATCAGAGATGTTACTGGTTTAGTACTGAAATGCAACCAGCTGAGGTTATGATTTTACAAAACTTCTATTGGTCACATCAGGACTCTGGACATGCAATTTAGGGTGCAGTAAAAAGCTTCATTTCTTAAATCAGTGAGGTAACTTGGCCTTACATATTAGTGCAAGAAAAGTACAGAGCAATATAGCTGGCATCTCCTTGGTCCATTTTCCTGTTGAGACCATAGGGAAAATATCTAGTTATAATCTTTCAAGGCAACACACAATGCCTGTGAGGAAATAATAATATTCTATCATTCCTGGACCCCAACAGACATTTTCTGCCTTCCTGTCTTACCCTCTATGCAAGTATGGAGGCTAGAGATATCCAATAGTTTGAGGCTCACTTCCACGTGAGGCATCTGAGAGGTTTAGCCTTTATTCTATGGTCATGTAATTAATTAATGACAATTCTGTGATTAGATGTAAGTTTCCTGATAATCTATCAATTACAAGTCAATTTATTGAGCATTTTCTATTTGTTTAGCACTGTGATGTGTTAAAGATTAAGACCTTGTATCAGTCAAATCAAATCACTAAAATCTCCAGCATTGATTTAGAATCCCTGTCAGTCCAGGAAAAGTGGACATTCTGCTCACTATTAACTAATCTATAAAAGTGACCAGGATTGATTTCTTTTTCTTGCCACATTAAATCCAGATCACCCAAGGCCTTCACCTTACCCTCCCACTGTAGGCAGCATTTGGAAATGCTGTTCCCCTGCTCCTTGCTAGAAGGATCTGGCAGGCTTCTCCTACACCTCAGCAGGTGCTGGGGGTAGTTCTTCCACACATACCTTGGAGAGGATGGCACTGCACTCGAATTGGCCCTGTTTCAGTATTATTGAAGTATAATTGACAAAACCGCATATATTCAAAGTTATGTTTTTATAAATGTATACATTGTAAAATGATTACCACAATCAAATTAATGACCATATTTATTACCTCATGTAGATATCTTCATATATATGTACATGGCAAGAATACTTAAGGTCTACTCTGTTATCAAATTTCAAGGATACATTACACTATTAACTATAATCATCATTTGAATATTAGGTCTTATTCATCTTATAAACTGCAAATTTGTATCTTTGCCAACATATTTCTACAGAAAACAATGGTTTAGATATTTCCTGTACAGTGATACCACCTCTACCTCCTAACCTCAGTTATCAAACCAGAAAAGTGCTGTGTATGACTCTCCCATTTATCTCATTTAAGATAAGACATCCAACTCACCCTATTAAGTTAATGCATCAGTCAGATTAGCTGCATAACAAACAACCACATACAAAAAAAACCCAAGCTCAGTGGAAATCAACAAAAAGCTCTCCCCAACACACACACACACACACACACACACACACACACACACACGTGCGCACACGTTGAAAAAGATTTGGCCACATTTGTGGGCTGAACTTGTCTGGGCTTGGTTCCACCCCGTATGTTGGGTTTAGATTTCCTCTGCATGTTCCCATCTCCCCTGGACCAGGACCTATTTGAGGCATGTTTTTGCTATGACAAAAGGCAGGTGGACAAGAGGGTGAGCCTAGTCTCATGAGTACCTTTCAAGATAGTATCTCACCCACTAACCTCTCATTGGTCAAAGCAAATCACTTGGGCAAGGCTAAAGGAAAGGGGAAGAACTTCCACCCACCACAAGGTCATGGTAAGGATGTGCAGGTATAACACTACTGCAAGGAAGTGAAAATTGAGAGCAATAATTTGATCTGCCCCTGTAAAGCAAGGGTCCAATTCTTCAGGTCACTCATCGAGGGCTTGCACACCGTGAATCTGGCCTTCTAGTGGCAGCAGCTCAAAATTACACCGTTGACTACTGAGCTCTTCAGCCTTTTAGTCTCCCCAAATTCCACACCACTTTTTCACAAGCAGCTCCTCCCTCCTTGTGCTGCTTTATTAAAAGCCTTCTGCCAGCCTGGGACGTTGAAAAATCCCACCTGCATCTAATATGCAATAATTTACTAATAGAGCCCAGTACCGTTTGGGTTTTTCTCAGTAAGTTGCTTGCCTGTTGCATTGTTGTTGGCTTTGTTCCAAAAATCCATAATAGGAAAGAGGGGAAAACTATTTAGAAGATGATTATCCAAATATCCAAGCCATTCTCCAGGTAATGAGTCTGTATTGAGTCTAGCATTCAGAACAAAAGTATAAGAAGAAAAGAAAAATGAAAAACTTTAAAGCCATTCAGTTGTTCACACCTCTCCTGTCTTTTCAGACCTATTAACCAGGCTGGACTCATCAAAGTTTCAACAATGTAATAGTTCAGCTATAAATTACCCTGCCGGCCAGGTCCTGAGGTTTCCAATAATCACAGGCAAAGGGAGAAGTCAAAACAGAGAGTGTGGGGAGGAAGGGAGAGCCCCAGCAGGAGGAGGTACTGCAAGGGGAAAGCCAGACTGGCAGGGAGAGAGTGAAGCTGCCAGAGGCAGTAGATGCTGGGGAGCACGGTACGGGATGGTGGCAGCCTGAGGTTAGGCTGCAAGTATGCTTTCTGCTCCTGACAAAATGAACATCAGCCCAGGCTTCTAGCTCCCTCCGACACAATCAGCCTGGAAGAACCACAGACATGAGAAGAAAGCCTGGATCAAGAAGGTTCACATCAAAGCAATGGGGAACACTCTGGTGGACTCAATACACAGCAGGACCAACCTCTGTGTGGTGGGGAGAGCAGGGGCAGCCACAGAGGGCAGGCTGGGGGAAGTTCTTATTCTGCTCTTGCCCACTGCCCTTTGGAAGGATCATGGCCTGCCTTGCTGTGCGGAAGAAGCCAGCACCATCAGCCAGAAGGTAGACGAGCAGTGTGCTAACCTGGACAGCAAATTGCTGCTAAGAACAACAGCTGCCTACCAGCCCTCAGTGTTCACATCCCCACTCCTCCTCACCCTCACCTGCAGACCCTCGAGACCAGAGAGTCACAGTCAAATCTGCACTCTGCAAAGCGATTTTGAATTTCATTCACAATAAGGCATACGTTTTACATGACTCACTCCATATCCGGTTCCGTTGAATGAAAGTTTCATAGAACAATGTGCTTACTGATGGGACGCCCTCTATATTTTTCAACCTACTGTATTGTACTCTATTCTAATCTTTCTTTATTCCACTCTTTTTCTTAATGCCAGCTGATTCACTAAATTGATTTCATGTCCCATTACTGGGTTTCCACTCAGAGTCTGAAAAACTGATCTATAGAGCTCATTTCCTATCCAAGTTGCTTTTCTCAGAGCATTTAAAGGAAGGTCCTGACTGAAGCTGTGGACTTGGGGAGGGGTGGGGGTGGGGGGCAGAGGGTTGGAATGGTGGACTGCGCTTCTATAGTACCTGGAGCTCTCTGCCTAGAAACCCAGCCCGCCTCTTCCCAGACTGGGGTCTGATCCCTTCTCTTACTATACATAACCAAACCCAGTAGCTGTTAACCCAAAGCAACCTGAGTCCACAGGTCCACCTCCTTCCTAAATCGTTCAACCACTAAGAAGAAAAGATGAGCTGAAAAACTTGTACCACATGAAGCAAGTTAGTATAATAGATCTAGATTTTAAATAAGCATAATAAATATCTCCAAAGATAAAGTTAGTAATATGAAGTAGAAATATGAAATGAAAAGAAAAGAGTAGTGATTTTATTTATGAAAAATGTAACAGTTAATATAAGGAACACCACAGATTTAAAAAACAACAGAAAGACTTAGTCAAAGAATGAATTAGGTTGCTAAAATATGAGGCTCTGTCCCAGAAAGAAGCAGGAAAAGATAAAAAGAAAATATTTGATAAATTGGAGACATGCCAATTTCTGGATAATTGGAGTTTAAGAAGAGAAGGAAGCAGTCATCATGGAAAATACATTTGAAGAAATAATGATAATGTATTTCTCATAATTAAAGATTGAAAGCTCTAAAAGAGTTCCAAATAAAATATATGAGAAAATCAATACTTTGACAAATTAAAATAAAATTAGGAATATTGATGATGAAGGAAGGTGCTAGAAACTCCCAGAGATAAACTTACTGACTTCAGAAGATTATGGATAAATGACAGATGACAGATAGATGATTGATTGATAGATCTGAGATATCCATAGGATAAATAAATATGATAGATATAGATAGATAAATAGATTTGAGATATCAGTGGGATAAATAAATATAAGTATAGGAAAGGCAGGAACTCAGATTTACTACACATTGTTTTTGTGTATATATCAATACCATGTGATCTATGAGAGAAACTAAAAGAAAACAAAAGTAAAAGGATGAAAAAGAGATTCAGGGAAAATATGAAACAAAAACCAAAGTATCAATTTCACTATCTGGTAAAATAAAATGCAAAACAAAAAGAATAACAAGAACAATAAAGAATTGCCATCTAACCATCCTTGGGTTATATGTACCTCACAATATAGACTCAATATGTATAAACTAATAATGACAAATCTAGGAGAAATAGGAAATGAGTCAACACTCCCCACCCCAGAAAGCACAAATTATTTAGTCAGTTTTGTATTTGTTGCATTTAGTGGCTTCCTACTGCCCCCGAATAAAGTCCAGCACCAGGCTTTACATGTGAGGTCACTATCAGGCCCTGGTCATCCTGTCCCTCTTTACCTTCCCAGCTCCCATTCTCACAGCCCATCTTGCATGCCTTCTTAACTTTTTTGAATTTATTTTTCATCTTCATAGATGCTATTTCTCTCTCTTACCTCCAAACTTTAACAACTGTTGTTCTTCTATCTAGAACATCTTTCTCCACGTCCTTACCTGCCTAACTACTACATATCTAAACCATCTTCTCAGCTGAGATGTTACTTCTTCCACAAAGCCTTGGATATTTTTCCTTCACAACACCTCTTCACTCATACCCTTCCTCTAACGTTCCATCTCTCCTGCTAGAGTAAGGTAAGCAATGTAAGGAAAAGTCGGGGTCTGAGATGGTCACCAATGGACTTCTAGTGTCCAGGACACTGAATGTCATGGAATGTACTGATTCCAAAAAAGTACTTGTAATAATGGAATGAAAAAAAAAAAAGGAATCCTCTCAACTTCAGTTTAAACAATGCAGAATTAACATAGACATTTATCTCTGACTCTGCCCAGGCCCAAATAAAACTTTACTGAAATGCCACTAAAAGGACCTTGTTTAGGCACAAATACAATAGGACAACGAGTTATAGGAGATGGCTTATCAAAGTGAATAAATATGAATCCTACCTGGTGGAGTATGTGAGTATGGAAACCAGTAAGAAACAAGACATTAAGCACCAAAAAAGAACTGGAAAACCTCATGACTGAAAGCACTGGATATTTTTTTTACAATGAAGGCAGAATATATGGCTGAAAAAAACTTTGATTGAAAGGCTTTATATAGAGAAAACAGAGACCTCTTCTCCACTCATACCATTGCCTTAGCCAGCCCAGTGGTAACAAAAAACTGACCTGCCCTATATTCAATCAAAAGAAAAGAGGTTTCCACTGTGGCTACACAGTTCTAGGGGAGCTCTAGACTTTGAGACATCAAAAAGCACCAAAGCACAATCGGATGAGACACTGTACAGAAAACAAGAAAGCTAAGTGAAATCTTGCAACTCTTCCTCCCACTCTCTCCTCCACTTTGTTCACCCCTTCTCAGTCAGGCAATTGGAAGAGACAGGAGATCTCTGAAACCAAGACCTCCTATAGGAAAGATCTACCCATTTTGACCTATGGGGATCAACTGCCAGATCACAAATTGGTGAGGCCCACCACCCAACATTAATATTCTAAGAGAGATAAAAGAGGATTCTACATCCATAAAACAAGAACAGAGAGCTTATAAAAAGGATTTTTAGCAAATAAGCAGGTGCTCTTGGAACTGACACAGATGTTTATGTGCACACACTGCGCCATGTTGGAGAGGAAAAGGTCACTGTGGTCTGCTCATCTACTGACCTTTGGCTCCTTATTTGTGGTCTCAGTCACAGGCCCCGTCTTCAACTCCAATTTGTAGCTCTTGAGATTCCTAAGGACCCTCAAGCAAATAGAGATTTATTTGCATGAGAACAGACCTGACTGGAAAATAATACATGGCTTAGAGAGGTGAAGATCATGTAGACAAAGGACAGAGACATAAAATGCTGATCTCCTGATACATATTATTTGTTCTTTAATTCATGTATAAAACACATCAGGAACAAAAAAAAGATGATTTGTTGTTGTATTTCAGGACCACACAATCTGGTGAGCCAAGAGGGAGGTAAACAAAACTTTTCCAATAGATGCAAGGATGGTGCTTCTCCAAGGTTGAAGGTATGATAGCTCAGGGGGGATGACCAAGAACAGTATGCCTGAGCTGATTCTTAAGGAGTAAAGATGAGAGAAGGAGCTGGAAAGAGCCAAGGCAGAGGTGAAAGTTACTTCTGTAGTTTGGGGGTGCAACAATGGTTTTCAAGAGGTGGACAGCAAAGATCAAAGGTCAGCCACAAGAAGATTTGAGGATGAAACGTCAGATGGGTGGTAGATCATCACAGAGCCAGTGTGTCGTGCCACAGACTCTAGACTGCATGTCACAGCCAGGAAAGAGGGAGTTTTCGAGTTTTAGACAGGGATGAGTTCTTGTCCAGTTTACATTTACTGCTGTGGATTCCAGAGGCTACTCAAGAAAAGACGAGAGGAAGTCGGAGGATCATTTGGAAAAGATCATGCCATGAAACAGGTTGGGAATGACAGCACTGAATTCAAAGAACAACTAGAAGAGTTCTCCAAGTGCCTCCAAGATATAAAGGGAAGCAAAGAAGAGGGTAAGTAAGAAAGATGGGCCCAGTTAAGGTAGACACTAAATCAAAGAGGTTAGACTGGACTCAACATGCCTGTCCTTCTCCAAACTTTCTACCCAATGTTAGAGGGATGGTAAACCTAGAATTCTTCAGTGTCCACAGGTGGACTTCTACAATCAGGTTTTCCTTGAAATCTGTGTTTAATCTTCAAAACTCATATGAGTTTTGCATTCTACTTTACATGAGATCAGTTTGCTTTAATTTAACAATACTGTTCAAAATTACCTTCTCGTAAACATGTTTAACTTCCCACAGCCCAAGAAATCTTGTAGCTACTCTGCATTACAGAAAGCTGTTCCTGTGGCTCCTCCTGCGTCATGAATCCCAATGTTGGTGGGGCATGGAAAGGAGCCATTGTAAGGAACCAGGTCTCCTCAGGTGAGCTGTAAGGTGAAGAAGGTGTTTGAGAAAATTAAATGAGCTGGAGTGTGCTGGGTGGGTAGGGCAGTGTGAAATGGGTATTAGAAAGGCAGGAAGGGGATTTTGAGATGATTGTGATGAGATCTTCAACCAGAGGATAGTGGTGAATGGAGAAAAAGCAAATGGGTACATAGGAGAGATTTTTGAAGACTTGGCAAATGATTCAATACATGAGGCCAGAAGAAGAAGGAATCAAAGACAATTCTGACTTTGAACTTGGGATCAGAGGCCAGGGTTAAAGAAGAAAAAGTTGAGGATCAAGACTAACATACTGGTGTCAGCTGACCCCGAGTGTGCATGTGTATGATGCAGATGTGGAAATGTGTTCTAGATGGCTCCACGCTGGGTGTAGACAAGGAGATCTAAGCTAAAATGCTTCTGTGAGAGCTAGAGTCATCCTCAGAGGGGCCATAGTTGACACTGCAGGAATAGCAAAAGTGTGAGGCAGTGATGGGAAAAAGAAAGCACAGGAGTTGGGAGCCTCAACCTTGGGAAAAACATACAGATCAGCAGTGGGAAGGGCAGAGGATACTCCACGCAGTAATGACAAGAGATCGCTCGACCCAGTATGTACACATAACATGATCAATTATAAGTAACAGAAGAATTCAAACTGAATGAAGAAAGCAGGAGGGAAATTTTGTGGTTGTTATAGATGAAGAGTCCAGGGGTGGATCTTGACCTCAGGCATGGTTAGCCCCATTGCTCAAGAGACATCATGAGAAACCCAACTCTGCCCATCTACTTCTGCTTCTCTTTCCAGTGGCTTCACCTTGAGACAGATTTTTCTCATCACAGTGAGTCCTGGAAACTACAGGCTTACATCCTCTCATCTCATCAACCCCAGGTGAAAGAGAACATCTCATCCCAAATGTTTCAGCAGAAGTTACAGGTTTGACTGACTGGACCAGCTTGGCTCCCAGGCCTATCCTTCAACCAATCACTTTGGCCAGCCCGGGTCTTGTGAGTACCCACCCAGACTTGCCTCAAGTAAGGACTGGGAAAGGAGCTAACCTAAATGAAAAATGGTCAAGAAGCTCCTATCAAGAGTGCTATTAGAGAAGCAGAGAGTCTCATAAGATAAGAATGACTCGAGAAGCTAAGAGGCAGAGATAGAGTATCCAGATATGTTAGATGTCATACAAAGGCCAAGGTAGGGGTGACAGGGAGACAAGGCAGGGGAGTCACACCTGGCCAGAGAGGAAACAGCGCAGCTCCCCTCTGTCTAGTGTTTCTCTCCTGTCTTGGAGTGAGGCCAAGAATGGTCGACCCTTCTCCAGCTTCCCTCCTTCCTCATACGCAGTCTGGCATCCAGAGTCCTAGCTTTCAGCCTTTCCCCAAGAACTTTTCAGAGCCACACTTCCAGAAAGAGCCATGCCTTTTTTGCTAGGGTCCTCAGGCCCCTCAGGCAATAAAAAGTTCCTCTGGCTTCTGAAAGCAGCCTTTTAATTTGAGAACCAGGTTCTCCCTGACTGGACTCCCCCAAAACACACAGCATATGATACCCCTTGCCCAGCAGGTAATTTTCCCAGGGAAAAGATTACCCCTCCCTGTCCTTGGCCTCTGACCCACCAGTTGTTTGCTGAGGCCGGCCCAGGAACCCTCCTTGGCTAGACTTCAGAGTTCCAGCCTGGCTTCGGGTGATGGGCTGGGGTTTAACCAAGGACCCAGAGGAGCTCCTGTTGTATGAATCATCTCCTCAGTGCGCCAAGACATCATACCAGACTTCACCCCGCACTCTTTCTTTCCCGGCTGCTTCAGCTCATTGGAGTTTAAAGCAACATCACTGGCAGCAGCTCATCTGGAACATCTTGGCATGCTCCCCTCTCCATGAAACCAAACACTCCTTACCTCGGAGAGTGGAGTTGAGAGTCAGACAGACAGACACACAGACAGGGAGCAGGGAGCCCGGTGGACACAATGAATGAATATGGATTTCCTGCCCATGCTGTTGGAAAGGGAAGTCATGGCAATCACATTCACTGTTAAAATCCTGCCTGGGACAGACCGACAGCAGCTCCCTTTAGGAAAGTGAGTGGGTTCTTTGTGTACGATGTTTTGAAGCACATTGGCATGCCGGGGCTCCCTCGGCCTCCTCCACACAACCTGAGCAGGGGTGAGAAGAGCAGCAGCCAGCCTCGGGCTGTGCAGCAGGAAAGGCTGGGAATAAGGTTCCAGAGGTTTCCCCTCACCATAAAAAGACAGAAATGCCTGTCTTCCCACTGCCCAAATACCCTTGAAGATGAAGGGGCAGATAAGCTAATCTATTACAAATTCCAGTGCTCCCAGGTCCCTGCCAGAGTCTCTTCTCCTTTAGTGCCCCAAGCAATAGCTAATATTTCATCAAAACCAGCTCCCTTCCATGCCCATCTGCTCCTCCTGTACCTCCACAAAGTTTGCAACTGGGTACCTATGTGCATATGCCACACACACACACACACACACACACACACACACACATCACTGGCCCCAACTTCCTTCCTGATTTATGACCCTACCTGGGCCAGTCTGGTTTGAAGTGATCATTTTTCACTCTCAGCATGCTCGAATCCTACAAAAATTTACACAAAAACACCCAAATGGTAACGCGCACACACGCACAAATGCACACCCCTACAGAGACTCCCAGAGCTTTTCCTATGAGATGTCCATTTCTGAGAACTGATTTCATCCTTTGTCCTCACTACACTCAGACCCAAATGTTCCATGTAATCAAAGATCCAAGCTTGAGAAGCCCAGCTGCCTTTAGGACTGCACTGTCCTTCGTTCCACAGCCTGGAATTCCCTCCCTCTGTGTGGAGACCTCACCAGCCGCTGCAGCACTTGCAGGCCCAATTCTCCCTCCTACGAAATGGACCTAACAACCCCCACTCAGAGCCAAGCTGCAGGGGCTCTCATGTTACTGTCTGAAGGACTCTCAGGAGGTGAAGACTGAGCACCACTACTCTGCCCTGCCTGCGGCCATGGCAGGTGAGGCCTGGCTGTGAGGCCCTGCCTCAAGGACAGTTAAGGACACACTGTGGTGTGGTGACCGAGTGTGAGCAGAGAAGAAACTGCCCCCGTGCAACTGCTCTTTCACCAGAATATATCCTACAATCCCAGATTTCTATCACTATGATAACAATCCTAAGGAAAGATCCTACATTGTTTACTGCACACCAGGCACTGTGTTTGACATGTATTAACTCATTTGCTTCTCTTAACTCTCCCACTTAACAAGGTGCTACCATAGCCAAGCATGGTGGTGCACGCCTATAATCCCAGCATTCTGGGAAGCTGAGGCAGGAGGATCTCAAGTTTGAGCTCAGCCTGGGCAACTTAGAGAGACTTGTTCTCAAATTAAAAAATAAAAGTGACTGAGGATGTAGCTCAGAGTGAAGGCTCTGGGTTCCATCCCTCAGTTCTACCAAAAACCCCCGAAAAACAGAAGGAATTATCATGAACCCAATGTTTACAGATGAGGGAACAATAGAAAAGTAATTGGCTCAGGTTGTAGAATCATAATTTGAACATGATCTGGCTGAAGAGTGTACTGTGGTGAGCAAGTAAAGGAGCAGGAGTATGTGTGCAGAAAGAGGAGGGGAGGAAATAGCACCGGGCCTCTGTTCAAGGTGGGAGGTCACTGACGACCTTTTCCCTTTTGCTGTAGGATCTGTGTTTTGTCTGGATTTTTCCAGTGTCCACAGTCAACCTGAATTGCTTCCATAGTAATAATGTGTAAACACTCTTTTGAAAGAGCACCTCCCACTTCTATTTCTCCAAGCAAAGCAGCAGGGACAGGCAGGGACCTCGCTCGCCCAGTCAGACAAGCCTCAGCCATTCCTCGACACTGCCCCAAACATGTTAGTCAGAATGGCCTAAAAGATCGAAGTCTGCGATTAAGAATCTCCTCATGGTCAACAAAATTGAGAGTAGCCTACTGCACCCCAAACCACGCTCCTGACATCCATGGGAAGGATGGAGAGAGACCCAGAGCGGTTCAGGGCTAAAGAGGCCAAGTTTCCCATCTTCTCTCCTCCTCTTTTTCATGCTGAAGCTCCAAGATAACTTCTCCACCCTCTACCCCAGCTTTCTCATTGGCCTGAGGCCCTGCTGGATCTATGAGAGTCATGTGGGCTGCTGTGGCATGCCAGGTGCTCTCCATCTTCTTTATGTGTGTTCCCTCATCATAGAAACCCCATCAAGTCAATGGTAATGTTCCCATTTTACAGATGCTAAAACCAAAGCCCCAAGACCCAGTGACTTACAGGTTCACTGAGCAGGTCCACCACGGGGCTCAGACACAAACCCAGGTATTCTGACCCCAGATTCTGGAGTTTCTTTCAAGTGAATAACATAGCCAGCACTGCAAAGACAAACACCTAGCCTAACCCCTCACTAGAGCTGCATGTCAGAGTGGAGCTGAATTGCCACTCCTGCTTTGGGTGTTGTTTTAAGTAACATCCTTTGTCATGGACTCCACTTCGGCCTACCCTGTGCTTCTCCATTTCTCATTACTCTGGCTCAGCATCGTCATTCAGCGTCCCTGGAGATGTCCAAGGTGAAGGAGGCTGCTCGCCAGGAAGAGAGCTCAGTTCTCGGGCACCCACCTCACATTGGCCCTTAGGTGCCAGGCTGCAGGCTTTTCCCAGAATGGACCCAAAGTGGCTAGAAGGGAGGGGGCCTGCGCTCCACCCGCCGGCCAGCTCTCTGGCAGGCAGCAGTAATGGAAAACGTGATAAGCTCTCACTGGAAGCCAGTTCAGCTCTCCAAGACTTAATGGTAGAATAACACAATAGGGTCAGACTAAAAAGGTTCCCTTATGAAAATTTTATCAGCGACTTTGGTAAATGGCTCTGGGAAAGGTGCTTCATTCCCAGGCAGGCCTGGGACCCAATTTTACAAGGTACAGGCGGCCTCCACTGCAGCACCCCCAAAGATATTAAGGGCACTCAAATTGAATTAACACCAACTCAAGCCAGTGCACTTAACAATACAAATGCACTTAAGGGATGCCTCAGGATGATTTGTGACTAAAGAAAGCGAAGAAGAAAACGGACTGCAAGCCACAAGGGTGGTGTTGTGTGTCATATACAGGAAAGGCCGTAAGTAGAGCTTAGAATACCGGAAAACCATGAACTTCGGGGGCTCTCAAATACCTTAGACCCAGCCATAAAGTAGAAGGCCGCTTTTGTGGTGTGCACAAACAATTGATAAATAAATTACAGCCAACTTTCTTAGTGGCATGGTCTCCATTACCTCTGACAGCAGCAGAGCTACTCTGCTGAGAGGAGAGTGAAATAACAGTGCATCAGGTAGCGCCCCAGGTAGTTCTTTGCCAGTCGCCAGGCCTCTTCCTGACAGTGATGACACAGATCTCAGTGAGAGCCAAGTGATGAGAAGGGACAGCTTGCCAGGCAAACCTTTACAGGTCCCCAAAACGTCCCTGGCAGATAGAACCCCAGAGTCAGCGCTGTCCCTCTGGTTCCTCTCCGTCCTCATCAACATTTATCAGCGCACATTTTCTCTGTGTGTGTCTGACTCCTCGGGTCTCAGTCCTCCCCACCTCGCCCACGTCTCTATTCTCAACCCTCACCTTCTCTCTCACACAGCCTGTCTACCGAGCTGGAAGACAATTCGTCCGTCTTCATAGATGAATGGCTCTCCTGAGCTAATCTTGGAAACTTGGATACATTCTGGACTTGGGAGAATTCAGGGGGAAAAAATGTCCTCACTGGGGATTTCTTTCCATCAAGTGAAACACACACAAAAGCATGCCTTTGTTATCCTTTCAGGAAACAAGCCGCCTCCACGCAGGGTCTCACTCTGAAAAATGGGCTCCATTTAGGTTAGAGGTGGCCTAATTTTGTCAGAGTTAAAGCCATTGCTCGTCGAGTCATGAGGCAGCTGGGAAACTGGGCCAGGCAGGTTCAGTTTTTCACTACAGAAAGAGAAGTTCTCAAACAGTAAGGAGGGCCGTTTCCAGCAGCTGCTGTGACTCAGCCCAGGACTTGCTTGCTCTAGGAGGGAGGCATTATCCTAAGGGAAGGGAGAGTGAGAAGGCTTCTACCTTTAAAATTAATCGCCTTGGCCCTGCTCTGCTAATATGAAGCTTTGTGACTTCAGGTAAGCAACTTCCTCCTTAGAGCTGCACTCTCCTCTTTAGTAAAATGGAGAAGTTTGCATCTTTAACATCCTCCAGGGACTGGAACAGGATGCAGCAAAAGTAATTGTAGAAAAAGTCTTTGGAAATTAGGAGCCATCCACAATGTAAGACACTGTCACGAGGAATATTCATAATGTACCTAATTCTTACAAAAAAAAAGCCCTAATCCCAGGGAAGCATATCCAAAATACTCTGGGTTTCCGTCTCTATCACACGAAGAGCAAACAAACACAAACAAAACCCATTTAAACCCACCTCACTGTGTCAACCACTTGGTACTGTCTTCTTCCATACTGAACTTTTAAAGGAAAACAACGCATGAGATGATTCCTGGCATCCATTCCCAAGCTCTCCACGGCTGCCTGAAGGCTTGTGACAAGATCTTTTGCTCCTCGGTTGGAGTCAGAGATTCACCTGCCATACAGCCCATCCTTGGCCAGGCGACATCCCACCGGGCGGCATCCCCCTGGGACCCTCGAGTGTGCTTGGCCCCTCTCAGCACCAGGAGTCCATCTGTGTTCTGTCTCTGCTCACTTAGAATCACCACTTGTGTTAGAGATCGCTACTTACTATTTCCCTGCTGTCACTGTCCCCTCGCCTCAAGCATCTCTCACTGTGGCTCACAGATTTATTGATGATTCATCCAGTCAGCAAATGTTTACTGTCTGCTGATTATGTGCGGCATGGAGTAGGTATCAGGAATCAGGGGCAAATTGGACAACACTCTCAACTCCAAGGAGCTGCCTTCTGCAGTATTGTCTCTCTTGTAGCCCTCTCTTGGGCCTCACTGCTTCCTTCTAAACTACAGAGACTATGTCAAGCACATTCCTCTTGTGAAGGAAGGTGTTCCACACACTGGAAAGAAAACAAAATGTGTATTACCCGGCACTCATCCTTCCAAGATCACCGGCAGAAGCCATCCTCCCTCCCCAAAGTTCCCCAGACCCTTACATTTCTGTAACTTGATGTGCTCAGTTACTTGTTTGTATCTCTTGCCCCAACACCCTTGGGCTCTGTAAGCTTGGGAATCTGCTCATCTTCCTCATATTTAAATCTGACACATAACATAGATGTTGGTGTAGCTCACTAAGCCTTTATGAAATTAATGCATGTAAAGCATACAGGAATGAACATGACATCGTCTACTGTCTCTGCCCATGACTGTCTCCCTCTTCTCCTCTTTTCTGTCCCCCAGCCCAGCCCCTGACCCACAGAGATGGAGCACCCAGCAGTGGTCAGCACAGGTCTCTCTGAGACTCATTCACTTGGTTCTGACTGGCTTGAATGTTACCATTATGTATATCCAAAATGCATGATAAATGTTTTGCTTCCAAAAAAAAGCAAAAGCAGATTGTTAAATATTCAGGAATTTTTTGGAGCTGGCTTTAAACTTGGTAAGCTGAGACTGACCATGTTCAGAGTATTTACGCCACAGTAATTAGTTTATGTCACAAGTCACAGCCCTGTTTTCGCTCCTGTTTTTTGAGACCCATCCATCTGTCAGTGCACCGCTGCTCTGAGGTGGCTAGACTCGCATGTGTGGCTCGGCCCCACCATTTACTTGTTGTCTGACCTTGGGCAAGTTGCTTAATATCTCTATGACTCAGTTTGCTCATTTATAAAATGGAGATGATGATTATCCCTTCACAGGGTTACTGTGAGGATTAAATGATCTAATGAATAGTGTTTAAAAAGTGCTCAGCACAGTTCTTTGCATATAGTAAATATTCAATAAAAGCAGTTATTATTATTACTAGTAGCATTATTCCCTGGCTTTCAACTAATGCACTCTTTCATCCAGTGAGTTATATTCCACAAAGAATTTGTGACAACTTGAAAAAGCAAAAGCCACACAATAGAAAATATGAATTAAGAAATCAGGAAGAAGAAAATAAAAATTATAATACAAAGTCAAAAATCAAAACACTATTATAACTGGGCGGGATTTAATAGATCAAAACTCACTGGGGTATTAGTTGCAAATTTCTTTTTTTCATTTTTAAAAAATTTTATTAGCATATGTTTACACGACATGATGGCTTCACTCATCATAAGGAGTTGGTACACGAACATAACACATTTTAACTCTTGTTACTTCCCCCAGCTCTCCCCTTGCCCTCCACAAGGTGCTGCCAGTGACATCATAGAGGATTAGAGATCAGGGACCTCAGACTCCCTCTAATTCAATCCCTCCTCCTACAGACAGTGACTGAGGCAGGCAGCTAGGAAGGAGTGATTTCGTCAGCACTGATAAGCATGATGGCGGACACTCTTACTTCTGGCATTCCCAAGGCAAAAGGCACTGAGGCAAGGGGGAGACCAGATGTGCCTAAACCCACCAGCTGGTAATGGCAGAAATAAAACCGGGACCGAGTCCCATCTTCTCACCCAGGGCTCTGTCAGGGAACCCTGCTGCCTCTTCACCCCAGGAAGGTCTATTCTGTGATAACAAAAAAGATCAAAAAATGCAACAGAATTTCATCCAAATGGAAAAGCTGCAGGAATTGGGATAGAGGGGACTTCCCAGGGAATTTCCTACGTCTGATTATGACACATGAAAGGATGACAAGCATAAGCCCAGTGGCAAGAACAGCTGCTCTGGGGGAAAGAAATCCTCATTTTGTGCTGGCTTTTGAAAAGAGAGCTGCATTATTAATTCATATTCATTGTGGTCCACTCTAAACTTTGGGGTTTTTTTCAGCTGTTCTTATATTCATATCTACAAAATTTTTTCCAACCTTTCACCAAAATCTCCCACTTCCTTTTTCACAAAATCTTTTATTGGAATGACCAATGGACACAAAAATCCAATCTCCTCTTGGCTTCACCTGGAAGAAGCAACACAAAGCAAGAAGGTGGTTAAGAAGCAGTCAAAGGAACTCACAAGGGAGAATCTGGGTGTGCTGGTGCCTGCCTGTAAAGCTAGTACTCTGGGATACTGAGGCAGGATGGTTATAAATTTAAGCCCAGTCTGGGCAATTTGGCAACTTAGCCAGAACTTGTCTCAAAATTTTAAAAAGGGCTGGGGATGTAGCTCAGCACAAAGGCCCTGGGTTCGATCCTTGGAACTGCAAAAAAAAATAAATAAACGAATGAAAGAAGTCAAGAAGAGGTTGTATAATCCACAGAGTAGATGACTGCCATTCACAGAAGGTTAACAGCAATGCCTCAATTACTAGGCAGCAGGCAGGCAGGGCCCTGCTTCCTGGGGACTGCGTTGTTGTCCTCAGAGCTATAGCTGACCTCATGCCACATAAACACATCAGCTGGTTCCAGTCTCATTCCCTGGTGGGGCCCTGAGGCAACACAGAGACCCTGTGACATAGCTCTCCTCCTTCTCTCCTCCACTAGCAGTGGCTCTCAGTCCCAGCGTCGGTGCTGACCACTCTCTCCCCACCTCAACCCCCACTTTCTGTCTGTCCAAGAGCTCATGAACTGGAGCTCCACTGACATCCAAGTGTGGGACCAGCCACCACCTTCAGAGAAACATGTGGATATCACAGAAGATGCTGAAAAGGAACAAAACTAACTCACGAGCAAACACAAATTGATATCTAGTTATACGCACACATACACAAACCACACTCTCCCTCAAAAACTAGGAAAGAGAGGTTGGAAACTTGGGTTTTTAAATTATTTCTTCTCCTTTTTAAATAAAATAATACTTTTTGTTTTTCACATAGCAGAATTCACCACTTCAGTTCAGCTCACCACAGGTGTAACCATGAGCTCCTTCACTATCACCTGTTTGGGGTGAGTTTGGGTCATTCTACCTCACTTATGTGTTTTTAGATGAATCAGATATGATAAAAAAAATAATCTGCTACCAAAAATCAAACAAAAAGCCCACAGTTCTCTGGGAGACCAACACTGATGTTGTTTGGATCCCCCAGAATGTGGCGTTCTCTCCAGCCCTGGACACCGATGCTCACCTGGGGTGGCCCATGGCTGGGCATGGTTCCTAGAGAAGATTTGTGTGTTTCAGCACCATCCCTCGAACACTGACTTCAGGCCAGTCACACAGACCTTAGCTCTCTAAGTATAAAATGTATGCTTGTACTCACCTCACACAAGTGTGGAAACAATAACATGGAAGGAAAAATGGCAGCTGTTATTATCATGATTGAGATTTCTTTTAATGGGACAAGTATGTGTTTCATCAGATTAAAAACTAGGGTGCCTTGTTGTGGAAGTTTTCATTTGGAGTCAGGAGTGAGAACACTTTGGAGGCTGTGGGAGAAGGCATCATCTTGGGATGAAGGACAGGGTGCATTGTGGGAAAATCCTCAACCTGTCAACTGTCCAGAAAACAGAATTAAAAGCACATGCTTGGAAAAGTATTGCGTGTACACCCTCAATACAAAGAATTCAAACAGGGACTCACTCTGCGATTGTTTTCCCAGGGTCAATCTTGCCTTAGAACTTTGCTGAAGAATTTATTTTCCTTATTACTTCAGGGAAATAAGAAGCTCAATTGAGACAATTATAACTCTATTCTGGAGGGGAAACTACAGCTCCAGTTTGGCCTGTATTTTATTCCCACCTCTTCTTCAGACTTTACCTGAAGTATCCCAAGGGAAACAGAGCTGGGAATAGGAATCTTGGCAGGTCTATTACAAAGCCTTTTGTATTCTGGGCCTCAAGTTTCTGAATGTGTAACTTTTGAAATACAACTTGTAAAGTGCCCCTTTTAGGTACAAGTACCACTGAAATTCATTACCTCCTTTTCTGAGAACCTGGGAGAGAAGGAGGTATCCTGGGGAGAAAGCCCCCATGCTTACAAACACATCTGGACAGGGTGACAGGGACTCAGGAAGGCCAGCAAGGGACTCCAACATGCCAGCCCGTCACTGTAGGAGTAGCAGGCAAAGGGGCTGAGAAATGGGAGAAGCAAGAGGCAGTCGAGCGTTCTCACGGCGGACGGTGAGGAGAGTGGAAGGATGTGGTCATGGGGAGAGAGGAAAGCAAGATGAATGGGGCCTGAGTCAGTCACAGGCTAAAGCAAACAGGAAGGTTTTAAAGTGAGATTTGAAGAGAGGAAGTGGTTCTGAGCAAGGGAGGGTGAGAGTTCCAGAGATACGTCTTGGAAGAGAGCTAGTACTTAGTTTTTTGGATAGTTCTGCTCATGTGAATATTTCTTGGTGGTACTGACAGATGGTTGAACCATTTTTTTTACTTTATTATTTTTTTTAGTCACAACTGGCTCCAACCTTCCCCTAGAACTTGAATCAAAAAGGATTGAGACTCTAGGTTTGAAAACATTCAGGGGATTCTTTCATGCAAAATGCACTGCTGCCTGCTGCTCTCCACAAACACTCCGGCCACCCAGACACAGAGCACGCAAAAGGCCACAGCCCATCGCCACATCAAGAGGTGCTCTGTGGCCGTCTCCCCAGGACTGTGTCCTCTGCACCTCAGTGTACCGGGAGTGTAATCCAGGGAGAGCATGAGCCTTTATAAATCTCTCTCAGTTGCCAGATGGAATTATGGCTGGCTGACTCCCCCTCCCCTCCCCAGCAAGAGGGCCTGCTTGTGGAGTAGAGCAGGGGCTAGAGTGGTGAGGTGGGGCCTGGAGCCAGCTCACAGGAAAAGACAGGGTCCCTGCTTGGCATCCTGGGGAGAGTGGAAAGCGCAGATCCAGCTGGACCCGGGGAACCTTTGATAGATGCACTGTGCCCTGCTTCTGAGCACTGATCTAAGTCGGTTCTACAAGGAGAAAAAAAAAAAACCCTAACAAAAACCAACTTCATTGAAAGGCCTTAAACAAAACTGACAAATCTTAACTCTTCAATTCCTTGGGGAAGTCCCCTTCCCACAACAGTCTCTCAGAAACTGTTCTCTCCATGAAGGTTAATAAAACCCTCCAAGCTTCAAGATCTAAGAGCTTTGATTTTGCTTCTTGTTTCAAGACTGTGGGAACTGAATCTTCATGGAGCTCATTTCTCTCGGCTATAAAATGGGAACAAGGAGCTCCAGCCTCAAAAGATGTCATTCACATTGTTGAAACTTCTTGAATAAAGTTTAAAATATGTACGCATATAGAACAGCATCATTCATAGTAGCAGACACTGCTACAGAACAACCAATAACATCCAGATCACTGTTTATTTTTTCCTATTCTAAAATTGAACTTAAGCAGGAACAAGCCCAATGTCGGATCACTTTTTAAATTTTTATTTTATTTTGTTTTTTCGAGACAGAGTTTAAGTATGTAGTTCAGGCTAGCCTTGAACTCACTTTGTATCCTAGGGTGTCCTTGAACTTATGGTGATCCTCCTGCCTCAGCCTCCCAAGTGCTAGGATTACAGCTGTGTGCCTCCACTCTTGGCTTCAAGATCACTTTTTATTGCCTTAGATAGTCAACTATTGAAATACAAACTCCACTCCTTTCTTGGGCTGTGTCTACATGCTCTACTACAAAGTCCAAATTCATTCCACCATTATAGTAAAATTTCAAAGCTTGACACAGTAAACACATTTTAAATGCTTATTTATTTTAATAGTTTTTTTGAGATATACTTCACACTCTCTTATTATTTTCTGCACTTTAAAACTATACTGTCAAATACAGTAGTCAATAGCATCACACAGCTGCTCAAATTAACAATAATTTAGTGAACTAAAAATGCAGTTTCTCTGTCATGCTAGTCACATCTTAAATTCTCAATGCTCACATGTGCCTGGTGGCTATGGATTACACAGTGCAAATATAGACTACTATCATCATTGTACAAAGTTTTATTGGGCAACACTACTCTAATATACACTCATTATACAATTTTGGAAAATACATAAAATTAGGAAAAAGAAATAAATTTCTTATTTTCATACCACTTAATGAAAGCTGCTGTCGATATTTTGGCAGATTCTTCACAATCTTTGTTCTTACTATTTTTCCTGAGTGTGTTCTGTTTTGTTTAGATCACATGATTGAGAGCTACTGAATATGCAGTGTTATAGTCCATCTTTTTAACTTTAAAATATAAGCATTCTTCTACGTTACTTCCTACTTTTCAGAAACAACATATTTGACGGACACAGAATATTTAAGACACAGATGTTTGAAAATTTTTAAACGTACGTAAATTTTCTAATCGGATTGCATTTTCTAGTTTCACATCGAGGCAGAGAAATCGCAGCATTCGGCAGTGGCACCTGGCCACTGCGTGTGAGCAGGAGCACACGTCCCACGCCAGAAGCATCAGACTCATGTCCAGAAGGGATCCGCCCGGGCGGAGGCAATTCCCGCCCACCTCCCACCACTGCGGGGCTACGCTCACCAGATGCTCAGCCAGGGCAACATGCTGCACAACGAGAGTAATCATCATGAAATTACACGTTTCATTTGCCAAACGCTAAGGCAGGAGGATTACACTCTGGCGGAGCCTTCTTTCTGCAGCATACTGCGGGCCTCTGAGGGCTGGCGAGAGGAGCCATAGCTCCGCAGGGCCCCACACGGTGCCTGGCTCGCCCTGTCCAGGACGCTTCTGACGCCTCTCTGCTGCTGCTTCTTGCAGCGCAGGCTGCGCCTTCTCTTCTCCTTTGCAGATGCCCCTGTTACTCTTCATTCTGGGCGCCAAGTTCCTGAGCCTGCTCTACGCAAAGGGAACACTTCTCCGCCCCGCGGCTTCCACAGCCTCCCAATTTCTGTCCACCTCTTGAGCTTCTTCTGAACTCCAGACTTGCATTTCCACCTGAATATCTCCTCCAAGCATCTCAAGACTGAAACGTATTATAATTTTACCCCATTTCCCCCATCAGGCAAATAAACAATCAACATAACCAAAATCTCCACCTTTCTGTAGTTTCCCCATCACTATAAATGACCACTTAGGATCCTCCCAGAACTTCTCTTTTTCTAACATGTCATCGTCATTAAGTCCCCGAAATTCTACCTCCCTCGCCTGCATCACTATGGGACTCCTCCCTGGCCTTTGCCACTCTCAGGGGAGCTGCCTGGGGACCTTTGGGAGGCCTTGGCTCTACCATGCTGCTATTTTAGGAACTGACCCCAGTGGGAGGAGCAGCCCAGCTCCAACTCTGAAAAGAATTATTCCCTGCCATAAGACTTTGCAAAGGTTCCCATTCCAGAAACAAGGTATGCATAGATTATTCCTGGGCAGGAGTTCTGCTCAGGAAGAGCGGAAGCCCGCCTGTCAGCAGCAGGCTGGGATGTGGCTGATGGGTGAGCATATGGGAGAGTGAATCAGAAAGGCTTGCACTCTGAAAAGCAGGGTTTCAGTGGGATATGCTTGTTTATCCTGGAGTTTGAAGGCTTCTCAAAGTATCTGGGAAGGCGGGTGGGAAGGAATAAAGGAAGAGGATTTGTGGCATGAACAGAGAAGAAAGAGAAAGTGATGAAAACAGGACGCAGCCAGTGGGGGCAGTGTCCACAGCTGTGCCAGCCCTCAGGCCCTCGTGGTCAACTCAAGAATACTGCAGCCCCAGAAAGTAGGCTTAGGAGGCAAATTTCATTTTCCGCATAAGGAGTTTGTGAGATTAAAACAAGACAGCACACGTGTGACCCGGCAGCATCTTCTGCCTGCAAGCACGGTCACTCATCCAGCCACAGGCAGCAGCCCCAGTGGGCAGCAGCTCCTGGCCGCAGTGGACGAGGAAAGCCAGACTGTGGCCATGTGCCAAGGAAACACCAGCAGGACGGGCCTTCTTGGCACTTCTGTTCTCCACCCACTGGCCTCTTTGGACTGAAACAATTCAGAGGGATGAAGATGCCCCAACAGAAACCAGGGACTCCTACTACCCCAAATACGGGGACTTATCTCAGTCTCTGCTGCTATAACAAAACACCACAGACAGTTAGTTACATATAAAGAATAGAAATTTTATTTTCTCACAGTTCCAGAGACTTGGGAAGTCTAAGATCAAGGCACTGGCAAGTTCAGTTGCCTCAAAAGGGAAAGCCCTGCTTCCAAACTGGCAGCTTCTTGCTGTGAGAGGAGGTGGAGGGGCAAGCTGACAGGACACTCAGGCTCCATTGTCAGGGCTTTGGATCCCATTCCTGAGGGAGGAGTCCCTGGGAACTCACCTGGGAAAGACCCCATCTCTCAACCCCTCACGTTGGTCATCAAGTTTCAACTCCTGAATTTTGGAAGGAACAGAACAGAGTGGACAGAAGCTGCTCCAGTTCTGCAGCCAGAGTTGACACCAAGTCGGTGGTGCTTTGACCCCTGTGACCCATCAGGCACAGACAGACTCAGAACTCTGCTCCTCCTGGAGGCACTGCCCATGTCCCTTTGCACTGGCTTTGCCTCCTGACTGACCTGCTGGTGCTGGCAACATGCCAATGCTTCTTATGTCCCTGTCCCTACCCCACTCAGAGCCTGAGTCCGTGGTCACAGGACTGAGAAGGTACATTGGTGGACAGAGCCGTGCACAAGTGCCAATGCCCCTCCTAGCATGACAGCCTCAGCAGTCAGGCAATCACAATGGCTGGGAACTTCCTGGTGTTCCACATGGCCAGGCTCTATTAAGGAACTTCTGATAGACGGCTACACAGCAGGCTCCCTTTATCTGCAAGATGTGTTCTAAGACGGTCAGTGGATGCCGGAAAGGAAACCACAGAGAGCACTAACTCTGTATGCGCTGCTCTCTCTTACACATACCTGTGATAAATTTAATTTACAAATTAGGCACATTAAGATATGAACAATAACTGGTAATAAAACAGAACAATTATAACAATATACTGTAATGAAAGGGATGTGAATTTTCTCTCTCTCCAAATATTTTAATTTCTCATTGTACTGTAGGAATATTTCCAGATCATGATTGGCCACGAGGAAGGAAAGCTATAGAAAGCTAAACCTTGGATGAGGGCAGACCACTGAATTCAAGTACTGTTGAGATTTATTTTATGAATGAGGAAACAAAGATTGACAGAGGACAAATAATTGACCTGAGGTACTAGGATTGGAATCCAATTAGTACTGACTCTTCACCCCTCTGATATTCTAATTTCTCAGGTAACACAATATTCGATATGTCTTGGTAAACCATGCCAATTTCATTCTGAAAATGGTGGGGCTCCTTTTTAAAATTTCAAATGGAATACAGTGATAGTCATATTTCTTTTAGAGAGAATGGCTGGAGCTAGGTCACTGAGGAGCAGGGGCTTAGAGACAGGGAGGCCAATGGAGGCTGTGGTGATAATCAGAGATAAATAACAAAGATAGCTGCATAAAAAAGCAGTGGCAAGAGGTAGTGAAAAGGTAAAGATACTGGGGGTGGAATGAGACATGTCGTTGGTATTGGACATGCAAGGAGACATGTCCATTCAGAGTAGGTAACAGAGTCCTCAACAAAAGGAGGATTCTCGGGGTCACTCCCAGATTTCTTGAGAAGCTACATAGATAAATAGACCACTGGAAATAGATTACAGGAAGGGGGCAGAGTTGAGGGAGATTAATGGGTTCTGGCTGTGACTTACTGAACTCCGGTGATCCATGATACATTCAGATAAAAATGTCCCCTTGTCACTAAAACATCCAACCCAGAAATCAGACTTGGAAGCTGCCAGACTTAAATTCAGGCCCAATTCACTGAAGTTATCCAGGAAGACCACGAGGTATGAAGGAAACAGGCCGAGGGTGTGGAATCTGTGGAGTCCATGAGTAAAGGTGTGGTAGAAGAGGAGCCAGCCAAGGAAACTGGGAAGGAAAGCTCGGGACATGGGACAAAAAAAAATAGCAAGATATTCAGGGGATGAATTAAAATTATCAGTTCAAATCTGGACTTTGCCCCTCCAAGTGGGTATCTATCGGCAGTGACTCAACTAATACGTAAAACGGGCTACTAAAAGCTTTGCTGCAGGTTTGATTTGGGGAATGAATGAGCCAACCCATAGTTCTTCAGGGAAAGTGCTTGCCTCCTAAAAGTCTCAGGCACTGTTGTGTTCCTTCAGGTCATATTCTCTCAAGGCCCTGAGAATATCTACAGCCCAGGGAAGAGGAGTAGGGTTGGTCTATCCTTCACTTATACAAGATTTTTATGGCTCTGAAGGATGAGAGAACACCTTGCAGTATGAGGAAAGAATCACTGAAAATAACTAGTTACACTGATTTTATCTCAGGCCTGCCTCTTGCCAGTGTCTGCTGTCTGCCAGCGCCGAGTGGTCATTCCTTGGCCTCCCCAAGTGCTGCTATGATGGGGCAAGTGGTGCCACAGACACTCCAGAGCAATGGACACCCCTTACAATCTCAGTGAACACCCGCCATCCTTTCCCCTGCTTCCCGTGGCTCAAACTATAGCACTTTGTTCCCTGGGACTATTTGGCAATGCCTGGGACAATTTTGATTGTCCCAACCCACAAAGGGAGAATTGCTGTCATCCCCTAGTGGGCCGAAGCTAGAGGTGTGGCCAAATTTCCTGAAATTCACAGGACACCCTCACCCACAACAAGGAATAATGCAGCTCTAAATATCAGCACCACTGAGGCTAGGAAATCGTCGTGGCAGCATTGAGGTCCAGTTGTGTGCTGTGATCTCCTTGCCTTCCCTTCATCATGTTCCTGCCCCTTGACTGGGATACCCTGGGATCCCTCCCAGGTGAGCCACTTCCACTCAACTTGTTATTTGTGGCCATGCTCCTCGAGACCCTCAAACAGGACATGCCTCAAGCAGCTTCTGGACTAGGTTTCTCCGACAACGCTGGAAAAAGTACTCCCTTCCATGAGGCTAAATGTGTTTTATACACCTTTCACAAGTGAGGCTTCCAGGGCAGCACGGGAATTGTGAAAACATCAGGGAGCATTGTAGGGCAGGGAGCATGTGGCTCAGAGTGGCCTCCTCACTACACACCTCTTCTTTTTGGGAGGGAACAGAATGGCTACGAACATTTCCAATGTGAAGGGAAATCTTTGCTGGTATCACGGCCAGGGGATTACATCTGCCTACAGTTACAGGATGTATCACTTGCACAGAATTCCTTTCACAACATACTCAACCAAAAAAAAAGGTTACTAACTATAGCTATAATATATATATATTATAATACATATATATACACATATATAATTCAATCTTTTTTTCTCCTGGAGTTTTTCAGCATAGTCCACTTTGACATGTCATTAAAAGAAAACTCTATGTATATGAGCAATATATTTAAAAAGCAAAAAAAATCGAACATATACAATTTGGAAGAAGTAACCAGATCCTTTGCTCTGGCAGGCTGTAAACTAAACTGGGGAGGGACATTGTTTTTCTTTTGGTCATTCTGCCAAGTTAAAAAGGAAGTTGGAGATTAGAACAAAATATTTAAATCAAAAATGAATCCTTCAATGAAAGTTGCTTGATCCCCTTTACTGCCACCCCTGCCTCCCTTCCCCCTGATTGGAAGCATATTTTTCTGTGAAAGAAGTAGTGTATTGTTGCTGAATAGAAGGAGGACAGCCCACTGGGGAGGCACACTGATCTCATGATTTTAAGAGTGAGAGATAAATGACCCAAGTCCTCTTCCCAGTCAAATGCTGTTTCTGCACATTGTCAGAATAGATGGCACTGTTTTCCCTAGTGGGCAGTGAGCTCTCTCTTCTTGACTATGTTTGCCTATACTAGCCATGCATCCCAGACCCTGCAACAAGGGTGACGTAAAGATAGAATGGATATAACCCTGTTGCACCATTTTGTTCTTTAAAACTCAAGACCTTGACTCTTCCTAATGGCCCCATATTAAGATTCAGTATTTTGATTTCATGAATTGCCCTCAAATTCTCTATAAGAGATGGATTGATAGCTTAGGTTTCATAAATGCTATTGTAGAAAAATGTCCAAGAAAGGCAAATTCGGGAACAGAGCCATATCTGATATCTCTGGTACTGCAATCTACAAGTCTCTCCTCAAAAGGATTCTACATTGGTCTTTGAAGTGGCACAAGTCAGCATGGCCCTTTTTATTTGTTTATTTATTTTTGTACCAGGGATCAAACTCGGGACCTTGTGCTTTTGAGGCAAGCATGACCCTTTTGGTGCTGAGCCCAATTAATACATGTTTAAAAGAAAATGCAAAACAAATCATGTGATGAGACTTTCTGTCACTAGGCTGCTTACTAGAAGCATGGTATAAGAATTTATGGAAGGAAAAAATGAGCAAGAATGTGATTCCCTTGGTTACTTTTCTTGTTGCTGAGACAAAATATCTAACACCCATAATTAAAGGAGGAAAGGTTTATTTGGGCTCACAGTTTGTAAAAGTTTTGGTCCATCGTTGGCTGGCTCCAAGACAAGGTGGCATGGCAGAAGAGCATGGCAGAGGGGAAACAGTCCATGGCAGGGTAGCCAGGAGGCAGAGTTGCAGCAAAACAGCAGCAGCATGGAGGCTTCTTTTCCTTTTTATTCCATCCAAGCTAAAAGCCTGTTGGGTGATGTCACCCACATCCAGTGTGGGCCTTCCCATTATCCACACCCAGAGCTGTGCTAAACCAGTCAGTGAGCTAAATTAGTTATTTATCCATATTGTCGTGCCCTTAATTAACATTCATGTACCCTAGATCCAGCCACCTCCAACAAAACTCCCCATCTCTGAGGGCATGGAGGCTTTGGAGGGACATCTAGATAGAAGCCATAACAGTGATTCTGGAAGAGTTTAAACAAACAGGGCAACTGAAAATTGTTGGGAGCCATTCTACATAATTTTGGGGAAAAATCATTTTATAATTAAATTATGATTAGGGCTGTCTGAGGCCTCAATAGTCCTGTGATGCTGTGATGCTCAAGGGCAAGATTACATCAGCTGAAGACATCCTGGGTCTTTGAGAGCTGAGTAGAAAGATTTCACCTGGGGAGGCACAAATTCCTTATCAGTTTAACTCACCCCACCTACTGTTCTAAGAACATCTTTGCTCATTTTACCATCCTAATCAGCATAAGTTTCTCATCAATCTAAGATCCTCATCAGCATAAAATCTTCATGGTCATAGGATTATTCCCACCTCTGAGTCATCTTTACTCCCTATGAACCAAATACATAGTGGGAAGCTGCAGGTTCCTTCATCTTTGCTGCCCAGAGCAGCAGTGATCAGGCCCAGAACTCAGCTTCTTCTCCAAGTCTCATCTCCTCTCTTTATTCTTTAATTTGCCTTATGCTGCTGTGGCTCACAGGAGACCACGACCCACTGCAGGGCTTCTGGCAATGTCCTCTTTCCCTGTTCCCTGCAGAAAATGGTTTTATTAAATCTGTTATCACCTTTACAATTGGCCTTTAAAACTGGTTTTACACACTTCAGTACTCATCCTTGTGATTGTGTGGTTAGTAAAATGAATTTATCTATCACTCTTCAACACCCTAAATGAATGTTGGTGATGTAGCTCCCCAATATGAACCATAATAAATTAACAACAGAATAATCCAAGATATAAAAATATAAGGATACATTGATGCATTAATAATAGCACAGGAATACATAATAGTGATCTTGCTATCCAGAGGCAAGTCTACTTTAAAATAAATTTTTATACTAAACATTTGCAAATATGTATTTTTGATAGCAAAAAGTACATAGAACCAACATGCACACTGATGTTTCTTCCCAACCTCTCTTGATTCACCCTCATGTGACCTCATGCAGCCAGGTGTGTTGGCACACACCTGTCATCCCAGCATTCAGGAGGCTGAGGAAGAAGGATCACAGTGAGTTTGAGGCCAGCCTGGGCCAAATAGTGAGTTCAAGGCCAGCCTGAACTACATAGCAAGACCCCGTCTCAAAAAAAAAAAAAAAAAGATAAATAGGTACCTGTGGCCTCATCTACAGTGGACCCTTGACTTACAAACTCAATTCATTTGTGAGGCTGGTTGTAACTCAAGTTGTTCAATGAATATTCTGGCTCCTCTACACAGCCTTCAAAGTCTCTCTCCTTATACAGGGAGATCTCAGTGTCCTTAGAGAGACATTGGGCCAGGATTTCTCAATAACCCCACACAGGGAAGGATGTTGTAATGCACCCTCCAGAGCTCTTTAAGGTTCAATCTGTGTCTGAAACCATCTGGAAGCACAAGCAGCCGGCTTCTGAGTTGTAACTCAAGACTTTGGTTGTAAGTGAAAACTAAAATTCTGGTCATAACCCAAGTTGTTTGTATGTCAGACCAGTCGCAACTCAAGGGTCCACTGTATTCCAAAGTTGATCTTATCTCCAAGATAACTTGGGGTTATACACTTCTTTGGTTTACTACTAATCCAATACCTGGGTGAGCAACATGGAGGTCTGGAAGCCCCTTTGAAAGCACTACATATTTTAGAAAGAGGTTTTAAAAGGAGAAAACAGCATCCCCATCAAGTGATCCTTGAAAGGCTCACACATGGACACCTGCCAGTGGGCTACCTGGTCTTTTCTAAGGTACTTTCTCTTGGAACCTCTCTTTTGCTGCTAAACATAAACACTGTTGCCATCCTCACCTAGAGAAACTTCAGGTCTCCATATATCATTGCTAACTAACCTGAATGACAGTTTTTGGTGGCTTTCACTAAAAAAATCTGTATTGAATTCCAACACGTCCCAGATGCTGAGCTAAATTCTTCTAAAAATCTTACCACTTAATCTGCTTTATATCACTCTCTGAAGACCATAATTCACTACATTTTGCACAAGAAGAAGCTGAGGCTGAGAAAAATCAACTAACTTGCTCAAGGTCCCTGGGAAACTAAGCACCTTCCATCCTTCTGCATCTTTGCTTAGCTTGATCCTGCCCAGAAGCTTTTCCTGCCAGCTAGTCTAACCAAGCCATCAAAGGTGGGTGGGCCAGTGTCTTCAGGATCCTCTGCACAAAGGCTTTCTCTTTCCTGCCTTATTACAGTCATCGGGCTTTGGTCAGATTTTCATCACTATGACAAATATCTGAGATAAACAACTTAAAGAAAAAAAAGTTTATTTTTGGCTTATGATTTCAGTGGTTTCAGTCCATGGTCAGCTAAGTCCAAGGCAGAAATATCATGGCAGAAGGATGTGGTAGAGGAAGGCTGCTCACCTTGTGGTAGCCAGAAAGCAGAGAGTAAAGGGGGACAGAAGCAAGGGTCTCAGACTAGATATACCCTTCCAAGCCATGCCCAGTGACCTGCCTCATCTAATTAGGCCTCACTTTCCAATAAGCCCATGGAGCTGTGAACTCATCGATAGAATAATCCACTGATGAAGTTGGAACCTTCATGATCCAATCACATCTCTAAGTACCACCTCTGGGCATTGCTGGGTTGGGTAGTCAAGCCCTTATTACACGAGTCTTTGAGGGACACTTCATATTTAAACTGTAACATCATGTCAGCAATCCGCAGCTGTCCAGCTATGACAATTTGGCTCTGCAGTACAATTTGTTTGCCTCCTTAACTTTATGTCTGAGCCTCTAATCCTCTGTGGCCCATCCACTGCCAGCTCACTGTCCTAAACACAGTTCCCAAATGCTTCAATCCTCTGAGAGCCTTACTCCACCATGAGCTAGCTGAGTACATCTGGGACTCCCTTAAAACACTTCCGTAATTTCTTCAAATTATAGTAGGCACAATAATCCCAGATCTACCTGTACAAGAAAACTGGTTTTGAAGATGAAATGAGACCCATATGCAAATTTTCATCCAATATTGCTCAACATGTAGCACTTTTGGATGTGAATTCAATGCCAAACTGTTCCCCCCCTGCAGATTTATCCCTTTACCTACAAAAAATAAAATTTGGTCAATCAACTTTTCTTAGCAAAACCTGAGTCAACAATTTGTGTTCCAGTAGGTATGACCAAGAATTATGCTTCAATAATAAATTCTGCATCTCTCATTTGTGAAATCACCAAAAGAGAAATTGCAATTAGGAGTCTTATTTTTAATACCCAAACATCATGCTCAAGCCAATCTAATTCCCTGGATTGAGTCATATTCACTAATAAAGCCCAGTCTGTAACCTAACTTTCCAGTCCACTCCCAGCTTTGGTCCTTCTTTGTCACATGAAGTCCCTTTTCTTCCATATGAACCACTTGTTCTAGACACTCTGGATAATTTACTGTCTTCTAAAAAACCTGTGCATCTTCCCTTAGGCACCCAGAATGCCTCCCACTCCCACTGGTCTAGGTGACCAAATCTACCTTGTTCCAACCTCCACTTATCCCATGAAATCTGTCCTCAACACACAGTCTAAAAAGATTTCTCATTCCTCTGAATGCCCACGGCAAGCTTAAGTGGTTACCCACCATGTACTGCCCATCTGACACATCTAGTGTTGTCCTGTATGATCATTAGGCACCTTTCTGATCATGTTGTCATGTTTGGTGCTCTCATTCTGCCCTTGTACCCAAGACCTACATATACATACAGTAGTCACTCATTAAAAACTCGATACTTAGATTTGCCCCACTTGCTTGCAAACTACTCTCCTTATAAGAAATATTTCTCATGCATAAAGCAATGGACTTATAGAAATTCATCCCCATTGAATTTTTTGGCTAAAAAGGAAGGAGTATCTTTCTGCAGTCTCAACGGAAACCGTGCATGTGAATGTCTGTTTGGGGTACAGAACTAGAGAAAGGCTTGTTAATTTTAAAGCCACATAGCATGTTTGGCTAAGACTGTGACTCCATTTGTGTATTTCAACCACGTAAAATATGCCCTGGGATTCTGGACTGAGAAAAATAGCCATATAAGGAGAAAACAAGGCATTCCCTATAGCCGCTCTTGTAAAACACTCTGTGATTTAACCCTCTGCTCGGACAGATCCAAGCTCCTGCACTTTACAACTGCAAACAATCAGATTCCTGGGAGGAGCTCAGCGTGTGACCTGCTCCGCTGGGCACGAATGATCACAAACAAAAACTGACAGGTCACACACAGGGCAGCATGACCAAAGCTTCGCAGCCGCCTGTGTGTCTCTCTGTGCTAGGCTGTCCTGGCCAGAGGAGGCATGAGATGAGCTCCAGCCCAGAGAGAACTCTGAGGGCCTCATTAATCCTTCTGTCTTTTCAAGAAAATGGGAATTTGGGGTCTACCACCATCCCAGGTGACAGTCCATCAATCTGCAGAATCCTTCCATTGTGGAGGTGCAGGGGGAGAAAGGGAATGAGGAGGAGAGGGGCTCTAGGAGCAGTACCACAGGCAGAATCCGGCCAACTGCTGGTCCCTTTCCATCATGGTGCCCTCACCCTGTGGTGTGGCATGTGCCTGGCTCGAGCCTCTGTGCTGTGCAGAGAAGGGTCTTCAGAGCAAAGGATGAACAGAGAATCGGCTGGCTCTCATTTTTGTGCTCTTCATCTCCATTTCTCTTAGTTCTGTGGGATACAGTTTTCTAGATGATGAAACAAGTTCTGAGAAGTTCCTATGTCCCTTGGATATGATGGCAACAATTAGAATTAAACTTTTATGCTGTCACAGCTACTGCTCATTTTCTTCTGCTCACTTGGAGCAATAGAACAGTCTCCAACACACACACATATACACACACACACATACACACTCAGGAACAATGAAGATGGCTGCCTAGCTGGAGACAATATTTCCCAGACTCCCATTCTGCTCCAAGTAACCATGTGATTAATTTCCACGAAGAGGGACATGAGTGAAAGTAATGTGTGCAAACTCTAGGTTATATCTTTAAAAAGTAGCTGCTTGCCCTTCCATGGCTGGAATGCAAAAGTGGGACTCAGGATGAGGATAACACTGGGAGATAGTGGAAAACAAAACAGAAGGAAGCTGGATGGCTTTATGGAACAGCGCCATCTACCTGCCTGGTACTATCAACTGGCTAGTGAACGATTCCTAGTCCCTGAAGAGAAATAAGCAATCTCAAGTGAGCCACTGTATTTTTCAGTGTCGTTGTGACAGCAGTTTAGCTTGTATCCTAATGCATGTGACTTTCTGCTGCCTCAGCTTTGTGCAAAGAATCTTGAGGCCATACTAGGTTGCACTAATTTAAAAAGCAGAAGGAAAAAAGTCACAGCCAAGCTACATAAGAGTCAGCAGTATTCCCATGCCCAAACCACCCCTCCCTGAGTCCTGCTCCAGTGAGAGTGAAGGTCAGAGTCCAGCTCTGTCCTCCCCATGAACGACTGTCCTACAAAAAGTTTGCCTTCACAAATGAATTCCAAACACAAGGACCTAAACCTTATTCTTCTGGGACCAGGAACGTTATTTGGACAGTTGTCATTATCATTCCTAAAAATGACTTATCCAATTTGTGTTCCTAATTTTTCAAATCTGCTTCACCTAAAGAGGTGGATGTGTTAAAACATCTACTGTGATTGGAAATTGACAATTCTTCTTGGGATTTCAAATTTGCTTGTCATTTGAGGCTATGTTATTACATATATATGATGGTTATATATTTATAACAATATTTATCTCTAATTGTGAATTTTGCATGTCTGGTATAAAAATGTGACTATTCAGCCTTTTTTTGCCCTACTATCTTTTTCCATTTTTTGCTTTTGCTCTTTTCTCTGCCCTTAGTTTCAAATAAGTCACTTATAAACCACAAAGATTTTTATTTTTCATCAAACAGCCATTATGGACACAGTCCATTTATGATTTCTGCTATATTATTATGGGCTTTGTACTTACCTTGCTATGTGAGCTTTGCTTTCTTTTTCCACACTTTTAGTAAATTGATCATTTTAATAAACTGATCATTCTATTCTACTGAATTGGTAACTGTACATCTCACGTGTACACGTGTATGCACATACATTTTCACTTTGACACGTACACTTGACTGTGGAAGGTGTAAGCCATCTCTCCTCACCTGCAAATCTTCAGAACTCCCATCATCTCCCGTCCTTCTTGTTGCTGCCCAGTATCTCATTTTCACTTTGTCAGATACCTGAAAATTTGCCAATATTGTTATTTTCTGAAGCAATGCTTGTTTAGATTGAATTTTCCTTTTTGAATTTCACTCTTTCCTTTGGTTCATTTTTCTGCCACATGAAATAAATCCTTTAGCACTTCCTTCATGGGAGTCTTTGTGAAAAAAACACAAAAAACTAAACCTTCTTGTTTTTGTCTTTGTTCCTGAGTAGCAACTTAGTTTAGCTGGACATAGAATTGAAAATTGTCAGTTATTTCTGCTTGGTGTTTGGGTATTTCATTTTACTGACTTCTAGTTTCTTTTGTTGCTGTGGAGAAGTTTGCTGCCTCATGATGTTTCCTACAAAGGAAATTTTCTCTGCAGTGATTTTCAGATGTTTTTGGCTTCGTACTTCTCCAATTTCATTATAGTGGAATTACCGTTTGGAGTTACACTTATTTATTCAATTCATGGTTCCTGTGCTTTCTGAATCTCATGATCTTTTCCTTATTATGACTGTAAAAATTTTTGGTCTAGGGCCGGGGACTTAGCTCAGTGGTTTCACCGCCTGCCGCACAAACGCAAGGACCCGAGTTCGATCCCCGGTACCCCCCCAAAAAATTATTGGTCTTTTTCTCTTTGAATATTTTTTCTTCTTCATTCTCTATTTTCTTCTTCTAAAACTCTTATTCTTTCTCATTCTGTCTTCCATGTCTTTAGTTACTCTCACATATGTTACATTTCTGTGATACATTCTGAATTTGAATTCGATCTCTTCTGGTTCACTACTTTTTTCTTTAGCCATGTCTAATTCATTAAGATTGACGGCTATAGTTATTACTTTTAGAAGTTTTATTTCTTTTTCAAAAGTAATTTTTTGCATGGTATCTTAGTCATTTATTATGTTTTCAATTCCTTATACAATGCCTGTAATTATTTTGAACACACTTACAATCTTTATGCAATATATTTATCACCTAAAGTTCTTGGGTTCTGAGCCTGGTGTGCATTTTATCAATTGATTTTCACGGGGGATTGTTTCCTAATATACTATGTAAGGTGAGCTCATCTTCAGCAGAGCTTCATATACTAAGAGATTTTGTGTGACTCAGGTTTAGGGTATGACTTACTACAGAGTTTTGTTTTTAATTCATGATTGCTTAGCATCATAGTCTAGAATGACATTTTTATGTTAATATCCCACCTCAGATATTCCTGAACTACACATATAGCATAAATTCAAACCCCAAACTCAAGTAAGGCAGTAGGCTCTGGTCTCAGAATTATTGATCAACTGTTGAAAAATATTTTTTGTACCTAGAACTCTGATTAAGACAAGCTTCTTTCTTGTCTCTCTGTGTTGATTGGCTTTCTTGGCTGCGTTTGGCTTATCACAGAGACTCTAAAATACAGGTCTCAGCATTCACAACTATTTCCCCTTCCAATTCAAGTTCTCAAGGTAACTAATATAGTTTCTGCACTTGTAGACTAAATGATCACTTGGGCCATGAATGCATGTCCAGTGCGATTGTCAGTAGATAAGGACAGAGTCCCATAGGGTTTAATAAACTCTCCCTTGTCCTGTGGAAAAGATAGCAAAAAGGGCCTAGAGGAAGGGAAGAAATTGTCATAGGAAATAATTAGTATCTCTGCAACCAGCAACTTTTCTCTTTTACTTCTCTTATGGAGAGCTTTGCCCTCAGTGATTGTTTACTCCCCATTGTGGGCATAAAACTATTAAGGTAAGAGTCAGCTGGCTTAACCAGGTGGGATGCTGATAGTATCTCTCAGGAAGGATAAAGGTGAACATTTTTCTGTAGAGTGTTAGAATTTATCTCCAAATTTGATCATATTTGGAAATTACTCTCCCACCTAACATTTAGCCCACTGACTGACATAGTAGACATTGAATAATCATTTGTTGGAAAAAATAGCAAACACTTCCTCCAGCCTATGGTAAGGGAGAATACAGTACAGAGAGGGAGCAGGCAGAAATTGTTCAAAGAGAGAGAGCTGTAAGGGTCAAAAGAACAAACTCTTTCCCTGAGAAATAAGAAACTCAAGGCAGGCAGCAAAGAATGCTGAAGAAATTTCCCTCTTGTAACAGTCATCATAAAAGATTAGAGTTTGGAGCCAACTTTGAATTAGCATGTATATCAAGATTGGAAATGTTCTTCAGTTCATGAATATCGTGATGACATCTTCCACAGACAGCAGTTGTGAACATGGGTGTTGCATTGGATAAAGTGTATGCCATGGGTACATGTTAATGCCCGTATTAAATGTATTAAAGTATATGGACTTCGAATCATCCTGTAGATTTTTTCTTAATAAGTTCTTTTTATTTTTAAGACCTAAGTTAAAGGCTGTCTCCAAATGTTTTATAAATTGTTTGGATTAGCTGAAAGATGTAGTCAAAACTTGGGAGCCAGTAGAGCAATTTCCCTTACAAAATGTTGTCTGCCCCAGGATTTCTTTATTTCAGAGTCAGCCTTTAGAGTCTCCAAAATTTCTTCAGTAAAAGTCTTAGGAGTTGCCACCTAATTGAAAGATGGAAGCCAGCAAATTTTATTTGGAATTGGGTTGACACATCAAGTATACTCTGATTCCACTCAGGTTGGGTATTTATGAATGTTGGTTTGGGGTATGGGAAGGTAAGCACCCACTCTCCAAGCTGACCTTTGGCTACACAGGACTTGGAACCTGAATGGAGGACCCCACCTGTAAAAACTCTGGAGAAAGAAATCCACAGCATGAAGAACACAATTACAGTACCAACCTGAGGTACAGGGAAGCTGTATTAGGCAAAATTTCAGGCTGTTTTGGCTCTTCAAGCCATCTGTTCCCAGGGTCGGGTAGCCTCCATTGTGATGCTGAGAATGCTGCCCCTGCATATTCTGAGGGGCAGAGCTCACAACAGGGGGCTTCCCTAATGAGTTCAATAGAACTGAACTATATCACAGGCCCTGAAATATCTAATACCCAGGATGACCTTCACAGTGAACCCTGGGTCACATTCCCAGCAATAGTAGCTCCTGCAGTTGTTCTCAGACAAAAATCAAATTACTGTGGAAAATATGTGTGAGACCTCCTTCTCACACTGAGGTATAGAAGGGCAGCTAACCACCCCTCAGAACACCACTACACAGCTTACAGGTGGTATTATTCAAGCACCAGAATGTGTGGAATGTGTCAAATGTGTGTGTCAAATGTGTGTGAAATTAGGTAGGCTCCCTCTCTAAACCATTAAATCTTTGCATCTCTTCATAAGAGTGGCCCAAAGACAGGCCATTGGTGGGAACCCAGCAGCACAACAACTGAAGTCACTTGTGTCTTTGCAGAACAATGACCCTGCAGAGGCCCAAAAGGGTGGCAAGAGCATAGCACTTGTTAACATACATGTTACTTACCTTTGCCCAGGTAACTCTGGAAATGCTCCTGGAGGGCCCAGTTTCCCAATTACTTGAGATAATGTCCAGTGCAACCTTCTACATGGACACTGATGTTCTTGCTTGTCCAGCTCCAGTTTCCTCTTTCTCTGATACTAGCACCTCAGCTGAGGTTCTGGGGAGCCTCTCCTCTGTTGCTCAGCATTTGGGTGTCCTTCTCTGGCCGATATCTGGGAAAAGGAACACGACCCAAACTAGACCCATTGGAATTGCCCACCTGAGAATGCGGATCTTGGGCATGCGTAGTAGTGTCAGAACAGAAAAAGGGCGTTAATTAACCCTGGAATCTGGGCCCTAAACACCTACAGTGTCCATTTCTTGCCATGCCCCTATCGCTGCCCTGACTCCTGCCCCTTCCTCAGGTTTTGGGAGCTACTTCTTACTCTGACAGTAAATTCCCTATCTGCTCCTTAGAGCCAGCCCGGGTTTCTGTGCCTGTAACAAAGTCTCTCAGTGTCCCTTCCCTGCACTCAGTGCCACTTCCCAGCTCACGGCACTCTGGACTGTGGAGGCCAGGCCCCGACTGGCAGCCTGTGATGGATGACTCCACCACACTCTCCCTGGTGCTCTCTGCTGGCTTCTTGCCCACCACCAGTGACCCTTCTCTTCCTGCTGACATCCACATCACTCTCTGTTCTACGTCACCCAGGCTTGAAAGCCATCATCTATTTCAGCTCTCAAGTTTCTCTTCATTCTTCTGGTACCAGGATATTTTCATAAATTTTTCATTTGAAAATAAATCCTGGTGTCGCATTCACCACAACATTTCTAAAATGCATTCCTCTACCCCATTCCTCTGCCGACATGCTCATTCCAGAGGAGGGCCCTTCCCACTTGAATGTTGGCAGCTTCCTGCCTTCTTAGCTTCCTCTCCTGCCACCTTCGTCTCTCCCAGAGAGAAAATGAGGTTTGGACTCGGGTGGGTTGAAAGCCCATCCGTGCATGGCATGCATAGCATTCCCTTCCTCGGCACTGATGCATTCCTAGACAAAAAGGCCTTTGAAAATGTCTCTTTGGGGGCCCATTTGGCACCATTTTGTGAACTGAGCAGCACTGGCCATGTTCTGCCTGCTGAAGGATGACCAACAAAAAGTGAGGAGGGACAAGCTTGAACCCTGCTCTGCTCCATGGGCCAAGCCCTGTGAGCTGCCGCCTCCCTACACAGCCCTGGGACTGAGGATGTGATCATCGTGTATGGTATCTATTTCCCCTTCAACCTGGTTTGTATACCTGAGTCTTATCAGAAGTGCTCCTCAGCCTGGAATTGCACTCACGCCTCAGGAAGTAGTTACATATTAGGGTTCTCTTACACTGGGAAACACATTCTCAGGGCTGTCCTCAAGAGGCCCTAAGGAATTCACACCTGAGATGAACTGAGCAGGCCTTCCAAGGTCCCTGAAGCCCTGCACAGATCCAGTTGAAAGAGCAGCTCCCTGGCAGTTGGACAAGTTGAGTTTTTAGGCAGAAATCAGGGCGCACAAGATTCAGATAATTTAGCATATCACAATAAACACTCTTTAGCTAGGATAGATTGATCCTGACAAATACAATGGAAGTTGGGTCTGCCGGTCACTATATGTACAACCTAATATGTTATCAGACTTATAGTGAATATTTTTAAGTTTTTCTTGGGTAAAGTATTGAATTTCCTATTCACTTGAAATTTCCGTGCCACTTAAAGTTAAATTAATAATGTTCCTTTTTGTGGCATTCAGAGGCAGCACGTTATCCAATATGTGGAACGTGTGTTTATGTTCCAGCTGGGAGGTTACTTTTATAAATGCAGGCCAAAGAACCTGTCTTTCAATGAATGCTCTTAAATGTGAAGTTCATTTTAAAACCAAGCCAACCACCACCATCAAGAAAGAAGAGAATGTGGGCAAAATTCAGCTAGTAATTTCATGATCATGTTGCAGAAGGTGGGTTCTCTATAGGAGCTCTTAGCCTGAGGCTCTCACCCTGGAACTGCATCTGGTTCTTCTTACCCTTGTCCCCAGAATATTCTTGTGCCCTGGAAAGCTGAATCCAAGGCAGAGGTTCCCAGTGTTTTCATTCCTCCCTGCTTTGAAGTACATTAACCTGCATGTTGATTTTTCCTCTGCCCTCTTGAAAAAAATGTATGCATCCTGGATGGAAATCGGGGAGCTGGCAGCATGGGCAAAGACCGCATGCAGCGCAGGTGGGGAAAGAACAGCTCTTCACCAGGGTGCAAGCCGCCACTGCAGACCTCAGCCTGCAGCTCTGGAAAGGGAAGTGAGTCCGGTCCTCCAAATCCTGCGGTGACAAACCCACAGCCTCTGTCACCCCTCCCCTCTCTGTGGGACATACCGAACAAGCATGGGGCCTCCCTGTTCATATTCTTCATCTAAACCAACTTAAATCAACATTGTTTTTTCCAGCAAAGATGAATTGAACAAAACACACCTATATTAAACTACGTACTGAAATTTTTTTGAAGTGCTTCAGAAAAGATTAAAGTGTCATATTCATTTTTATGTATGATGAACAAACACATTTATAACTAAATATAAATCTGGGCTTTGATCTATTCATCCAAATAGTCCACCCACATAAAAATAGCAACAACTATAATGGTCACAGCAATTCATACCGATGAAGACACTTGCCTTTGCCTGCTACACTAGGTATTGGAAAGGACTTCAGGTCACCAGTCTGCTATGGTCTGAATGGTTGCCCCCACCCCTTCATCTGTTGAAACTAATCAGCAAAGTGACAGTCTTAGAAGGTGGCCTTGGGGAACTGATGGTCAGGAGGCTCTGCCTTCATGAAGAGAGGAGCATTATGAAAGAGGCTCCAAGAGTTGCTTAACGCTGTAGCCCCTGACTGCATACAGCTGGCATCCTCTTCAGTCCTGCCAGACTTGATCTTGGACTTCCCAGCTTCTACAGCTGAGAAGAAAAAATGCCCAGTCTAGAGTATTTTATTATAGCAAACTGAGTTAATTAAGATATAGGCTTACACATCTGGCAAGGAGCATAAAGTCTGATTATTTGAACACACACATATACTCTACTCTTTCACTGAAACCTAGGTCTTGGGCAACCTCCCTTTCCTCTACCTTGTGTACCAACTTGATTCCAAGTCTTTGTCATTCTACCTCCAAAATCTCATATTTACCTCCCTAATTTTTCCTCTCCAATCCTGAATCCCTCTGTTTTAGGCCTTCTCAATTCTTTTTCAATGACGGCAACAGCATTTAAGAGTCCACCAGCCTGGGCAGGGCTGACAAATACAGAGCACTTCCTGCCATCCCCCACTCCTTCAGTGATCACAGACCACACTAATCAGCCCTGGGGTTCTCTGCCCCTGGACCCAGACATGGGCAGGCAGCTCTTCTCAGCACAGCCTTCCAAGGTCATTAACAACTTGTCAGAATTCCCCTCAGGAAAAAATCTATTTAGCATCCCTGATCTAGGTCCTTTAAGATATAATTTTACAGCCAGAAGTGAATATCAAAATCACAGATGCCTGGGCAGTATCTAAGATCTAAATCAGAATTTCTGAGAGCAGGGAACATGGGCACTTTAATGCATTATTCTTATGTGCACTCATCATTGAGGATTAAGTAAAACTGACCCAAAGTAGACAATTTTGCATGATACATATCTCTCTTTTCTCCTCTTTCCACCTCCAGTTGCCTTATAACCATCAGTCCACAGCTAAAACCTTGAACCTGATCCAGGTCTTCTCTTTGGACATTGGCTACCTTGGTCCAGGTTCTCCAAGAAGCAGATGAGATTAGCTCTTTTCAGCACGTTTCTAGGACAAGTGTGGATGGAGCCATGAGAGACTGGGAGAGATGTCAGGCTGCAATGCAGGTCTAACCCCAAGCATAGGAGAAAGAGGAGGGAAAGTTGGGTAGAAAGCTTAGGCTGCAGTGGAATACTAAGACGAAACCAGTAGGGCCTTCAGGAAGTCCTGCAGCCACAGTCATCCAACAGAGGAGACCCTGTCCATCACCCCTGGCCAAGGCCTGGTGGAGAGCAGCCCTGGGAAGCTAGCTTGGCTTTGACAAATACAGAACCTCGGGGCACAGCAGCTGAGGTCCCCTGCATTGAGAAGCCTGTGTGGTGCATTGTCAGAGCCACTACCCCAGGTCACGGACAGTATTTAGGCCTCCCGGACTGAACAAATAAGACTACAGGATGGCAAGTTACATTTGGATTTAGGATAAACCACAAATACTCTGTAGTGTAACTGTCCCAACATGGGTGTCCTGTACATCAGCTGGCAACCCCACCTTCACTGTTCCCTGTGTCAGGCTTTCTGTGTGATAACCCTTTCTCCTTTGAGCTGTACCTGCTCTTTAGTACCCATGGCTGGGTACCAGTCAGGTTCCTCTCCTAGTAGCCCTCTCTTATACCCAGCCATCCATCTTCCCCACTACTCCATCTCCATCTTCTGGAAACACTGTCGGTCACACACCCCACAGCCACTCAGGACTCTCCTCCGGCTTTCAGAACCAACCTCGAGGTCTGGGATTTGGTACCTTTGCAACCTGGATTCCCACTGTCTCTAAGTACCCGGGCTCCTGTCAGCCCACAGCCCATGGTCATCACACCTCTGACAGTCGCAGTGTCCTGCCCTTACTAGGATGCCCTTCCTCAGCTGTCAAATTTGACCTGTGCTTCAGTGCTAGCTCAGATTTGCTGCTTTCTTCTTGAAGAGACAGGCTACGTCTACCATCGCCCTGCCAAGAATCCCTGACACTTGGTGACACTGGAAGAAACTAAACTAATAGAGAAAGACATAACTTGTTGTCCCCTGAAAGCCATGCTGCCCGTACAGAATGGACTTCAGCAAACAGCACCCCCATTCTGTGTGGCATTAACATCAATAGCTCTCACACAGCCAACAGGGTAAGTTCTGCTTTTGGCCCCTGTGCCAATGTTTAATTAATCAGAGCTGCCATCCTTGTTTGCCCTTGACTGAATTCCCTGATGATTACCTGCTGGAAAACTCAGCCCTTTAATGCAAACAATGTCCTGATTAATGTTCTGTGCTGCTCACGGGTTTGGGCAGTAGCACCTTCCTTAGTCAGCCTGTACCAGCACTCAGTCCTGAAAACTCAAACCTGATTTCATAGACACCTGGCTCCCACTTTCTTGGACATCAAACCTTCCCTTAACTCCTTTTCTTTCCTCCCATCTTTGATTTTGGGGAGGGAAGTTTCCATTGAGTGAATATAAAACATTAAATTATTCTGACTTCAGCAAAGTTTTGAGACCCCTTGGCTGCGGAAATGCCCTTCGTCCAGCCCAGTGCGGCCCTGAGCTTGGGTGAGGCTTCCTTTTGCTGACAGCCGAAGGTATTCATTTGGTCAGTCTCTTTCTCTCGGACTAGAAAAGGGGGAGAGGGGCCTGAAATGATGAAATGAAAACCTTTAAATAAAATATCATTCACACAAAGGAAAAGAATTTTCCTCTGGGTCATTATCAGTGCAAGCCCAGTGAAAAGATAATAAGCACAAGATTCCTGATTAATTAAACATTTGTGTTCATTGTATGCAATTATTCTGGGGGAAAAATCAACTCCTGGACATCTGTTTACTCAACCTTGGGCTTAGAACCCTCAAAACTGCCTCTGCCTCACATCTCCAGGTCAATGTCAAGGCACAGAGCTGATAGCTCCTAAACCTGAGGAGCAGGCCCACTGACTCTCTAGGCTGGAAACAGATGACCGCACTACATGAACAATAAATTATGAGGGCACCAGAAACCACGGAGGGTCACCCGGGGAAATCTAAAGTGGCAATATATTAATATAATATATATTTACCAATATACGCAATCATTTTATGCTACAGAACAATTAAATATAGATAAACATTTTCATGAACATATCAATTATTATTGCTTTTGACCCACTGAAAACCATATTTAAAAATTTTTTTCTTTTTAACCAGTTATTTCTCCTTTCAATGAGCTCCCTAATCCCACTAATCCGTGAGCTGCCATCCCTATCTTAAGTCCTTCCCCTAGAGGCTGGGGCCAGAGAACACCCCTGCCATGTTTGTGAAAGCCCAGGAGTGGGCAGAATTGGACACTTTCACCTTTGTCAGCTGACCAGCAAAACCCACGAGCCATATATTGAGGATGACCAAGGCCAGAGTAGGCTAAACAGAAGGTGAAAGCCAGGCTCAGGAGTCAGACAGGAGAGGCTGTGGGCAGCAAGAGAGTTGGTGCCTGGGCTCCAGATGCGTGTAACAGCTCCCTGCAGCCCCTACCCCACACTGCAGACCCTGAGAAGGGTCGTCTGGACCATAGTGGGAGCTGTCATAGATGGACCACAGGAGCGCAGTGCCTGGGGAACTGCCCGTGACAGGTCCTCCTCCCGGTCCATCTAGCACCATGGCCAACTGTGTTGTCCCTCGCTCCAGTGGGGCAGGGTTAAGTGTTTCAGATCCACCAAGCAGCAGACTCTAAACCTTCAGGTTTGCTGGGAGGGGAGATCTCTCCGACACAAATTCTCTCCAAGAAAATACAGAGCTTGACCTGGTAGCCCTGGGAATCCTGATCTTCCCTCACTCCGCAGGTGAAGCTGGTAGCCTGAGTTACAGGGAGGATGCTAGCCATGGTGCAACCAACACTTCCTGCTTTGTCTGGCACCACTCTGGCTTTAAAATGTTAATTACTATATGGTAAAAGTCACGTAACATAAAGTTAGCCATTTTATCAAGCACAATTCAGTGGTTTTTACTATGTTCAAAATGTTGTGTAACCATCAAAATCATGTTCCAGAACATTTTTATAGCCCCTGTTGATGGTTGTGAAACCATCAACATCATGTTCCAGAACCTATATTTAGCAGCAGTCCTTTCCTGCTTCCCCTTCCCCCAGATGCCAGCAATCACTGATCTGTTTCCTGTACCTATGAATGTTTCCATTACTAGATGGTTCCTGTAAATGGAACGTCCACTAAATGCTCCTTTGTGGCTAGCTTCTTTCACTTAGCACAATGTCTTCAGGGTTCATCAATGTGTCAGTACTTCATTCCTTTTTATGGCTGAATAATATTCCATTGTATTGGATACCACATTTTGTTTTTCTGTCCATCAGTTCTTGAATATTTGTATTTCTTCCACTTTTTTGGTCATTGCTAATAGTGATACTATGAGCATTCCTGTTTGAATTCTTATGTAGACATACACTTCATATTCTTTTAGGTACAGCCCTAGAAGTAGAATTAATGGGTCATATGGTAACTCTACACTTAACTTAATGAGGAACTGTCAATTGTTTTCCAAAGTAGCTGTGCCACTTTACATTCCCACTAGAAATACATGGTTGTAAAACTGAAAATTCCATGTTCTGAGACCTACCTGGGTCCCGGACATCTGGGACAGTTGGCCATCAGAGCAGTTGGTTCTCAGTGAGCTCACAGCAGTACAGAAGGGGAGATTCAGCCAGGGAGCAGCAGGAATGTCAGACGCCTGCCTCCCACATGTGCTGCTTGAGACAGGCTGCTCTGTCTCCAACTTCACCCCAGATCTTCTTATGCCATTGACATGCTTGTAGATTTTGCTATATCAGTACTTATCATAATGTAATGTCATCAATAGTCTTGTTAAAATCAAGATCCTCATTCAGCACGTCTGAGATAGGGCCTGAGAGACTACATTTCTCTAAGATCTCAGGTGGTGCCAAGCTGCTCAGTGGCTCACACTTCACAAAGTGAATGAGAAATAGGCATACTGAAGTAGAAAGTACAGTAGCAAAGATGTGACCTAGTACCTCCTTACCCTCTCTTTCTGGCTGTAACTTATGAGGAGAAGAGTGTGGCTTGGTAAGCATTATATTGAAAAGCATCTTTTTTTTTTTTTTGGTACCGGAGAACAAACTCAGGTCCTTGTGCTTGGAAGGCAAGCAGCGGAACCACTGAGCTAAATCTCCAGCCCCTGAAAAGCATCTTTTAAAACCAGGATGCCTACCAAGGGATGAAATGAAAAAGAAAACAGTGCCCTCCTACTCATCCCCCAAATAAACAAACAAACAAACAAAAAGAAATAAAAGAAAGACAACAAGAGGTAGCTGGGAATTCCATGGAAATAAAAGAATTTTAAAAGAATGTAGCTTATAGGGGCCAGGGATTTAGCTCAGTGGCACCATGCCTGCCTCACAAGCACAAGGTCCTGAGTTCGATCCCCGGTATCAAAAAAGAAGAATGTAGCTTATAAAGGTGGAGGGAATAAAAATTAAAATTTTCATGAGGTTGTCTGTGGAAGTCATATTCTAAAGGGCACCACATACAAAATGTGTGTTAAGCCTCTTAAGGGTATGTCTGAGTGGGTCTAACTCTTAGGCACCACATATGTAGGTCTCCCCTCTACACGGATGCTCACCCCACATTGTTTCCATCGGCAGTGCCCAAGATGCATGGCCTCAATGGCCTCTGGTCAGACACTAACTTCCTTTGGTCACATGACTTTCCCGGTCTGTACTATAGTTTCCAGGGTACAGGAAATTTCTACGAGTGCTGGCTACATGGCACGCAGCAGAAGGTAAAACCAAATCCACCAAGCCCACAGACCCTTTTCCAGGCCTTCACTCCAACTCTGACTCAGCTGCTTTAGCGCCTAATGTTGGGAGCCCCTGTGAAGGCCCCCTCTGTGTCTCAGGGCAGCCATGCTAACACCGGTAACCTGACTCCCATGTGGAATAGTTGCTCTGACTCAAAACCCACATTTGGAAGTAGCAAGGAGAGTTTGCTCCTTCCAGATCAGAATTACCTCCCTTTTAGATAGATGCTCTCAATTTGATAAGATGGGATTGGGCAGGTTTGAGATAAGATAGGATCAAGGCGTTATATTAGTTTCCTATTGCTGCTATAACAAATTACCACAAGTTTACTGGCTTAAAACAATACAAATTTATTATCTTATTGTCCTGAATGTCAGCAGTCCAAAATAAGTCTTATAAAGGTAAAATCAAGGTGTTCCTCCTGAAGGCTCCGGTGACAGCTCCTCTTCAACTTCTAGAAGTGGCTACAGGGCTTGGTTCAGAACCCCAAAGCATATCCCTTTAATCTCTTCTGTCTCATTATACCTCCTTGTGCTATCTTTGAACCCCATGTCTACCCCGTATCTTACCTCACACATATAGTCCAGGTCAGTCTCCCCACCTCGAACTCTTCAATTTAACCTTGTTAGTAAAGTCCCTTTAGCCATAGAAGAGAGTACAGGTGTACACTACATGTTTACCTCCCCCATGGGGAGTTGGCACATGCACATAACACCTGTCAACTCCTTCTTCATTCCCTTTCCTTCCCCATCCATCCAATGATCCCCTCCTCTTTATTTTTATACACGTTTGCAGGACATAATGCATATATCCCACATCCACACAGGATAGGGATTCTTAGTCACTGTGTCCAGGTTCATTATTTCTCAGGTTGTTAATCATGTCATGCTAAACACAGTTCATAGTCAAATTTAAGAAAAATATAGTTAAAGTCCAACCCAACTAAATCTATTTGAGTCAAAGTGACTTTTTATTCAAGGACCTGTCAGTACCTTTAATATGCTACTACTCAGTTCAAATTGCTGAAGGACAGAATAGAACACTGTGTCTCCCCAAATACTTTGACCTCAGACCCCTTAGCAGCAGGGTAATTATTTATGTCTTCTAGAAATTGGGTACTATAAAATTGAATTCTGGGAAACACTGAATCAGGATGTGAACTATTTTGATGTACAGGGTTTGACCAAGGTGCTGGTAATTCAGTGTATGGGAAGTTTCTTACTGCTTTCCAAGCTCTTGAGTGAAATGTTCCATGTCCCAAATTTCCCCTTTACAAAGGGCTGCAGTGTGGAAACAAGCCATGGCGCCACTGAGATGACCAGGATAAGTATCACGCTCTACTGCAAGGAGAATACTCCATCTTTTTTCTTTACAAAGAACACAGTGGCCTGGAAAGTGAAATAAGGGAGGACAATGATGCTTTACCACAAATGCCATGCTTTTCTGCTTGCGAAAGATTTCATTTTCAGGTTCAGCAACGGCATGGCCTACTTAGAGCACAGAGCAGTTGCTTTGCTTCTGGATCAGAAAACTCCTGGTGGACAGTGGATCTGTCCAGCAACCCAGACGGAGGATAGCAGTCTCCTTCAAGGGATACCCCGGTGAATCTAAAGACTGGGTGCAGGGAAGGGAAGGGGCAACGGGCTTCCATCAGCTACTCAGCTCTCCACAGACGTGCTGGGCAGGTTACTGGACCCTGAAGGTGGGAAAAGGCCTTGCCTGGCCCTTGGTTCATGCAAGGTCACCCCACACATGGTTCCTTGTTGGGAACAATGCTACATAATTTTAGGGAAAAATCATTTGGTTAGCCTAGTTCTCCTGCCTACGGCTCAGCTATGGAATTCCGAGACCTAATTCCATTTTGGCCTCTGGTCACAACTGAGACCTCAATGATCTGGTGATGCTGTGATTCTCCAGGACAAAATTACACCAGCTGAAGACATCCTGGGAGGAACAAAATCTTCATCTCAGTTCCTCATTGATCTTGGATTGTTACATCTTCTTTATGCCGATGTACTGAACTCTCTGCAAGTCATTTGTTACATTTGTTTCTCCCGATGTATGTACTGAACTCTCTGCAAGTCATTTGTTACATTTGTTTCTCCCGATGTACTGAGTACTGAATAAAAGGTGCAGTAAGTTGGGGGCTTTCGTCTTTGCTGCCCAGAGCAGCACTGATCAGACCCAAAGCTCAGCTTCTTCTCAGTCTCATTTTTCTACCTTTCCTGTAATTCGCCTTGTGCTGCCGTGGCTCGCAGGAGACTAGGATTTACTGCAGAGGTTCTAGTAACATCCCCTTTCCCTGTTCCCTACAGTTCCTGCTCCACTGACGTCAACATGAGGCTTCCATCCTGCTTGACAGGGAGAGAAGACATCAGCTATAAGGAGGCTTTCAGACCTCTGTAATGTTCCCTGAGACTCTCCTGAAACTGAGCCAGGAAATGCAGTGACAGTCCAGATGAGCCACAGTTTCCTTTTTCCATGTCAGTTAGGATGCGGGGTTCCATACATACTCCAGGGCCATCACCTCCCCCTAGGCCTGGCTACTCTGTCCCAGCTCCTGTGCCTACTTGCCTCAGATCCTATGCGTGTTCTAATCATCCCTTCCTCTCTGGGTCCTAGAAACGCTAGCAGTGGATGCTCCTGTGTCCCCTTGTGCATTAGTCAAAAGCGTCTGCTGAAGCTGCAGTAACAAATAAGCCCCACATCTCAATGTTTTAGAATACCAAAAGCACATTTCTCACTCATTCTCCAAGTTCCTCACTCATCAGGAGGGGACCTAGGAGTTATCCTCCTTAGGAGTTCAGGCTAAAAGATCCTGCACCATCTCAAACAGATAGTCATATGGTAGAAAGAAGAGAAAAAAGAGCAAATCTTGTCACGGTTTTCAAAAATTCTGCTCATATTATTTCATTATTCGTATTTTTCATAGTAGTTTCATTTACTGAATACCTCCCCTGGTTCAATTCAATTCACTGAAAACCAACTCTGTGTTGAACACTTTATAGATACTAGCTCATTTCATCCCCACCAAACTTACGAGATATTTGTTTCTCCCACTTTTCAAGTAAGAGACGAGAGTCTTAGAGAGATTAGGCAATTTATTGTAAATCTAGGAGCCAGTAGCTGAGATTCTGGTCCCGCTAGCTACCACATCTCTGCTTTTCACTAACTTGCCTCCCTTCCTTGAGAACCATTTCTGATTATTTGAACTTATGTGAAAAATTTTAGGAAATATGATGATTAAATTATGATAATATATTTATAGAATCATATTATTGAAAGGAGAACTTAATTAAAAATTATAATACAGCAAAAAGCACACAATGATTAGTGCAATATTTACATTTATCTTTGTTAGTCACTTGCAGGTGAAATTGCTAGCATATTTTCCTACTTGTGAGAGCAACTTCATTGGTTCAGTAATTGTCTGTTTTACTTTCTGCTCAAAACATTTTTTGACATACCTCTGAGTAATTAATTTCCATTTTAAAAGAGAATTTTCAGTGCCAGAGCCCACTGATAACTTCTCTGCTGCCCAAAAGAGACTAATCTACAACATCAAGCTTCCCATCTGAGATCCTTGAATTCAAGCTCAGAGCCAACAGGATGCATTCACACATTTGCAAAGCTTAATGGCTTGATTCATTCAGTTACTGCTTGGGGAAATATTTGCATTTACAGACTATGTTGATGTTTCACAGAGTAGTGAAAGCAAACACTTAAGTACAGGCTGTTTTGGAAAATCTAGAATGTATGGTAATTGTACATTATAGCCTTTCCAAAATCACCCTTAGTGCTGAGACTATAGCTCAGGGGTAGAACACTGCACGTGGCAGGGTGCATGTGGCCCTGGGTTCAATTCTCAGCACAAAAGAAAAAAGTGAGATTCCTCTTGTCACCTCTCTTTCTCTCTCTCTCTCTGTCTTCCCCCACCACCATTACCTAAACCCAAATTTCTGTTGTAGCTCAACTCTAACCCTTACTTATGGGAAAATCTGGGGGGAAAATCATTGCTCAAAACATCCAAAGTCTGGCAAACTTTTTTCTAACAACAGAATTTGAATTCCCTTCCACAAGGAAATAAAGCTTTATCTGGAAATGCCCCTCATCCATCCATCTACAGAGATCACTCAATTTACTTTCACCAGGCACTTGATGAGAACCATCATATTTCTCTAGATTTGCCTCCCTAGCGATGAACTAAGAAGACGGGGTTCTCTTAATCTTTCAGCATCTGAAGGATATCAGCCTCTATATGGTCATATGGTACAATCCCATTAAAGAAAAGACCATAAAAGTCATGGGCTAAAAGTCAATTCCTAAATTAAAGGCTTTGAAGGACTTTGAAAAGAAAGCATAAATGTTTTGCCTTTGCAACAAACTTGTTCCCATTTTCTTAAGTTAACCCACCACTTCGTTAGTCTTTCTTCCAAATGGCTCTCTAAGTCAAAGTCTTATGATGTGTCCACAGGCAAAATCCATTCAATCTTAAACACTAATTTCAAATGACAAAACAGTATGACTAGAAAGGGATCTCTTTGGAGAAATATTGGTGGTCCTCATCCCTTCTGCATTCATGCCGTGGTTGAATAAAGGTCATTCGGAGTTTTCTGAGGGCCCCTGGGACCTCTGTATTTCCAGGTGTCAGTGTGTTTCTAAAAAAGGCATTCAAAGAAAGAGCAGAATTAGTCCGCCAAAGAAGTGTGGGAACCATCAAGGCCACTGTGTTGGTGGACAACTCCACAAAGTGTCATTCATATAAACCACGTGAACGGTGGATCCCTGGAATTATGCAACAGTATGGTAAAAGATTCTTTGATTTATTGCAGATTTTGCTCAAATGAACATAATTTATGGAATGAAGAAACAAGTTGCTTAAGTAAATGAATAAATAAGGTCTACATATTATTGGGAAAGAAAAACAATATTTTAATTATTATGCTGCTGTATTAGATTCACAAAAGATATCTCTGTCTAATGTCTATATACTGGTATGTGTACAGAGAAATCCACCTTAGACCTTTGGGTCCCCCCGTGGGATGAGAGCCAATGAAGTTATCTCCTGCTCTTTCCCATTTTCTCCCAGTCTCCAGCTTTGTTAAAGATACTGCTATAAACTTCTAGGAGATAATGATTTCCTGTCTTCCTCATCTCAATTAGCTTGTTTTACAAGGTAGCAGAAAGGGTTGAAAACTGTCAATTCATTCAAGAGACACAGTACAACAGGTTAACAAACATATGAATGATGCTGTGTCGGATATGGGAGATTAACATCTCATATCCATTCCGCAACACCTTCTTGGGATCTTCCTAAACTGTAGAAGCTGAAAGATTTGAAACTACATGTACTGGACTCCCTTGCAGCAGGGTTCTAGATGTGATTTAAACCAGGGGGTGGAAGTGAGATAAGACCCTGTTTTCTGCTTCCTCTGCCATTTCCATCAGCAAACACTGTGGTGGGCTTTCTGGTTCTCCTGTTGTGGCTTTCCAAGTGCGGTGGCTTCATGGCGCAGGAGCAGTTCTCTCTGTGACTCTGTTCTGTGGCACAGCTCTCAAAATCTTACCTCAAAACTCAACCTAGGCCTTCTTCTTCACAGCGTGTAATGAAATAACTCTCCCTAAACTGTGTCAGGTGAATACTATTCTCAGCTACTAAACCTGACTGATTCTGAGTTCACCCAATCTCAGTTACCATCAAAGAAATGAAATTTGTCTCAGCTAAACACTTTAATGGCACTAAATAACACTGGTGCAGTGTATTTAATGGTGCAGTTTGAAAAATAAGTATAAGCTATTTGGAAAGCAATTAGGTAATAAGAATCAAGTGTCTTCAAAAATGTATTTCCTTTCACCAAGGAATTCTTCAACTTAGAATGCTAATTTTAAAATATTTTTAAAAGTTTTGTAGACTATGAAGCCCAGCAATGTATTATTTATAACAGTTTGAAGGGAAACAAGCTAAAACTGCAATCATAGAGAACATTAATAACTATGTGTAAATAATGTAAAGCAATTGTGTCTATGTGACTTGGCCATAGTAACATTGAAATATGTTTACATTATCTCTTAAGTGTTAAAATTGAAATGGTAAATTTTTGTGCAATGTGACAAAAAAACTATGACTAATAATATGGCAAGGCCCCTCCCACATGTTGGGGTGGGAACTTTTTACAATTTAGCCATAGCAGCCTCTGTGTAGCATGTGTAATTCTGATGTAACTCTGTAACACAAACCACACACAACCGGACGGTAGGTTGGTAGTGAATGCCCATATAAGGAAGACAATGACACAAAAATTGTATAAAAGGGTGCAATTGCGCCATGTTCGGCGCTCATCCTTTGGATAAAAATCTGCTGGGTCAGTGCCAGCAGAAAGAAAGCTGCTTCCTGGGAAAAAGTCCTCAGTGTCCCGTCTCTCTACATGAAAATCTCGCAGCAATAAAACATGTAAGTAACATTCATGGAAATGAAAAAATATCATTTTTCAACATGAAAAAATACCATTTTGGGGGGTGGAGAGTCTATATATCACTTAGCTCATTTAAAAAAAATTTTCAATTTCCTTCCTCATTTCTTTAATTAAAACATTTTAAATAGAAAAACAAACATTTTTAAAGATAAAGTTACCTTTAACCCATCAGCATAAAAACTTTTGTGGTTCAGTTTCCACAGCTCAAATTCATCATTCAAATTCAAATTCATCTCCCCTCCCTAGCACCCAATATTTCTGGAGCAGACCCTCCAAAGTCACAATACCCTAGTGGCATGCATTGATTTTCATGGTCTGCCTGGAAAACTGCTGGATCCATAGAAAGGTATTTGTGTATGTTGGCTGTGCGCATATAATATATCATTCTGGATTGCCAGGCAGCACAGGAAGAATACCATAAACACTAATTTTTACCCCTAGATGGTTTAGTAATTTGCTAAATTTCCTTGTAATTGCTTCTAATTATTCATTACATTAGAGTGGAAGGTGGCAGCTATAAATTTTCAATGGAAACAAAATTTAAATACAATGCATCCAAAATGTCTCCATAGACACAAGCAGCAACCTGTTTTCTTCCGAATTAGGGAAACCCAACAGATGCCAGCAGCACATGCTGCCTCTTAATATGACAGAGGAGAGACAGCCAAGTAAGCAACAGTAAGAGCTTGATGCTAGTTCTTGAGCTCTCCTGTGCTGGGAGCTTTCGCTAATCCCTAGCACCCTGTCCGGTGAGGTGTCAGCGCCTCCTGGTAATTCAGGGCTATGCCAGCCATTACTCCTTCCTTCCTCCCTTCCTCCCTTTCTCTCACTCACCAAATATTACTGGACACATTGTCTGAGGGAGGCAGCATGGAAAACAAAGAGGACCCTCCTAGAGGAGGCTACAGGAAGGTGTTCTGTAAGTAAAACGCCATAGGCCAAGGCAGGGAATTAATAACCCAACTGAGGACCCAACCACAGTTTTGAGAAGAGACTTCTATCTAGAAGTACAGCTAAGAAGCTTTGTAGAGGAGGTGGCAATAGAACTGGACCTGAAAGGACACTTAAAATTTGACAGCAGGATGCAATGGTGATCTCAGCTGATCAGAAAGTTGAGGAAAGAGAATCGCAAGTTCAAGGTCAGTCTGGACAACTTAGCAGGACACTGCCTCAAAATTAAATCAAAAAGGCTGAGGATGTACCTCAGTCATAGAGCACTTGTTTAGCATACAAAAGGTCTTGGGCTCCGTCCCTGTATTGCAAAAACAAAAACATGAAATGATCGAGAGTGTGCGCAGTGACCACCGTCGAAAGCAGTGTGACAGTTCAGTGATGCTGAACAGAATTACCATATGATTTGATGATCTCACTTCTGGGCACATGCAGAGACATAAATGTTGTGCTTGAACATCCATTTTCATAGCAGTGCTCCTCACAACAGCCAGAGTGGAAACAACCTGGAAGTCCCTCAATGGGGGATTTTTTTAAAATGTGGTCTATACAAGTGAAAGAATATTATTCAGCCTTAAAAAGAAATCAAATTCTGACACAGGGTATAATATGGGTGAACCTCGAGGAAGTGAAATATGCCAGACACAAAAGGATAAATAGTATATGACTCCATTCACTTGAGGTACCTAGAATAGTAAAACTCAGAGAGACAGAAGGTAGAACGGTGGTTTCTAGGAGCTAAGAGGGGATATGAGAAGTTAGTGTGAACTGGGTACAGAGTTTAAGCTGAAGAAGACAAAAAAGATCTAGAACTTGATGGTAGTAATGGACACACAACAATGTGAATATAATTAATATCATCTAACTCTACACTTAAATGTTTAAAATGTCAACTTTGTGTTGTATATACATCACACAGTTTTAAAAACTATCCTAAAAAATTTGACAGTGTACAAGAGGAGGGAGGGCACTGGAGCTACAGTAATAGTCTGAGCTCAGAGTTTAGAGGTAAGGAATTACGGATTCTACTGAGGAAATAGGAAGGAGACCACTTCGGGTGAAATACTGGATTCACAGCGTGAACAATAGCAATAATAGCGTTTATTATGTACCAGGCTCTATACTACTCTGGTAGTCATATTGTCTTCTCAATAATCTAAAACTAGGTATGTATATTATTCTAAAGTTGGAGCCAAGAAATCTGGCTCAGAGATTTAAATATAATGTGATCTACCTGAGTCTGCCTGTGACCATTGGTCCCGGAGCCCACGCTGCACACTTCTGCCTCTGTAAACAAGGTGGGAGGCACGGGCTCAAAATTTAGAAACCAGATTGTGAGGGGGGCCTGCCTGACATAGAAAGAACTGTGTTTGGGGAATGTTAATCTGGCAGCTGAGTGTGGGAGAGTGAGAGGTAGGAGGCTGGGAGGAAACTTGGAATTTTTCCAAGGAATAAGTAACTATGGCCCCAGTGCAGAGACTGTGATGAGAAGGAGGAGGGTGGACAAAGTCAGGAGGTATCTTCAAGGGCTTGGGAAGAGACTAAGTAAGAAGGATAACATCCATATTTCTCTGTGGATTTAATACAGAGCTAAAAACACAGGCCGCCTTCATACATGCTACAGCTAGGGGAGCAAAGTAGGCCGCAGGAGCCACATAAAAGACACTTCCACGTGAAGGCTGCAGTCTCAAAGGGCCTTTCTTGGACGACGTAGAAGAAAGCCCTGGTTAGGCAGAATTTAATTCCCTCTTACATTGCCTTGACCTTCAAGAGAGCACTTTCTATCTGCAGACCAGCCGATGAGTGGGCCTGATACCATCAGAAGGACAGAGTGATGGGAGGGAAGGCAAAGTCCCGTCCTCTCACTATGTCCTCAGGCTCCACAGGGAAGGGAACAAGGGGACAAGACTTGGGTCAGCAGGCTGGCTCCGGGCCAGGAACGAGGTGGGCAGTGCTGAGAAGACAGGTACCGAGACGACCCTCCCACTGACAGGCCGGGGGAGCACTTGGGGTTCAGCTGAGTTTTGCACCCTCTGTGGTAACATCCTGCATAGCTAGCTTTTCAGCTGACTGAGCTGTGGGGGAGTAAAGCTGTAACTCAGTATTTTCACCCACACTTAACCAGTCACAGGGCACAACTGCGGTCCGACCACCTCAACAGGCGGGAGAACAAGTGCGTTTCTACTTCTGGTCCCTGGAAGGTGACAGTGGTGCTGGCCGTGCCTCTGCAGTATGCATATTCTGCTACATTATTAAAAGAAAGTCTGCATAATTGGGCTCTGTTGTCATTCCTAACAACAGGGAAGACCATTTTGCCTGTCATTCTTAAAAAAAAAAATTGTGAATAATAAATTCATACGGATTATTAAAACCTCATCTCTAAGAGAATTATGCTGCAAAAAAAATGTAAAACACAGCATTTTTCATGCCACTACTATTCTGTAGACTGCATCTGTCCTTCCTGCTTCCAGGACTGTCTGCCTGCAATTGTTCCTCCATGTCTTTGTTAAAATTTATCTTGCTCTTGCATTTATATTGACTCTCTCTCCCTATAAGGTCAGGCTGCATGGCCCTGTTTTGAAGCCTCATGTGGTGTCATCTCTGAACAAGTCACTGCCACCACTGTTTCCCAGGAGTCTGAAGCCCCAGTCCCTCCTTCCTAATACCACCTGCTTCTACAGCAGGACATATTCCAGCGCACGTGTAGGGGTCAGGCCTCAAGTCTGCGATAGCTCCCCACTGCCCCAGAAACCAGCTGGGTGTCCCATGAGCCAGCTCGATCTGACATGACCCCCCCGGGTTATTGTGAGATGCCACAGGCAAAGGGTTCAGTCCTACTTGATGGCCTTCGCCTCAGAAGCCACTCACAAGGCCCAGGAGCCCCCTGGCACTTCTGACCAGCCATCTGTGATCAGCACTCCCTCCCCTCATCACAGCACTCAGGAAACCAGCAGGCTTACTATCACCAGTTCGTTATACAGGACGTAACCTAACAATGGCCGAGCAGAGGGGACCTGTAGGGCAAGATACTGGGGAGGAGGCACAGAGTCCTGTACCCTCTGTAGGTGGACTACCCTCTCAGCAACTTGCCCTCTGAGGTTTTATGGAGGTTTGGGGGGGTTAGGGAGGTTTCCCTACACCATCGTGATTGATTATGCTGCTGGCCACAGGTGATTAGCTCAGCCTCCAGCCCCTCTCCTTTCTCTGGAGGCTGGGCTGGAGCTAAGCTTCTAATCACATGGTCGGTTCCTCTGCAAGCAGCCCTGACCCTGAGCCTGCCTAGGGCCCACTGAGAGTCACCTTACTAGATAAGTTCATATGTGACTGAAGGGGACTTATTATGAATAACTAAAGATGCTTCTCTCACTCTTATTAGGAAATTACAAGAGTTTTAGGAGCTCTGGACCAGGAACTGAGGACAAAGACAAATACATATTTGCATTGAATCCCAACATCACACCCATCCTCATTTCAGTTCTAACTCTGTCCATGGAGCATCCTGAGGGGATCCACGTACTTGGAAGGCCAGTGCCCCTCAGCACAGAAGCACGTATTTAGCTTCACATGGTTCGTATTACTGGCCTCTCAGAGGAGAGGCTTTGTCTTCTCACCTTCTGTTCATCTGAGTGTGGCTCCGGATGAGGCACTCATTCACTGAGCAACTGCTGCTTCCTATTTCCACTTCAGCCCCCGGGCTTCCTAGAGTGTTGCTCAGGGTCAGTGACATTTGGGTTCTCATGTCCTGGGAGTTTCCTTGTAGGTCCAGCATCCTAGAGCAGGGAGGGCAAGTGGATGAAGCCACTCTGAGGGATATTACTTCCTCTTTCTTTCCTCTTCTCTCTCCTTGATCCTCTACACCATTCACTTCGGTTTCCCAAACTTTGCCAATAGGTTTTGAAACCAAACCAAGGTTAGCAGCGACTCTTACTTGTCTTTCTTTGTTCTCTCTCTGCATTCCCTTCAGGGGCCTCCAAGGGAAGAGCAGCTGATGGTCCGGACAGACTGTGAGGGGTCCAAGCCCTGCCTGCCTGTGTGTGTCAGACACATCTTCTGACCCTGTGCTCCTGTGAGGCACAAGCCAATCCGAACCCACCCCCTCCTCATTGCTCAGAAGACTCTCCACTCTACTCCCACTCTGCAGAAAACCACCATAGGGGCTCCATGTCGCAACAAATGTTATAGTTCCTCATTTCTTTTCCCCGCTAAAATCCACTTTTCCTCATGTATAGTTTTACCGACTGCTGTCTCCACCTAGGCCTCACAAAGGTACACCCTTTGGAGGGGCAGGAGAAAGGAGCAGATAGAGTGGGAAAAGGAGGTGTAGCATGGTCCAGCCTCTGGTGCTTAGCTTTGCATGAGCTGAAGATGATGACTGGCTTATCCAGAAATGCTTGGCCAATGCACAGTAAGCAAATATGTAAGAGACTGATACATTAGTCAAAAAAGTAAATGCATTAATTTATCAAGTCATATAGAACTTTTTAGGGACTCCAAAGGCATGTCTATCTTGAGAAACTTACCTCAAGGTAGGGATCAGACAGGTGACAGGAAAGAATGTATAATCAAGCTAAAAGGAGCTGAACGATATTGTGGGGCATTTTGTCTAATTTCTCAAAGGCCAGTGGATTATCCCTGCCCTTGTGAAATAGAATCAATGGCCAGTTAACCACAGAGCCTCTCTCTCTCTCTCAAAGAAACTAGACAGACCCCTCAAAGTAATTTTTTTCAGTGCTCTGCTTAAATTACCACCACCTTGGTTAGTTTAAATAAAATGAATTCTTGGATGTATTCCCAAGATATATAGTATCAGATATGGATATAGAAGTTGGCATGACATAGAACACATATAGAAATGGAGGTGGACCTAGAGACAGAGACCCAATAAAGGGATGAGTGGGGCCTTCTATCCAGCTACCTCTATTCAAACGGTTGCAAAGGTTTCCTGGCTTGTATTCTGCCATTATAACCCTCACACTGCTTACCATGGTAATGACCTCCATCTCTGCATCTCTATTAGCAGTTGTCAAAAAAGAAGAGAAAAGAGGCTGGGGATTTAGCTCAGTGGTTCCGCCACCTGCCTCACAAGCTCAAGGACTCGAGTTCGATCCCCTGTACCAAAAAAAAGAAAGTAAATTGATTTACTGAAATTAAAAGAGAAGAGAAAGGAAAAGGAAACCAAGCTCATAATTCCCACATCCAGACTTCCTGTCCCGTCTCTGTCATTACCTTGCTGTGTGACCTTGAACAAGTTGCCCACCTTCTCAGTGTCATGCAGGTGATGCAACCAGATAATTTCTGAGGTCTCTTTCAGGTCTACACGTCAAGGATTTTATGCCTGAAAGCAGAGTTCTTCTCTTTCAAAAAAAAATCAAAGCATTCTATAACACAATGGCTCCCTCACATTTCCCGGGCACACAGCAAATGAAATTTTGCTCTGAATTTGATTGGAGAAGTTGGAAAAACAGCAGTGAAGAGAAGTGAAGGCCTCAAGCAGAACCCCAGGGAGGTCAAGAGCGGGCCTTCCACAGATTCCAGGCCGCCACTGGGTGCGCCGTGAGGGGGGAAAGCGGGGGTACGTTTTATGAATCTCAAGGCTTTAAAGTATCGGGATGAAATGTAGCACATAACAAGGCAATGCTGCATTGGGTCTTTCCTTTCTCACAACTGGCAGTGCGGCTATTGCTGCTGATCTCCTGATGATGGCTGGGTTTACAAACAGGGACAGGCTGAGGCGCAAGTTGAATCGCCCTTGTCCGTTAGGAAGAGTCACCCGCATGAGGGTCGGGTGGCCTACTCCCCTTGCTACTGAGGGTCCCTTGGATACTCGGCCCCTGAGAGTGCTGTGTTACAATATTTCCTGCGGAACTGGGTCCTGTGGGTGACGGAGGTGGGTGACGGAGGTGGCCGCGGGACTCCAGCTGGGTTTACTGAGCACAGGCCCCACAGGCCGGCCGCAGCCTTTTACCTCCTCCCTGGCGGTCCCCGCCCACGTGGTTGGGCCAGAAATCAGCTCACACCGACGGCCACACATTTCTGCTGCTGTTCTTGTCCCTAGCGCGTCCCATCTAAAATTTCATATGTATGATGATGTTTCTGATTGACTTAGCAAAGGATCTGTGGAATAGAGAATGGGGTTGAAGATATTAGTTGCCAGAGGGGGTAGATTTCATTTAACTGAATTCCCTTAGGATTACAAGAGTCTGGCCTTGGAAGGACAAGTTGTCCAATTTCATTTGACGTGAAAGGCAAACAAGGTATATTATAATAGATATATTTCAAACATGTGTGAGGTTTATTGAGGTTTTAATCACATTATCATATAATCCATCATTTAAAGTACTTGTTGTTGGGGGTTTTTTTTGTTTTTTCCCTATTACCAGGTTTCAAACTCAGGACCTTGTGCTTGCCAGGTAGTTGTGGTGCTGCTGACCTACATCCCCTGCCCTCCATCATGCACTGATTAAAATAGGATTATTTTAAATTCAAGAGTTTTATATGAATTGTAAGCTGAAGAGCTTAAAGATGGTTACAATATACAAAAGTGAAACCTCTTACAATAAGCTAAACACAGTATCATTTTTAAAAAGAAGGATTTAGGTAGTTTTCACACATGGCAATGCTGACCTTATGACACAGTTTTCATATACTGAGATGTTCACCTGTGCAGTACTGTTGGCTAAATGATAGTTTATATGGATTTTGCATGGAATATACAGCAAGACACCCTAATTTGACCTAAATTACAGTGCCGTTTAATCTATTGTGGGTTTTGTTGTTGTTGTTTTTTGGTATTCGAGATCAAACTTGGGAACTTGCGCTTGCGAGGCAGGCTGCGGAACTACTGAGCTAAATCCCCAGCCCTTAATCTATCGCTAATATGGACTCAGTATCTGCCTTCAAGTATCAATGGTATGTTGGAAACTTAAGGAGGCAAGTGCTACATATATGCAATATAAAATAGTAATGTGATGTGCATGCTATAAACCAAAGGGCAGAATAATAAGTAAATGACAAAGGGGTTCTTAAATGAAATGAAAATTTAATTTTGTTTTTAAAATATTGTCTATCTTTATTTATTTTGTGCTAATATAGCAAGTTTTTTTAGAAAACAATTTTCATAATTTGATAAATTATAGTTTTGTTTGTTAGAGAAGTTGCTCTAAAAATGTGTAAATATGTGACAAATGGTGTAAATAATTTTGTAAGAGGCTTAAAATGTTTAGATGTGGAAACATAATTACATAAAAGCATAAACTGGTTGCTGTTTTGCTTCTTTTCCCTCTTATTTTTGTATTGTGGTCATTCCCTATGCTAATAATGGAGCCAACAGCTACATAGTATAGTATAGAACAGCTGTATAGTATAGCTGTATAGAACTTTTTTTTTTTGGTACCGGGGATCGAACCTGGGTCCTTGCGCTTGTGCAGCAGGTGGCGAAACCACTGAGCTAAATCCCTGGCCCTGTATAGAATAAAGTATATAACTCAATAGTATTTAGTACACTCACAAATATGTACAACTATCACCACAATTTCAGAACATTTTTATCAACCCATAAAGAACCCAGTGTCTTTTAGCAGACTCCCCGTGCTTGCCCTCATATTAATCTATGTTCTGTTTCTATAGATGTCCTTGTTCTACACATTTCATATAAATACAGTCACATAAGTGCTGTTTGGTGAGTAGCTGCTTTTATTTATCATGTTTTCAAAGGTTTTCATGCTGTAGCATGAGTCAATATTTCATTCCTTTCTATTGCCAATTAATCCCATTACAATTGTCACTCCATTCATGAACTTAATTCTTTCCACGATTCTGGTCACAAACCAAATTGGCAAAAATAGAACAAAATTCAATGGTTAGGGTCAATGTTGACCTTATGGAGAAATTTGATTTAGTTGTTATCCAATTGGGCTTGTGACCAGAATTGTGGAAAGAATTAAGTTTGTGAACCATGTTGGATATGGCACATTTTGTTTATTCATTCATTGTTAATGGACATTTCATCTGCTTCTACTTTTTGGCAACCGTGAATACCACCACTATGAACATTCCTGTGCAAGTTTTTGTGAACATGCCTTCCTTTCTCTTAGATATAAACCTAAAGCATGTTCAACCATTTGAGAAACTGCCAAACTGTTTTTAAAAGTGGCTGTACCATTTTACATTTCCAGTGTATGAGGGTTCCAATATCCTCACAACTAGAATTTGTCATTATTTGACTTTTTTATTGTACCTATGTTTGGGGGTATGAAGCAATTACCTCATGGTTTTGACTTGTATTTCTCTGATGACTAATAATGTTGAGAATCTTTTCATGTTATTTGTGTATCTTCTTTGGATAAATATCTGTGCAGATACTTGCTATTTTTAATTGGGTTAGAATTCTAAATTTTAATCATTCATCACATATTCTGGATACAGCTCCTTATCAAATATGTGATTTTCAATTTTTTTTCCATTTTATGAGTTGTCTTCATTTTCTTGATAGTATTCTTTGAAGCACCAAAGGTTTTACTTTTGATGGCATTGGGTATATCTATTTTTCTTTGTTGCTCATGGTTTTGGTGTCACATTTAATATTCCACTGCTAAATGAGAAGCCGCAAAGATTTATCTGTTTTCTAAGATTTTAGTTTTAGCTCTTACCCTTGGTCTTCAACTCACTTTGAGTTAATTTTTCTATTAGGTGACAGGAAGTGAGGGTTTAATTTGATTCTTTTTCATGTGAATGTCCAGTTGTCCTGAGATTATTTGTTCAAAAGACTATTCCTTCCCTCATTAAATGGTTTTGGCATCTTTCACAGTTTCTACAACAAGTCTGGACATCTCTACATTCTTTACCTTGGAAGCCATCCTTCCTTTTAATTTCATCTAACATAGCCAGAGTTCCCATCTTTGGGGAATGCAGAAATTTTCCTCTTTTATCAGGTTCACTCAGCCTTTCAGATATACAGACCCAGAACTGTTCAGTGTCACCTAGGTCTGCCCTTGTGGTTGCTTGTCCTGAAATTCAGCCCCATTTCTCTCTGGACCCTGATCCTTGCCATTTCATCATGGCTTCAGACTGCAAACCCTTTCCTTGGATTGCTAAACCCCAACAAGGTCACAAGCTTCCATTCCATTTTCTAGAACACAGCTAAGACCATCCAGGAACATCTAACACAATTTCACTGAAGATGTAGGGAATGAAGAGGGGAATTACAAGAGGCAATAGCATGCAATCAGGTACAGTATCACTACTCTGGGTTCCACCCTGCACATCCACCCACACGGCATCACCTACATAGCTCCCATCTTGGTCCCCTCGTCCTCACCCTTGCTCCACCGGTCCAGGCCAGAAATGCTCCTTCTGCCAGAGGAAGAAATCCTTCTCTTCCCCCAAGTCATCACCATTTTTATATACAAATCTTGCAAAGATGTAATGCTGTTCATTGTGAAAATGCTTTTTTACATTATTATGGAGAGCAGCTTAGGTCCTCTTTATCTTGAACATTTTATCTGAAAAGATTATTTGGTTTTAACTTTGCCAAACTGAGAAGCTCACAAAAATGTCCTTCTCGAATCAAGAGAGCTGCCTGCTCTAAGGTGGAAGGTCAGTATCTACTTCCAGCTATAAAGAAAACTGCTGGCCACTTTGAAACATCAGATACTCACCCTCCTATCCCTACTCTGGACATCAGGGAAGACATCAAATATTATGATTTGGTCTCCGGGAACCCTGTTACTAAACCTAGTGTTTCACAATTGTTTTTCATTAGCTCTATTGGTGTTGTTCCCATTTAGAAATAGTCTTACTGAAATATTTTTCTCTAAAAGAAGAGTACTAATGTGTTATTTCCAATTTAGGCTTCAAGAAATTGTGTTCTTATCTTTGATGTATTATCCTTGTGCTTTTTTAATTTCCCATATGGTTCTTTCTGGTAAGTAAATGAGAATCACTTATAGTTCTAATATTGTCCTACCAAAACAGAAAGACAGCCACATACATCAGTAGTCAAATTAGTACAAAATTGAGAACATCCAAATGCCTTTAACAAGAATGATGTGAATATAAGTGACATGCATTAGCTTTTTAAAAATTCAGATAAACTTCTGAGTTATTCAGTCCAATATTATTTGGAAAGGAAATGGAACTAATTTTTAACAAAACCTATTTTATTTGGGCTCCTATAAAAATAAATTTGAAAAAAAATAAATCATGGAAGTAGACAGTTAATGGTAAAAATCTCTGAGATCTAAAATATACATTACAGGCAAATTGAATGCAACACTGTTAAAAATAAATGATGTTCTTTTTATTCCAAAACAAGAATTGATCCTCCTCAATTTTTCATTATTAAAGTTCAGGGAAAAAAAACCAAACAAACAGAACTGTTTCCTAGTCTAATTTATATCCTTGCATTCAAGTGCCTTAAATAAGAACCCAATAGACAGTAAAAACTTAAGATATTGTTGAATTAAATAGAGGGGAAGTATGAATGTGCTCATCTGACTCTGTGTGTGTGTGTGTTTACATGAATGCTTTGTGGAGGTTACAGAATAGAGGAGAATCTTCCTGTTGATTTCACGTGAATGGTTCTCCTCACCCAAACTTTATAATTCTATAATGTTCAATAAAATAAAAACCTCTTGAACTGAAGCTTTGTAATACTCTGATTGCTTAAAGTATGCTCCGGGTTAGCCAGGAGTTGGCAGGGTGCCCCTGGAGACGTGTTATCAGGCCTGGGGCAGCAGCACTGTGTTTCCTCTGGAACCCAGGTAGGAGAAGGAGCAGCAGCCCAGCCCCCACTCCCCTGTGCCACCCACTTCCAGAACCCTGGCCTCCTCCTTCTGAGGATGATGATGACGCCTAGGTCCAAGCACATGAGCACAGTGTGGTGCTCATCCGGAGCACACTGCATGGTATTTTACTGGTATTTACTAGTACACGGGTGCAGCACATCATGCGTACACTCCTCGTGTGGAGTGGCACGTGTACATGACACCTCTTAATTCCTTTTCTCATCTTCTTTCCCTCACTCTCCTCTCCACCTCCCCCCCCATCTCTTGATCCCCTTCACATCTGAGGAAGATCTCCCTCCTACTTCCTATTATCTGTCTTTCATTTTGCTCTTTATTTATAATTTGAGTTTCTCGTACAAGAGAAATCATGTGATATTAACCTGTGGGTCTAATTTATTTCACTTAACATTATGGTCTCAAAGGACATCTATTTTCCTATAAATGACTCAGTTTATCAGTATGGCAGAGTAATACTTCACTGTGTGTAAATACCACATTTCTTTATCCACTCATATGTTGATGGACATATAGGCTACTTCCAAGATTTAGCTATTATGAGTTGTGCTGCTATAAACACAGGTGTGCAGGTACCACTGTAGTAGGATGTCTTTAACTCTTTCGGGAAGATACTTAGAAGGGGGAGAGCTGGGCCAAGTGGAATTTCTAGTTTCAGTTTCTTCAGGGCTCTCCATACTGATTTTCACAGTGGATGTACTAGTTTACATCCACACCAACAATATAGAAGGGATTCTTTTCACCGCTGCCTCATCAGTATTTCCTATGATTTGATTTCTCGATGATAGCCATTCTATCTGGATTAAGATAGAATCTCAGTGTTGTTTTAATTTGTGTTTCTTCAATGGTTAGCAATGTTGAGCATTTCTTCAGGTATTTATTTGCCATTTGTACTTTTTTTCTCTGAGATGTCTATTATTTTTTGATTGGGTCTTTTATTGGAGGGGGTCTAATTTTTTGGAGTTATAATTATATAGTCTCGATGTCAGTCCTCTGCAAAGGAATAGCTGCTAATTTTTTCCCCATTCTGTAGATTATCTCTTCACTCTGTGGGTTGTTTCTTTTGCTGTGTGGAAGCTTTTTTTTTTAGTACCAGGGATTGGAATCAGGACCTTGCACTTGCAAGGCAGACACAGTGCCACGGAGCCAAATCCCAGGCCCCAGTGTGCAGAAGTTTTAAAATTTGAAATGATCCCATTTGCTGATTCTTGGTACTATTTCCTGTGTATCCAGAGTTCTGTTTAGAAAGTCCTTGCCTATGTCTATGACTTTTAGAATTTTACCTATTTTTATCTTCTAGCAGGTTGTTTCCATTTTAATATTTAGTTCTTTTGATCAATTTTGATTTTAGTTTAGTACATGGTGAAATAGATGAGTCTAGAGTCAATCTTCTGCATATGGATAACCAGTTTTCCCAGTACCATTTATTGAAGAGGCTATCTTCCCTCAAGTGTATGTTTTTGGTCTCTTTGTCAAAGACCAAATAGTTGAATGTGCTTAGGGTTGTTTCTGCACCCTCTGTTCTGCTCAATTGATCCTCATGTCTGTTTTTGTGGTAGTGCCATGCTGCTTTTATCACTATAGATTTGTAATATAACAAGTCCAGGATTTTGATGCCTCTGGCTTTGCTTTTGTTACCCAGAATTGCTTTTGCTATCCTGGGTCTCTCTGGTTCCATATGAATTTTAGGATTGTTTTCTCCAGTTCTGTGAAAAATGCTGTTGATATTTTGATTGGGATTGCATTAAATCTGTATGTCAATTTTGGAAGTATGGCATTTTGGTCAAGAACAGGGGATATCTTTCCATTTTCTGATGTCCTCTTTGATCTCCTTTTTTTGGAGTAATATAGTTTTCATTGTAGAGGTCTTTTGTTTCCTTAGGTTAATTCCTAAATATTCAATTTTTCTTGGTGATACCGTGAATGCTATTTTTTTTCTAATTTCTTTCTCAGTGATGCATCTAAATTTTTAAATAGTGTCTTAAAATCTATTTTTAGAAACCCCTCTGGTAAGTGAAACATGGAATGATGAAAAAATAGGTTTGTTTGCAGTGATGTATCATGGTATTGAAAATATGGACAAGGATTAATTTGCCAAAAACAGACTATAGAGTGATGAAAAAAGCTTACAGTTGAGGTCCCTAGGAGCACCTGTTATCTGCTGAGTGATAAAACGTGATTAGTTCCCCAATACTCATCCTCCCCTTCTTCTTTAAAGGGCCCTGATTTGCTCAAATGACATATCTCCCAGTCTAAACTGTGAGTGAAATGAAGACCATAGAGTTGTCTGGCTCTACATATCTTTTAAGGAGCCTCTTTAATGACTCATATAGAAGGTTCTTTCTCCCTTCCTTCTGATGCCTCCTGCTCTACCAATGATGATGACACCTTCCACCATCAAATGATCATGGGGTGACCTTGAAGACACTAGGATGCTCAGAGAGATACATAGTAGGTTGTGTTAAATGCAATTAAACTCAATTTTAACTGGAAAAGTAAGGTAAAAAGGATGAGTGAAAAACATGCAGGAACAGTTCCTGAGGTAGGAAGAAAAACAGAATTTTATGTCACAGAAAGTCAAACAGCAAAAGTAGTCCATGAAAGAGTGTAGTCAAAATTGCCCAGTCCTTTGTGAAATTAAATAAGGTAACACCAAATGGTGTCCTTAGATATCCATTAGACTTAATGGCCTAGAAGTCATAGATGATTTTTATGGAACTGTACAGGTTGTGATCATGGCAAAATTCAGTTTGAGGTGGGTCAAGCTATGAGAGGTGAAGAAATGGAGACCACAAGTATAGACAGACATTTTGCTGAGAAGAGCCAAGAGGCAGTAGGAGCTCGGAGTCTGCAATGAGAGTGGAGTCCAGAAGGATATTTTTAAGACTTGAATGGCTGCAGCCAGTCTTAAGAGGAACCAGAGGACAAGAGTTGTCAGAGGGGAGAGGGCATTAATCTTTGTCCAGACCAGGTGCTGTGGCTCTTCATTATAACCACTCTTCACAATACCCCGATTCCCTTTCCTGTCTCTTCTTTTTCCCTTGTGTCCGGGACAAACCCCATTCCAAAATGAGTACAGTAATCTCCATGCCTTCCCCAGAGCACCCACTGGAGGAAATCTCACCACCGTGCTGACAGGCTCTGTCTGAGATACATTCTTCCTCACTCTCTCCAATGACTAGTCCGTATCTTTTTTCCTTCTCGGATCTCCACAATTACTTCACCCTCAGTCTGTCAATGGCCTTACCTCAACCTATCAAAAAATGGAAAATATTAAAGATGTTTTTAAATTTTTTCCACCTTTTGAAGTATGAAGCAGTTTTCTTACACACACTTCCTTATCAGAGAGATCCATCTCACTGAAGCAGTTCAGGAGACAGGAACTTCCTCAAGGGGAGTCATAGCAAACACGGCAAGCAAGAAAGTCAGCTCCATGTTTTTGAAACTCAGTCTACAGAGAATCTGGAGAGAAAAAGCATTTGGTTTGTAGGCATTTGGGGTTTTATAGATTTTGGTGAGAAGATGCATGGAAATGTATATGCATGTTTTGTCTTTCAAAATGATGAGGCCTGGGAGGACAGGGTAGGGGTAGATGGGCAGGGCATGGATTGTGACTTCACTCCAGAAGGAATTATCCTGCCTCCAAAACCAGTAATGTCCAGTTCAGAAATACTTCTTTCAAGTCTTAAGGGCCCTGGGGCATTATGCTTCTCCATAACTATTAGATTTGGCAGAAAAGTAACAGATCCTGACTACCTTGCCTCAAAATTACTTAAAAATCCAACAGCATGGATGAATAAAGAAGAGCTAGAAGAGGAGGAGACCTTGGGCACCAGCACCCTTCTGAGAAAAAGCCTGAGACCTAGTCCCCAGGCTAAGCCTCAGGAGTCAGGGGACAATTAATTTCCCCTCCTCGCCTCCCAGATAAGTTGCAGGATCCAAGGGCGGAGAAGAGCTGCATCTTGGTCCAGAGTAGAGCCCAGGGAGTGATGGGAAGGCACCCAAAGGGGACAGTATGGGAGACCTGACGGCTGTGTGGAGTGCCCACATGGGGCAGCTGGCATCTCTGCCATCTTGGTTCTGGCTGCCACGGTTGGACAGTCTTCAGTGCAGTGAGACCAATGCAGACCCTGCAGCAGGAGCTGGCAGAGCTGGAGAGAGCTCAGGGAGAGGCCTAGCCAGGGGTCTCTGAGCTGGGGCTATAACACCCTTCTCTAACAGCACCATGTGAGGCCCTGGGGGATTACGCACAAGCCCAGGGAGGCTGAGAACCCTGGGTGAGGGAGGCTCACGTTGAAATACAGTCAAAGTAGGATTTAGTTCACTTTTAGGGAAACAGTTATATTTCTCCACATGTGCCTTTGGGGAATGAGAAATTCAAGCCACTACAATGTAAACCAACTGAATCTGCACCTTTTCTTTCTTGTTATAAGAGAACCAAAAGCATTGCCCAGCATTAGGTAGGGGCCACTGGGTAGCTTCCTCTCTTCAAGTTTCAAAGGGGAAGGAGAGTTTTGCTCCCCCACTACCTAGGAAGGAACAATACTGGTGGCAGGGCAAGGTGAGGGACTCACCTCTTCCCTTGTTCCTCCTCGTGATAGGATTCATTGCTTGTTGTCCTCATAGTGTTTGCTGCCATATTTGTCTTCCTCCCCTAATGTACCAAGCCTCACATCATTTGCCCTGAAGAGAACTCATAGTCACAGAGGCTGCCATGCCAGTGACCTGTGGCAGCTGCTTCAGGACGTACAGCAACTGTATCCTGCCTCATGGACCTCATTTCCGGGTCCATGTCCTCTTCCTCAGAGCACCATTTGCAGGTGTGCTCAGGAGCCCACGAGTCCTGCAGTCACCATCATCGCTCACTGGCTCCCTGGGCCTGCAGAAGCTTCCTGTGTGTTCCAGCTCCCTTAGAGTCAAATCCAAACAGCATGCCCTGCCTGCTTTACAAGGCTTGAATGCACATTCAGGATGCAACACACACACACACACACACACACACACCCTTTCATGATTCCAGCCACACTGGTCCTCTATCAGCTTCTTAAACACGCAGCCCTCAGGGACTCTCAGGCAGTTTCATTTACCGCCATACTATTAGTTCCTCCTAACACTTCACAGCTCACTTGAAACTGACTCCTCTGAAAAACCTTCCTCAACCACCTGTCTGAAATGAGTCCCCTGTCCTGCCTGTTTCCATTGTTTCCATTCCAACTTCATGTGTGTGTCCTCACCAGAAAGCAATCTCCCAGAGGGCTGGATCCTTTTTCTGTCTAGTCACTGCTTTATTTCCATGTGCCTCTTAAATTGTAGGCCTTCAATAAATATCTAAGAATGAATAAATCAATGGATGATGGTGCAGCAGCCATGGACAATCAATGACCACGATGTCCTTCAGGAAAGAATTCAGTCAGAAAAGGACCATTATTAGGTGGTAGCTGTGAACTGCGGCAGCTTTGTGGTCAACACTAAACTGTGCCTTTGGGGCCAGCTCCCTGCCCCAGCTCCCAGGTCTGAGTGCGCTTGGTGCAGGAATTAGAGTCCAGCCACTCCTGCCCAATGTGGGACTCTTCTAGTAGACAATTTTTGCTCAGGTGCTCCCCAATGGGTTGAGCAAGGTGTCAGATCATGTTCTGAAGATCATCCAGTCCCTTATATCCATTCTATTAGACTCGTCTCATATGAAGTTGGGTAGGGACACTGTATATCCAGGATTAAACCTAGAGGCATGAGCAAGGTGAGTGTGCAGGCATCCAGGTGCTCAGGATGCCACACACAGTTGTACTCTTGCATTCATGTCACACTTATGGTAGGTGTGTAGGTCAGCTGAGTGGGTGGGTGTTGCCAAAGCGAGTGGGGGGTTACACTTAGGTGTGAGACAGTAGGAAGGTCTTCAAGCAGGGAATCTGGTGTTGTGGCCACCTTGCAGAAGGGAAAGTGGCCCTAAATAAGAATATACATTGATTCGTGAACAGTGAGTGGTAAATGGCCTGGCTGCCTGGACAGAGCCCTAAAAAGAAACAGACTGGAAGATGGGAGTTAAGGAAGCCTGAGGTAGAGTCATGGATGGACGTATAGCACATACATGTGTGAAGATTTTGTATTGCATAAGAAAGCCCACCAGCAATCATCTAGCATGGGGAGGGTACTGAATAACCAAAAGATAGAAGAACCCGCCACCTGAGGTTAACCCACCTTTATCATTAGCCTTTGCAGATCTGGCACGGTGGCACAGAGAGTGGCCACTTGCAGAGCCTGGTCTGATTAATATCGCTTCTGATGGTACATCTGATTAGTAACAGATCTACTGCTTGGTGACAAAGTGACTATCTCGGTGCTCGGCTATCCACGAAAGACTAGCCATCAGTGATAGACAGGGTATGGATTGGCCTTTCCTCCCCAATGTCTCAGCAGCATCACTCTCTTGGGAACTAATGAAATGCCTCACCCAGACATGGGACAGTACTGCATCCCATCATCAGGGTGCCACTTCCCAGCAAAGGAGGGGTGGGGTCCGCTGGGCCTATCTTTTACTACACCACCCAGAAGCATCTCCCTGACAGAGTGATAGAACAACCTGCTGAAGACTCAGCTGAGAGCAAACACTCCCCAAAGCTGGAGTTCCAACCTCCAGGATGCAGCAAACACACTGAATTAGATAACTCTATATGGTTGTCACAAAAAGGAAAAATACATAGGGTTAGGAACCAAAAGGTAAGGGAGGAGTGACTCATTTAGCATCATTCAGAAAACCCACTGGAAAGTTTGAGTGTCCCATTCCCATAATGGAAGTCTGAACTCTGCCATGTCAAGGGTCCTAGTTGCCAAGGGAGCATGCCCTTGCCTAGTGATATAGTAAGGACCCTATTGAACCAAAACCTACAGTGACCACCTGATCACTCTGACTTCCTTTTGTCCATGCACTCACAGGCAAGAAGAGGAGTTACCACCTTGACTGGAAAATTGATGGTAATTAACAGAGGATAGTGATTCTATCACTCAATGGGGCAAATATGCAAGGAAGGGATATTTGTCAAACTCAAATGATAACCTTGAGGAGTTTTGATAATAACTAACAATGGACTCAAATTCCTCAGGAATGAGAATTTGGGCAATGGCACCAGGTAAGTCATCAAGACCAGCACAGGTCACAGCTGAGGGCTAGGGGAATTTTAAATTCTGTGCCAGCTGATCTGTATTGTCAACTCGACTAGATTGAGAGACTCCTGAGAGCCTACTGGATCATGGTGGTACAGGGCTATCAGTGCATGAATCTACCATGCTCATACCTGCATGAGCTACTAGAAGGCAGGGTCCAGCTGTGGAAGTGGGTCACGGCCAGTGTACCTTTGGAGGGTGTATCTCTTGCCGGTGCTCTTCCCCTGTGTTCTGCTTCCTGGCTGCCGTGAAATGAGTAGCTTTGGTCAGCCATGTCATTTTGCCATGATGTTTCTGCCTTGGAGCCAGCTGACCGTAGACTGAAACCTCTGAAACTGTGAGACAAATTTTCTCCTTTCAGTTGTACACATCAGGCCCTTTGTCCTAGCACTGGGAAAGCTGACCAATACAAATAGATAATGGAAGAGAGAATGAATACCATGTATAGTGCTGAGATCAAATGCAGAAATAGGGACTGCTGTTGCCTTAACCTCCCTCTTCCAAAGTTCCCCTCAGAGAGAGACACCTACTGGAACCTGGAAGAGCTATTTCCCAAACCTGTATGGAGAAGTGGCTCTAGACTCTGGCAACCAAGTAGGTGGGCCACTTACTTCCTTTCATGAGAGAACTTGATGTTCAGCTGCAAGGGGCGCTGTAAACTGACAGCATCCCTCTGCCCATCTTTGGGAGGCACAACAGTGCAGGATCTGAGGCCATGCTCCTTGGGTGGTCCCCAACTGTCAAGCATGTGTGATACCAGGGTCTGATCATTTCTGCCCCAAACAGGACTCCTTTAGTAGCTAAACTTTGCTCTGCAGTTCCACATTAGATTGGCTTTATCTCTCCTGCATTGTGATTTGAGTATCTCCCTGTCCAATTTTTTTTCTTTGCTTTTATAGGCATTAATCAGCTCTACAGTATGAAGGCTTTTCTTCCCCAGTCCCTCTCCCTTTACCTTTCATGGGCACTACTCCTTAATAGATTTCTGGCATTCCTGCCTGTCTCAGCATCTGCTTCTTGAATGACCCAAACTGACACAGATGGTGTATTAGTCAGCTTTTCCATTGCTGGATGAAACACCCAATACCTGTAATTTAAAGGTGAGGTTGACTTTAGCTCACAGTTTCAAAGCTTTCAGTCCGTGGTCACCTGGCTCAAGGCAGAAACATCACGGCAAAAGGGAACGGTTTAGCAAAGCTGCTCACTTCGCAGCAGTGGGGAAGGAGAATATGGGAAGAACACCAGAGAGGGAGGGGCTAGGGACCAGACATCCCCCCCCAAGGTCACGCCTCATGACACCCAGACACACCCAGAAGTGCACCTTTCTAATCTCTCAGACCAGTCAAGCTGACAGTCAAGAGAAACCATCAGAGATCCCACAGACTGTGAGATCCAGGATACAAGTGACAAACCCTTCATCCTGTGCCAATACAGGAGCATTCCATTTTCATTGCTTGACTTGACTCTTCACTACAATTTATTTAATTAACTAGCAGTTTAAATAATTATAAATAGAATTAAACATTACAGGCCTAAAATTATACTTTTAGACTTTCATCCTAATACCCAGAGCTAACTATCAATAATAATTGTGTATCCTTCCATATTGACATTTATTTCTGAGGGCAAATGGGACAGTAAACATTGTTATGCAAACTGCTGGGTTTTACCTTAAAACTACTTTTCTGTACATATGAACATATATGTACATATATATATATATATCTTCTCATTTTTTCCAACAGCTATTATCAAAATTTGGTTAACAAAGTCATCATCATTAAAGAACATTTATTTACAGGTCTCCCTCTTATAAACAGAGCTCCATGTTTTTGTCTGTTGTTTTATTGGAATGTTTACCTTTTTCATGGGGAGTTCTTTAAATCTTAAAGAAATTAGCTCATTTTCTGCTGTATATGCTTCAAGTATTTTTCTCTATTCCCTATCTTTGGACACTACCTGTGGTATTTTTTTTTATAAAAGTTTAAAGTGTGTATATATAGTCAAAATTGTCAGTAGTTTCTGTACAGATGTTAGGTTTGGAATCTTCCTTACAAAGACCTTATCTATAACAATATTATAAAAACAAATCACCTATGCATATTTCTAGTACATTCAGGCATTTTATTTTTAAGTAGTTAAATCACTTGTTTACCCAAGTTTATTTCAGTATGAGCAATCTAATGTTTCTTTCCACCAGGTAAGAATCTCTCTGTCTAATCCTTCTTACTAGAACCAATAATTATAATGTCAAGTATTAAGTCACACATCTTTCCCCACTGATCTGCAATACTACACTCTAAATGCTCACAGTATTTCTTAGTTACCATGTTTCTCAGTCCCTCAGGATCCTCACAGAGCCTGTGTTAATCAGCCACATGTGAAAAAAAGAGAGATAAACAACAGAACAGAAATATTTGAGTGTAAGTCAGTAGGAAGGTTCTTCAAAGTCCCAGTTCCTTTTACAGAGTGCTTTGTCTAAAGGTCAGTGATCTCCAGCACTTGCAATGCAAACAAGGGAGAAGGCAAGGATCTTGGGCAATCTGGGGTTTTGTTGCTCTTAATATAAAATCCCTACCATTAGATACTTGGATTTTATGAGAGCATGGTGGTTTTTTAATGAGTGCATAACTGAAGGAAGGCTTTGCACTTCAAAGCCTGTTGCTACTACATCCACTGCATTAGTAAAGTAAGTAGGGATCAGTTGCAATAAGAACTTTAAGTGCCTTATGGCAACCTTCTGCAGCAGTACAGCCTTTCTGAAGGTGATTGCAGGCAGGTCCTGCATCTTTGAAGTATACTCAATGCAGAATCAATTTAGGAACTCACAGATACTCGTTATCAGCTCGTGTCTATGCACAGAGAAGGGTTTAATTAACGTAATACATATTGGTCAATTCTTTGCTTTTAAACTTTACCTTTTGTCCATCAGCAGATCAATATGTATTTTAATCTTCTGTTTTAGAACTAGTTTAAGACTCACAGCAAAGAGGCACAGATTTCACAATCATTAATTGCTATTATCAGCCCCTTTCATTTCCTAAACATCAGCAGTTTCTTAAAATTCTGCTTTCATTCCTTTACTAAGTTATCCCTTCTTGTTCATCACTTAGTTCTGTTATGTCTTTCAACAAAGTACAGAGTTTACAACTAGCCAATAATGGGAAGAAAAAGAATGACCTGAAATTCTGCATTGATTAACAGTCTATCTGACTTTGTCAACAGTTGCACACAAAACTCAAGTCGTCTGACCATTTCTTGATGAAAATACTTCCAAAGCACCAGGTAGGTCCACCAAAGGGCAGAGGACACATACGCTTTCTCTTTCTGTCTTTTACATAAGCAGCAACTTTGGATGGTCAATTATATATTACAATATAACTTGTTTCTTCCTAAATTGGAGGATTTTCTAGTATATCAAAAGTTGGAGGGTTAGAAGAATCTACCATTCCTTCACTGCCTCAGGCAAGTCACTTAATCATTCTAAGTCCTCATAATACCCTTATCTGTAAAATAGCAGGCATTTTTGGAAATTATGACATAATCTGAACAATGCATTTTGCACAGAGCCTAGCTACCAGCACAAGCAATGAGCACAAAGCCCAAAGCAAGGATGAATCTGGTTAGCAGTGGTATTACTGCTGCCTTGTAGACTAAATAAAGGGTAATAACTGAAAGGATGAAGTAACCTGACTAAATAGTTAAGTATATTCACTGCGAATGCATCTATTGTGACTTAGAAAGTAAAGGAATTTTGTATGATCAGTCAAGTAATAGCAGCCTTTTCACTTGGTATACTTCATTATTTCAAGTAAGAGTATTTCCATGTGTCACATAATTAAGGAGCCTCCCTTCTTATGCAGCTCTTTGTATCCACAAAGCAATGTTCCTATTATCTTTACAGAGTTTATTTTGTCCTAAACACAAGAGCATGCAGAAGATTCAGAAGTGCCTAAAAGTATGACATATTATTCATAATTCTACTACTAATAATAGTTTGGTGTGCTTTCCCCAAAATATGTAAGAATGTGCATATTTCTACTGTATATAATACACAAATCAAAAATTTTTTATACATCTATATTTGTACTTCTACTTACAAATAGGCTTGGTTAGGAAGTATAAATCCATTTGTTCAAAAGTCCATAATGACTTAACCTCTTAGGACAGTTTGTTGTTGTTGTTTTGGTTGAGCAAAACACACTCTTTTTTGCTCTGTTGTATGGCTTAGTTCAGGGATGGTGAACCTCTTAGGGCCTTCAGTAGTAACCAATAGCCCACTGTGCCAAGTGTGCCATAGGTTCACCACCACTGGCTTAGTTTATATCTATGAAATTCTGAGTAAAAAGTTCATAAATAGAGCAGATTTTCTATCCTATCTTTTCCATCAACTATCAAACCATGAGAACATCGCAATTTCAAAGTATTCTACAAAACCATAATTCTCAAAATTGCTCAATAGTCCATTGTATGAATGTGTTAGCTGTCACCGTGACAACATACCTGAGACATCTATAATACTTATAAGTGAGAAAGGTTTATTTTAGTTCCTGGTTTCAAAGATTTCAGTCCATGGTTATTGGCCCATTTGGTACTGCAGTGGTACAGTACCATGGTGGGAAAAAATGACAGAGAAAGCCTGTTCGTCTCATGTCAGCCAGGGAGCAAAGAGAGAAAGGGAGGGACTAGGTCTCCAGATCTCCTTAAGAGCATGTCCTGAACGACCTAACTTCCTTCCTCCAGGCTTCACCTCCCAATAGCACCACAGAGGACCAAGCCTTCCATACAGGGCCTTTAGAGAACTTTAGATACAAACTACAGCAATGAAGACAACCTTTGACAACCCCTTATTTTGCCTTTACACATAACTCCATGATCTATAGCACACAGAGACACTTTAGCTTATGTCTCTTGTTATTTCCTTAGGAAGGATTCCTAGAAGTTCCCTACCACCTTCTTATAGAATCCACCCATGTCTCCCTCAATGTTTCCTTCTGTGTCTGCTGAGCAGGTAACAGCCTACAGGACCCCTTCTCTCCAGCACAGAGGATCACAGGGAGCTGGACCAAGATAAGCTAAAAGTCTTACACTAAGCTCTTGCAGGTTCTTCAGCTGGAAAATGGTGAAGTTAAAGCTAGGGTGGCCCATTCTTGGGCCATATGGGTCTGGAGAGAAAGAGGAGAAGCAGCAGAAGCACAGAGAGCAACAGTGATGAGAAACCAGGCAACCCAAGAAACTGCAAGAGACTTTTTCTTTGTTAGGAATGAGGCTGGACTCGTGACCCGGAGTCCATTCATCACCCCTCCTTCCTTCCAATAATTTTCAAGTGGGATTAGTGCCTCCTAACCAAATCATCCTGAAGTGAAGACTGTGCGCCATTTAGCTATGTGCTAAATACTCTCCCACTGTACTGCTCACAAGAGCTCAGCAAAGAAGGTATCATTATCTCCCCATCCCCTGAAATAAATTTGAGGTTCACAGGTTAAATAACTTGCCTAAAGTTACACCACTGGTAAGTTTGGTTCTAAATTCTTATACCCCTTCTCTGGGCCAAAAACACAAGCTTAAATACTGCTGATTGAACAGAAGTCCTCAGAAGTTCATGAAGGCTATGTCTGTGCCATGATTTCTTGATTTATATTAAATTATAAATTTAGTGCATTTTACTAATACATCAGCATTATGTTCCATAGGAGAGAAAGTGTGTTTGAGAGAGCCAGAATATTCTCAAAGAAGCTTGCATTCTTCCAGTTCATGCAATAAACTACAACTACAATATGAACTTTATCAGAAGTTCTTAGAGACTCTAACAGAAGTATAAGGCTTTTCAGTTATTAAAAGAATTGAAAGCTTTTTATTGTTCATGAAAAAGACAAACTCCTCCCTTTCAAATTATTCTACTTTATAGTACAATTCCTTCTGGCTGGGAGGAGAACTTCAGACAGTTTTTCAAATAACCCCAACCATTTAATCTGTACCTTTAGGAAGTCATGCTGAGAGTATATGGAAAAGAGACAGACAGCGCCAGAAGAGGGGAGTGGGAAGGGAGGGGGTTAAGGAGAAGAAAAGGTAAGACATTGTTTCTGAAGTCAAGAATCTCCCAGTTTTTATGGCCTACTTTAAAAATGAACTAGGTATTTCCATCCACAAAGAACACCTAACATTTTTTAGGTAGTTACAACTTAAAATTTTTCTACTTGTTTACTCCAGCCATCATCCCTTTCCTATTTAAGTTAAAACTTTTTACAATAATTAGATACTTTCACTGGAAGTTAGGATGCTGTGTTAGTCATCTTGAGCTGCAATAACAAAATACCATAGACTGGGTGGCTTAAGGAACAAACGTTTATTATTCACAATTCTGACTGCTCAAGGTTCTATTTGGCTTGTTTCCTGGTTTTCAAACACCTTTTTGCTATGTCTTTATGAGAGAGAGAGAGAGAGAGAGGCAGAGAGAGAGAGACAGAGACAGAGAGAATGTTAGCCTTGTGATGCTATAAGAGATACCAGAGATATCCAACTGGTTTTATCAATTTATAAAAAGAACAGGTTTATTTTGACTCATAGTTTTGGGGGTCCTGCTCCAAGGCTAGATGGCTGGGTGCCTTTGGGCTTGTGTTACTGTGGTACCTCATGGCTGGGGTGTGTGGCCAAGCTAAACTGCTCCACCTGTGGCCATGAAGTAAAAGAGAGAAAGAAGGGATGGGGTCTCACAGTGCTCTCCAAGGACATACCCCAGTGACCCTAGGACTTCCCCATCTCTTAAAGTTCCTACCATCTCCCAAGAGCATAAGCAAGGGAGCAAGTCCTTAACACATGGGCCTTTGGGGATACAGCATTCTAGACTACAGCAGACAATCTGTTTCCCACTCTTCTTCTTAAACAGCTGCTAACCCCACCGTAAGGACCTCACCTTCATGGCCTCATCTAATGCCAGTGACCTCCCTTAAAAAGCCTACTCCAAATGTCACCACACAAAACACGGGAGTTTTCAAAGGCACAACTCAGTGCATAGCAGATGCTTTGAACTATTTATTTAAAATAACAATAACTATATGAGCAACACTGAGGAATACCGTGAACTTCAACTGTAACAGAATGTATGCACAAATAGGATGGTGAATTCTGGACAAGTACCACGAACCTCCTGTAGTTTGAAAAGATTGTAGGAAAAGGGTATGCAGAAGTGGCTTCAGACCATGAGAGATGGCTTGTAGAAATAGTTTTGGAAGGTCTCTGTTGAGAGAGAATCAGACTGGAAAGCATGGGCAGGAGAGAGCAGAGAGGTCTTATGTGTAGCCCTCTGAGGAGCAGATTTAGGATGCTGAGTGTACAGATGGGGAGCGGCTGCTCAAACCCCTCTCTGAGCCATGTGCTGGGGATACTGATGGGGTTAGAAGAAGCTAAAGAACTCTGATTTGAGAACAGCTTAAGAAATTGTTCTGGAACCTTCAAAATCTTGAAAATAACATGTAATTATAGACACTCAGTTGTTGCTTGAATTCATTTTGGTGATCTGATTAGTACTGTTTTTGGAAAACCGCTCAAATAAACCTTTGAGATCTACAAAGGTAAACCTAATTTGAAATTGAACATTTGAAGAGAATATCAATGGCTTTATACATCTAAAACTCTCTTTAGTATGTGTACAGTTGTTTGAATCTATGAAGTACTTTAGGTGGAAAGCTGAGATTTTTTTTCCTCCTGCTTCTTTTAGAGCTTACAATATGAGCAGAGTGCCTCAATGCTGAGCGAAGGAGACTTACATAGAGCAATCCTTATGGAGAGGGAAATTGGCCTCTGACACATGGCAACAGATCAGAGTCCCTCTATGATCTGAGAATGTCAGCTGTCTTTGTATCTATTCTCTGTTTTAAGATTTTTCTTTTCTTTTTTTTTTCTTTTTTTTCTTTCTTTTGGTACTGGGGAAGATTTTTATTTTCTATGGTAAAATTCCCTTCAGTTATTATCAAATCTTCATTAAGTTTTGCTAGACACTACAGCCCAGTCTTAATAGACTGAAATAATAAAAATTGTTAAAATGATAATTTTTATGTTAACGTGTATTTTATTACAATGTTTAAATAATAGTTAATAATAAAAAATTCCCATGAAGAAAAGCCCAGGCCCAGATGGCTTCACTAGTGAGATCTACTAAATGTATGCAGCATCAGTCCTTCCCAGCCTCCTCAAAAACAGAAGAGGAGGAAGAATTTCCCAATTTGGTCTATGAGCCCAATACTAGTCTACTACTAGATAAGACATCATAAGAAAACTTCAAACCAATACTTAATTGAGATGTAAAGTCTTCAACAAATTCTTAAAAAGTGAATCCAACAACATTAAAAAAAGTGTTATACATCACTCCATGGCCAAATGGGATTTATCCCAGGAATGTAAGACTGATTTAATGAGTGAAAGTAAATCAGAGTAACCCATATTAATAAAACAATGGACAAAAACCATATGATCATCTCAAAAAATGCAGAAAACATCATTTGACAAAACTGAACATGCTTCCACATCAAAAACTTTCAACAGCTAGGAATAGAAGGGAACATTAGCAGCCTCACAAAAGATGAAAACCCCATTTCTGACATCATAATTAATAGTACAAGACTTTATGATTTTCCCAAGATTAGGAACAAGAAGAGTATGCCCCACTCTAACTACTACTATTTTGCACTAGAGTGTAGAGGCTATAGCCAAAGCAATTGGCAAAGAGAATAAATAAAGGGTATTCAGGTTAGAAAGAAAACTATCTCAATTTCAGATGATATCATGTATATAGAAAAATCCAAAAGAATACAAACACATACATACACACAAACTATTAGGAAAAATGTTCAGTAAAGTTGTAGGAAATAGAGCTACACACAGAAATTAATTATATTTCTATATACTAGCAATAAACAACCCAAATATAAATTTCAGAATTCAATTTATAACAACATCAAAAAAATACAGTACTTAGGAATAAAGTTTTAAAAAGAAATATGAGATTTGCACACCAAAAAAGAAATTTTTAAATCACTGAAATTAAAGCTCTAAATAAATGGAAAGGCATCCCATGATCATGGTTGAAAGACAATACTGTTACAATGATAATTCTTTCCAAATGGATCTATCAATTCAAAATAATCTGTATCAAAATCTCGGTGGACCTTTAAAAAGAAATTAACAAGCAGATTCATATGGAAATGCAAGGAGTCCACAATAGCTAAAACATCTTAAGAAAAAGGAAAAGAAAAGATTAGAAAACTCATAGTTCTCAATTTCAAAACTTACTGTAAACTTACAAAAATCAAAACAGTGGTATATTGGCTAAAAATAGATTAATCAATAAAATAATTGAAAAGTCTAGAAATAAACCCTTACACTTATAGTCAATTGACTTTTGAAAGGGTATCAATAAAACTTAGTGAGGAAAGACCTACCTGTCTTTTTAACAAACAGTATGAGACAACCGCATATCATGTAAAAAAGAATGAAGTTAGACCTCTCTCTCACACTGTATACAAAAATTAGCTCAAAATGAATCACTGATCTAAATGTAAACACTAAAACATAAGGATTATAGACTGGAATTTTATGACCTTGGATTAGGAAATGTTTTCCTGGATATGATGTCAAAACCTAAATAACAAAAGGAGACAGGTAAATGGGACTTCATCAAAATTTAAAATTCTATGCTTCAAAGAGTACAATTAAATAAAGGAAAAATGGGAGAAAATATTTTTAAATTTTATATATGACAAGAGTCATATATCTAGAATATAAAAATACTTACAACTCAACAATAAAGACAAATTGCCCAATTAAAAAGCAAAGAACTGAACAGACATCTCTCCAAAAAAGGTACACATTTGAGTAACAAGCACATGCAGAGATGTTCAATATGTCAATGAAATGCGAATCAAAACCACAAGGAAATACTACTTCACACCTACTAGGATGGCTGTCATCAAAAAGAAAGTAGCTAAGTGTTGTCAAGGATATGGAGAAATGAGAAATCTCAGATATTCCTAGTGGGAATGTAAAATGGTGCAGTCACCTTGGAAAACAGTTTGAAAATCCTTCAAAGCCTTAAACTTGAGTTACCACGTAATCCAGCAATTCCATTAGGTATTAGGTATAAAGAGAAATGAAAACTTAAGCCCACACAAACACTTATACTTGAATGTTCATATAATTATTCTTCATAACCTTCTTCCAAAATAGAAACAAACCATGTCAATCAATTGATGAATGGATAAACAAAATGTCTTATTGCCATACAATGGAATAAACACATACTTAAAAGGAATGAAGCACTGCTAAATACTACAATATGAGTGAACTTTACAAAGTGAATACACATCATGCTCAAGGAAAGAAACCAGGTATCAAAGGCAACATATAGGATTCTATACATGTGAAATATACAACACGAAAATCCACAGAAACAGGAAGGAGATCATGGTCACCAGGGTCTGAGACAGGAGGGAGTGAAAGATGAGTGCCAGCGGGCACAGAGAGTCTCTTCGGTGGAAATAAAATGTTCTGGGATTAGAGAGAGGCAATGCTTACACATTCTTGCTAATATTCTAAAAACTACCGACTAAACATTTTAAAAAGGCAAATTGTATGTTATGGGAATTATACCTCATTAAACCTGTAATTTTTTTTAAAAATCTATTCACTGATCTAGGTGTCTGACCTCTGAATTGCTGCAAAGTACATAACCCTAGCCAGTGGGTGACTGCCAGCTGTCAGTTATTTAAAGATAAAAGTAAAACAGGGTTTCTTCTCTGATTAACTTGATATGCAGCAAAGGCTGTGCTGCACTTCCTCGGGAGTATCTCTTACAGAGAACAGGATTCTGCTTCCCCACAGATTACAGAAATTTAAAAGCCCTAAATATTGTTAAATGACTTTGAAGTTAATCACAGCATCCACGCTTGGGGCAATTCTGTATGTCCTGACATGTTGTCCACCTGTCACGCAGACTATGCTGTACACCCTGCCCTCCAGGAACCAGGCACATTTCACAAGAACACCATCACCACGTGGCATCAGGAAGCAGTTTAATTATAACTAAAACTGTGAGGGGCTGGGGATTTAGCTCAGTGGTTCTGCTGCCTGCCTCGCAAGCACAAGGTCCTGAGTTCGGTACCAAAACAAACAAACAAAAAAACCCACCTGTGAGTACTGCCTCATAGGAATCTCTGGCCACTGTTTTCACAGGACATGCTGTATTTAGAATATTCCTGCTCAGCCCAGAGTGGCACTTCTGTAACCATGGAAACATTTACAGTAAGTTCAATAGTTGGTTTTATGGGGCTGGGGATTTAGCTCAGTAGTTCCGCCGCCTGCCTCACAAGCGCAAGGTCCTGAGTTCGATCCACAGTACCAAAAAAATAAATTTGGCTTTATGTCAAGGTCACCAGAATGAACTGTTTCCTTTAAACCTGAGGTCCGACATAACTTTCAGAGAGTGTGCATGTTTCAGAGTTTTCCATGTGCAGTTTTACTGGGGAAGCCTCTTACTTTTAGACCAGAAGCAAGCTTGGAAAACATAGTACATATTTAGCTTATTGTTTGAAGAAAAAAGACAAAAATAAGATGTCCTCTTATATATCCTACATTTCTTTCTTTTGTAGTTCTTTTTACTGGCACCCAATATGATTCCATTCGCTGTGGGTTGCATTTAAGATTTTTCTTTATCTTGATACCCAAAACATAGAAGTGATCTTTTGAAGATAGATAACTCATCTTATATTCTTGTCATTAGTGAATATTTAGAATATCTAATAGCTCTTAACCTGTCAGATGAGTCTTGTGGAGATCTAAATAAGGCTTTATTTTACATAGTTTCCTGTAGCAGCACAACATTTCTGGGGCTGCTTCACTAGGAAAACTCTGTCAACAATCAGCATTTCACTGGCATTAACATGTAATAAAAGACAATGAAGCATGGCTCAATTAAATCACAAAAAGCCTGTCTTCAGATGATATAAACCCAGTAGTTTCCAAAGCCTTATGTGGGGATCCTGCAGCACGACTAACACTAAGGGCAGTGCTTTGAAAACATACCTAAGCACCTGTCACAGCCACACATATGTTTAGAGGAAAGAGCAAAATTCTACTTTGATGCAGGGAGTGGTCCAGAAAAAAAAACACATTAAGCACTCAAAAGTATGAACTCAAAGGATGTCTGATATGTTGGTATGCCAATCAACATATTCCATAACCAGAAAAAGTCTTACAATAAAATTGCCAGGGATCAAGAAAAAAATGAAGCTCAACCAGTGGGTAAATTTACACATTTATGTCTCGCTTAACCAGGAGGACTAGATGTGTTCCTTATACAACCAGAGGCTTATCTTTTTATTTTCTTTTTGGCTGTACTTGAAATATTTAACACTCTAGGTAAGTTTAGGTCTTCAGAATTTTAGGTTTGATGATATTGAACACGGTTTGTTAAAATTGGTCTTATTTCTCTTACTAAACCAAAGTAAAATGAAATGGGTAGATATTACACAATAAAGAATTCAGATTTCATTGTCGAGGGAAATTATTAAAATTCTTTCACTTCAGTTGTAACAAAATACTGGGGTACCAGGGATATGTCAAACTCATGGTCAAACAATAACGAAAATGTTCTGGTACACTTAAGACTTTTAAATTCTAAATCATTTTAAGCTATGATTAGCACAGGTTCTTTCAAAGTTGAATTCTTCAGTAAGAAAGTTACAAAAATACACCAAAAAACCTGAATTAAATAAAAACAATCATTTAAAGTAGATTTTTTTAAGATACTCTGGAAATGTGATACCTTTTTAAAACTGTAGAAATTAAAATGCATTTGAAATAATAGATTAATTGAAGAATAAAAATAATGACAATAAGATGTGACTAAATGTAGGCTCAGTATGGATAATCACTGCTTATTATATTGAAAGATCATGAATATAAAATTGAAACCTAAAAACAAATTTGGAAATTCAAGTTATGAAAACAACGGATTGGGATAATTTTTAAGTAGGAGCAATTTCAGTTTGTTCATATTTTAAGATTAGTATATTAATCTTTTTTTTAAAAAAACACTAAAAATTTAGTGGTTATATTAGTTTCCTACAGCTGCTGTAACAAATTGCCACAGGCTTGAGGCTTAACAACACAAATTTATGAAAGTTCTGGAACCACTGAGAAGGATCAGTTTCCTTGTCTTCTTCAGCTTCTCAGTGCTGCTGGATTCCTTCGGCCTGCACTTCCCCGTCTTCGCAGCACAGCCCTCAGCCTCTGCATCCACCATCACACCTCCTCTCTGTAGTCAAGTCAATCCCCATCTTCCTCCCTGAAAATGATGATGCCTTTTTGTTGTATTTCAGGTCCACCAGGTAATGCAGCACAATGTCCCATCCTTTCACCACATATGGTGACATTTACAGGCTCCAGAGACTGGGACACAGTTAACTTGGGGGCCATTATTCAGTCCTCCACATTGGTATGGAAAAATATATTTTACAAATTTTTTCCTAGAAGTTATACAATAAATCTTATCTGGATTAGCTATATATAGCATATTTCATTACTTTCCAATTTTAATGGAAATAATAACTTGGTGCAGTTGGCTAGCCATCGGTAGATTTCAAGAGGGCTGTTTCTGATAATTTCTATGTGGTCTCTTGGGCCAAGCTAGAGACACTGGGCAACACAGTGAGCATTTTGATTTCTTTCAAAGACAGGTATAAACCTCACTATTCATTCAGCTACCAGTTACATATACATTATTAACATGTATGCATTTTATTGTGTCTAATCAATGGATAAGAAATCTGGATTTTGAACCAAAACTTCTCAAAATTATTACTAACTAGTCAGGATAATTTTTTCCATTTAACTCTTCTCTTCTTTAAAAAAAAAACTATCATTATTTCTGGAAGGCAGGCCTGCCAAAGTAATGTAGGCTTTGGAGTTACAGTTCTGAGCTTATATGTGATCCTAGGTAGTAAAATGCTTAATATTTTAGCTTCTCAGTTAGTCATCTATAAAATGGTGATAGAAATTCCTTTTCCAGATATTTGTTGTGAGAACATTAGTGTTTTGCTATAATGGCTAGAATATAATAGTTGTTGAATACATATTAATTATCTTCCAACTTCTACATTAGAAAATGTTTCTAAAACATGCAGACTGAATCAAAATCAATTTACCATTGTTCAGTATGATGTATAGAATGAATGTAGATGTAACTGGTAACATGAAAACAGTAATGATCTCATTAAACATTCAATAGTAGCTTATATTATAAATGTGAAATGAGAAATACAGTTCCTAAGTTTAATAAGAGTCAGGCATTTGGTAAAAATGGTAAGGTGATCATTCTGTTATTTAAAAGGTTTTTTACATGTGTCATTAAATTATTATTGAATTGGCAATTCTTGCAATTTTCTAAATCTTTGGGTATTTATGTTATGTCATTCCAAAACATTTACATTAAAAATACTGGCAAGCCCTCAATAAATAAATGTGACTTAGGTATCAGAACAATAACTGTAAGAATCCCTTTGATAGTGATGGGTGATACAGGCATTTTTCTAAATCAGAGAAGGTTAGTATGAAAATCCACACACTGAGGTGTAAAGTAAAACTTCCTTTCCCCTACAAAAATATTTGAAGTAATTCTCTTGAGAAATGTCTAGTCTATACATCATTCTTAAGGAGGTAAAGAAGCTGATAGAGCAACTGTCCTTGCCAATGCAACACAGATCTCAAATATGCAGCAATTGGTCACTAAGGTGCTCAGATGCAGTCTAGAGTTTCTCAGATCTCCATAGGATATGTCATTAAATCTTCTCCTCCTGCTGGGTCTGACTTCTGGGGGAAAAGCATATGGTATAAATATTACTATATTTGGTAGTGAATACTAATGACTGCTCAGGAGGCTCATCCTTCAGTTTCTATGGCCTTTAGCATCTAACTGCTTATAAATGTGACATGCTACAATTTGATTTAATAATCTTTTTGAATTTATAGCTCAGAATTTGCTGTGTAAAATCTATCAGTAAGATCAGATACCCACATATATGGAAAGACATACACATTTATTTTTGTAGTTATCCCATTAATAGACTATAAAATTAAGATAAACAGACCAAAGCCTTCCAAGGCATGTTTTCACAAAGGTGCTTACTCCCCTAAATCAGAAGAATCTGGAAATAGATTCAACACAAACTCACATGCACAAACACAGACATGTAAGGTACATAGGGTAACACTTTTCCTACAGTGCCAGAACTGGAAGCTCAATGACAGCACACGAACAATATGGAGAATATTCTAATCACTGTAGAGTGGCAGAAAGTGTGCAGAAATTATTCTATGATCTATATAAAAACAATCAACAGCACACTCTGTATTATCATCAACTTGCAAGTTGAGTTTCATACAAGTTACATTATACAAGGCATATTAAAAAGAATTCCATGGAAAGAATTAAGAGAATTTTGTTAAAAATAGAATTTTATTCCACATAAAAAGCTTTCTAAAGTTTTATACAAAGTTAATTATATTGGCTCAGCAGCCTAAGAAATAGCATTGTATTACATAGTATGAAAGTAATATGTTAACTCAGATAGCATAAATCATTTTGGAAATTTGACTAATAACATAAATAATATACAGATTTCATTTCTTAAAGCCAATAGATAACTCTCAGAAGTTTGGTATATCTGCATCAAATGTTAGCATAAACAATATGGATTCCATAACATACACTGTTATTTTCTAATGTACCCATAATGGAAAAACTCCATAGTGAAAAACAGTATAAAATATAGATTTTGTATCAAAATGCTTTGTCAAAAACTACAGTCCACATCAGAAGTTAATATCTCTGAGGAATTAAATGATTAAAACAAAAACATATATATAGTACAAATATTCTTTTGTTCTTCACTTACCATGAGGCAAACTGCAAGGATTTAACCTTTAAGGGTTAAAGAGTTTAATCAATGTCAATGTCTGATCTTCTGAAGGCGATAAAGAACAGTCTGTCTAGCGATACCCAACAGAACATCACTTTGTCAAGCCACAAGGCGCCCAAAAGCTTGTCAAGTAAGTTACCAGAAACCTCTTTGTGGTTAGAACTCAGCTCCTTCCTGCTTGACCTATTATTTGATATTTGACCACTTGGTTGCAAGACACTTGCTCTTTCTAGCTGAAATGTCACTGGGGCATCTTGTCAGCTCCCCGACATCTCGGCCTGACATACAATTTTACTTTTGTGTGCTACAAGGCAGAAAATGCAGGGCAATGGCCTTGTTTTAAATTCTGTCAGCATCAAAGACGGGCGTCACTCTTGGGTCCTACCAACAACAAAAACAAAAGAGGAGTCTATTTTGAAGGTCAAAACAGCCATTACCTTGAAGTTTTTTAGCTTATACTAAATATATTACCTGCTATACTAGTGTGGGAACTGTCCTTATAAAGTGCCTACACATACCACAGAAATCCTCCTGGTACAACGGCTCTACTTTCTTATCAAATGCAGACTTGATAAAAGGATAAGTTTTCAGTGCCTGCAGGGACCAGATTCAGCAGTTAACTTCACTTGTTCAAATGGGCAAGTGGTATCATGTAGCTTTACAAGGAGCAACCTGACCTTCTCACATTGACCAGGAGTGACATTATTGTGCAGGAGAGAAGCAGTCACATCATTTCTGTTTTGCACAACCTGCTTAAAGTTTGCAACTAAATGCTTGTCTTCAGTTGAGCTGACAAGAGAGAAGAGGGGCTCAGTGAACCATGGCAGGGCTGCCATGAAATGACAGGAATCATTGGCATACATTTCAAATAGCTCTCTCAATCCTATTAAAGTATTGCAGTCCTGCTTTAAAATAGACAAGTATGAAACAACTTTGATAGATAGAGACTAAAATGGCTTATTGATTTTTTTAAGTCCGAGGGAAATTACCCAAAATGTGTCATTCTTTAACATTTAAAAATATGTTACATAAAAATGAGGAACAGTGATAATAAATAAAACTTAAGAGAAAAAAGTGGGCTATTTTGTTATTCGAGACAGAGATACCTGTACATATTAAGATATTGTACAATTTTTTAAAAACCTCTGTCCAATTGTACTGTTAACTCTTCCTCCATTTTTGTTCCATAAAGTCATAATCCAATCTGAGTTGGTCCTTTGACACTAGCAGACATAGTTACTGGAAAGGAGCGAGGTGATGTTAGAGCATGGGGTGCAGTATTTATAAATGTCTCCTTTAAGAATGCATAAGTTGTATCAAGTTCAGCTTGCAATGACAAAAAATTCCCCACACCAACTGTGTCAGCAGGAAGAGCAGCTCTTGAAGGAATGGAGAGATTCGAGTGGTTCCGTGATCCTGTCTATGACATACAAAAGAAAAAAACAAAACAAAACACTGAGTTGAAAACTCTCAAACAGAACTAAAAACAAGGAAGTAGACTAATAATCATTATATTAATATTATTTTCTAAATGTGACTGAATCTGGTTGTCCTATGCCATAAACTTTTCAGAAAAACGGGAGAAATACTAAAACTTAGTATAAAATTATTGTATCAAAGAGTCAATATAATTGGGTGTTTCTACCTCAGCTTCAATTCACTACAATTTACAGAAATCAATTCTAATAGTATTTATTTCATTATGCCTATGATACGTGCTATATAATATGGAAGGTTAGACTGCTTAGAAAATGAACTATGAATAGTTATGCTTTTTAAAACCTATCAGCCTGATTTGACAAACGCAACACAAAGAAATATAAGACAATCCCAGTGGCTTCTGAGATACAAAATTCTAGTGAGAAGAGCTTTTTGCCTTTACCTTCAATAATACTACCTCCTGTTTGGATAAGGACCATTCTTACACGTATTTGGAAATTGTGTATCAAAACAAGGCAGCACAACAGGAAAACAATCTCATTTTAAAACATTGCTGGTAGCAAGGCTGAAACTTATGAAATATCACACACACATGAAGTGCTTGAAAACAAAACTGACATTTTGATAAAGCTATGCATTTAAGCCTTTTAACATTGGTAATTAGTCATATCAATTTAATGTGAGTGAAATCTTAGCAGTAAAGCAGATATTTTGTAACATTTAAAGATAACAGAAAAAGTGATCAATTTTATGTTAGAATTTTCCAGATTCCCACAAAATAAATATTGCTGAGTTAACAAGTTTAGTCACAAGTACCTCCACTAAAAATCACATTTTGTATATTAAGAGTTTTTAAAAACTGCCTTTCTGGTAGATTGTCATATAGTTTTGATAAGAAAATAATGTATAGTATAAGGGTCTGCTTTATTATATCATGTCACACAAAACTGCTCCTACATGTAGAAACAAGAAAGAAGCTATTGCTGGCTTGAGGGAAGTATTAGAAATTCAACTGTTGTATACGTTACCATTTTTGTAGATTTTTTTAAAACTACAACTAGAGGAAAATCAATGTCTGCATCTAACACCTAGTTCAGCAATTTTCTTTGATCTCTGTTCTTTTGATTTCTTGATATTCCACTGCAGCCTACAGCTGACGGAAATCATCTCTTTTTATGCTGGAGGTTAGGAAAAAAAAAAAAAAAACCTACCTAAAATGGCCACTTGGATAGTTCTATGAAAGACAGGGTTTACCTCATCTCCATAGAAGGAAAAGAACGTCCTAAAATCGTGCACCGATGGGCCGGGGATTTAGCTCAGTGGTTCCGGCACCTGCCTCGCAAGCACAAGGTCCCGAGTTCGATCCCCAGTACCAAAAAAAAAAAAAAAAAAAATCGTGCACCGACTCTGTTTAGCAGCAGTGATGAAGTTTCACTCGCGGAAACTTAATAGTGGGCCTGAGCTTGTCAGTTCAGAACCTGAAAAAGGCGTTCTATCACACCAGGGACTGGAGGCACACTCCTGCACTTGCATGGCTATTAGAGCAGCTTCTCTGGGGTTTTTTCCAGCTGTGAATCTGAACTGGCAACATTGTGACCTGCCTGACTGTGCCGCTATGAACACTAAGGTGCCATCTTCAACCTCTCATTCTGCCAAACCTGGGGATGAGGGGAAAGCTGGAAGAGCCGTTAAGTGGTACACCTTGACTTTCTTCTCAATGAAACTTAGTTATAACAATACGATTTTTACTGGGATGAAATAGTACCATCAGGCAAGGCTTCAAAAGTTTGTTTTATATCATTTTTAGTACTTTCAAGTTAGATTTGAATGTATTTAGGGGTATACAAAGTATATTGTAATTTTTAAATATAATATGAAATGATTAAACCAAGGTAAATGAATACATCGCCTCAAGTATTTGACATTTTTGTGATGAGAACATTTCAGATTTACTCTACTAGTGATATTAAAATGTACAAGCCTATTATTAGCTATATTCACCACACTGTGCAATAGATTTTTTTATAAAACCAAATATTCTTGATAGTGTGATGAATGACTATTTTATGTACTTATCATAACATGCTGTGCTTTTCATCCTTTAGAACATGATCCTACTTATATAAAAGAGTTTACTGTAAAACAGTGTGCTGCTATGCCAGTGGTAGCCTCATGTATCTCATGTTTAACTGCATATTTGGATAATATCAAGGGGCCATCACAGATGATTGACGTATACCTTCTCAGTTTGCACTTAATAACATATTTCTCAGCTTATATTTCCATCACGTATCACATGACTGTATTGAAATTTAAATTTTAAAAATTTGGCCTATATGGAGTCTACTAGCTAATTAGAATTTTTTTCCAGACTACTACTTGTTCAATATTAGTTTTGAAAATCTTTCTAAAACAAATCACATCCTTTGATGTCTTGTTAATGCTTGAGACTTTTTTTAAGTTATATGGAAAAATGTTTAAGTACTTTTCAGTTTTGCTTTGGTTGAGTTCTATTATATTTGAATATTATTATAGTTTTTTCCCTTGCATTGCTTTTCTTTGAATAATTTTAATTTTTGTATATATGTGTGTTTAGTGAATGATAATAGTTATACATTTTAAAAAAATTTTTTAAACAAACATACTTATTCCTCCTGTATGGCTGAGTCTTTGTACCCTGTGATCATCATCTCTCAGTCCCCTTACCCCCAAAGCCTCTGGCAAGCACATTTGTTCACTCTACTCCTATGAATTCATTTGTTTTAGGTTCCACTTTAAGAACACACAATATTGGTCCAATGTTTGGCATAATCTTCTTCAACTTTATCAATGTTGAAACAAATGACAGACTTTGTTTCTCTTTTAGGTCCAAAGAGCATGCCATTGTGTGTATATTCCACACGTCGTTGTCCATTCATCCTGTGATGGACACAGTGATGGTCCATTCACCCAGTAATGGATGAAGACTATAAACTGGCTATTTTGCTCAGAGCCACAACAAAGATGGGATTCAAACATCTTCAATATACTGATTTGAGATTTTTCTGGGTATATACCCAGGAGTGGGATTGCTGCTTCATAAGGTAATTCTATTTTCAATTCTTTAGGATGTTTCTAGGTCTTTATACTTTAAATTCTGATCTAAGCAAGCTATATGTGAAAAGATAGGGTTGTACAGAATCAGACGGAGCAATGTTAGACATCCTCCAATGGTACTGTTTTCCTGCTGTTCTGATTAGAGAAAAGCAACTGTGCCAAGCTGACTCGCACTTCTGTTTTGCCAGTGTTAGGGTTATGTATAATCTCCCCAAACCTACATGCTGTACCTGAAGTTTCCTTTTTGATTTTGTGACTCCATCAGCCTAACACATGACAAATAAGGCAGGCATCTTTCAGGAAAGATCTCTACTGACTTCTCAATTCTCTGTAATATTCTACAGATCTTGGCACTATGCAAAAGGACCCCATTTGCCTTTCCCATCCTACTTTTTAATATGCCTGTTTTCCATTATGTATGTGAATGTACCCTTTCATCTAAGTTTTTTAAAATAAATAACCTTGAAATGGGTGTCGAATATTTCTCCAATATTTCAAATTAGTCTTAGTTTTTGCACATTATTTTCTGATCTTATGTTCTAAACATGGAAAATAACCTAACACCCTTAGGTGGGAAGGGAAGAGAGGAAGAGGGAGGAACTTTCTTGAAGACTTTTATCACCAAAAGGCATACTCTCCAGCAAATAAACAGGCTCACTTTTGTGTAAATGAGAACAAATTATTGTTTTTGCTACTAGGATCATCTGGCATGCTGCTAGAAAATAAGTTTTTTCACGAAATGGGATAAAATTTGATTTTAAGTCGCTTAGCATAAAAAGAAGCCAGCAAAAATTCTGGTAAAATTTTGATTTGAGAATATGATGTTAAAATAACAAGTAAATACTAATTATTTTCCTTGTTACAAATAACATCCAGAAATATTTCATAATGCTTTTTTAATGTAACACAGAGAGTAAAAGACAGTTAAATAACTTTTTGTCAGAGACCATTAAAAGTTAATATTCACCACCTGATTGTATATTTTAAATCTGCAAAGTCCATGGTCATTTAAACTACTTTTTAAACTGCTAAGGTGTTCTAGTAGTCTCTTATGTAAATCTAAATTTAGGCAATTTTTCAAAAAGAAATTAGTTACCTGGAATAAAAGCTAGGTGTCATGTGAATCTTTATGGAAGCACTTTTATTTACTCAATAAGCTATAAATGATTCTATTTGAACTGTTAGAGTCCATCAGCTAAATACATATTCACAATACCAAATGTGTCCACTAAATTTATCCTTTTTAGAAATCTTATGAAATATAGTAATTGGACACATCCAACAGCCATTTTTCAGGGCTTTAAAATCTTAATTTTTAAGAATGTTTTCCAAACAACAAAAAATAAAGCATTAGCCTAATAATAAAATAATTCCTTAATAAATTATCTGTGAATCAATGCTAGTTTGCCAAGTGAGGTTTCTGAAACAATGACACCAAGCCATCTGTCTCCTGTGTAACATTTATGATCAAGTTAAATCTAGAATTTAGTATTATGAGAAATGAGGAAAATGTAATTTAGTAAGCTTGAGTAATACCGCATGGTGATTATGCTAAGCACATAGAGTGTGGTGAAAGGAACTTTAGACTGTAGGCTGGCAGACTACAGTTTCTCCTCCCTGTTCTAGTACAATCTAATTGGGTCATTTTAGTCCACTCAAGCCTTGCTTCCCTTGTTTATATCCCATAAAATGAGGGGCTGAGTTGTTTCCAGCTATCATGTTTTACAGGTCTGTTATAATTCCATGTGTGTTCACATATGATATAATATGAACACCTAACTCATGTGGGCAACATTAACCTAGTTTCTCAATTATAAAACTTAAAGATTTTGAGAAGATACAGATGGGGAGCAATACATACTGCACATGGTACTAAAAAAAAAAGATAAATAACAAGATTAGCCAAGTTTAGATAATATGGCTTCATTCAATTAAATTCACTAGTACACATTTCATTATTTCTACTTCCATGTTGATGTTTTAAGCCCTGTACTTTATTGACTGGTTTTGAGTAAAAATGTTCTCCGTGAACTAATGAAGAAATCTGAGCATCCATAAGAGGGCATCAGAATGAGGCCTTCTTGCCATTTCTAGTTTAGCTCCTAACGTCATCTTATCACTAGAGTCTCAATATGTAAAACTTTTCTTCCTTCCAAATATTGTACTTCAAGTTAGTTACACAAATTTAAGTTAGTTTTTTCCAATTTTGCCATTCTGCTATTTTAGGATACTGCAATTTACATGGACCAACAGAGTCGTCAATAAGCATGTATATAATTCTGAATAATTCTCTTTTGAAATCATCAATTACGTACCTAAGATGCACACACACATGTACATACATATTCACCTGAGAAGCACATATATTTACTTGATACATTTATTCATATATGTGCACTCACACATCTGCTATCACACTATTAAATACTAATTTCTTATACTATAGTTACCAATTCTAATTTTTAGTTACCAATATTAACTCTGTAGAAATATTTTATGCATTTTTTTCTATAAGCCACTAAACCTTAGTACAGACCAGTTTAGCTCTTTAACTCACTGACATTAAAGCATGGAAGGAAATGTGAATCAGTGGAGGACTGGAAAGGACTCTCTACAGATAGGAAACACAAAGAGCCTTGTGTGCCTAGAGATTAAAAAAGAACAATTACAGAGGTAGAAATAAATCAGAAAACCAGATAGAACATAATAACCACAAATTTGATTCACAATACAGTTCTGTCCTTAGGTAGATAGATCCCAGGTCTTGAGCCTACATATCTGGTCCAAATTCAGCCTCTACTTCTTGGATGATATGGAGTATTGATTGAACTAATGGTTTTGACTCTTCACACTTCCCTGTAGCCATGTCCTTTGCCGTGTGACTCTGCAGCTTTTTGTACCTCTGCTTCCCTGTCCAGCTTTCCCTACCATTTCCTCATGGATACAGTACAGTCCTGCAAGTCCTTAAACACGGCAGTCCATAGTTCACACCAGCCTGGATACCCATGTCTCCTTTTGGTTGGATGAATTCTGTACCTTTTAAACTCTAGTCAAGGGTTACCTCTTTGGTATGGCCTTTGCAGAACTTCTTCCCAGCCTTCCCCAACTATATGGTTAATTGCAATATCCGATCAGACTTTTACATTCCTTATAAGGATTTATTTAACTGTTTTTGCTTATTTGTGTACCTTAGGTTTTTCCTATAAAACTATGAACACCTAGTGTGACAAAGTCATGACTTTGTATTCCTAGCACTTTGCAGATTATTGAGGACTAAAAAAGTTCCAAACCAATGAATGAATAAATGAATGAACTACTAACATCACATCATGGTTTCGCTCTAATATTGCTACTGGTTATTTTATCCATATACAAGATATGTATTATATAGAGGTGGCATAGTATAGTGGAAAGGACTTCAAATGGACTTTGAAGTTGGACAGATCTCAGACTCCAAGTCTTATTCTACCATGTATTAACTACGTGATCCTTGACAAATTAACCTGTGTGAGCCTGTATCCTTATCTGTGAAGCAGGAAGAATAATCTTTCATAGGGTTATTATAAAGAATAAATAATATACACAAAATGCATAGTCTATAATAATTCTTCACTTCTCCTTATGCTCACCTCAAGATATAACAAAACCCAAATTTATAATTATTATCTAACATGTATTAGGCACATATGTCAAACACTGTGCTAGGCTTAGCTTTATAGACATTACATGAATTCTCACAATTCAAGGCAAAAGTACTGCTATTACCCTCACTTTACAATTGAAGAAATTAGAGCTCAGAGGAGCAGAACAAATTGCCCCAGCTGGCATAGCTTGGTAGTGGCAGAAAGGGATATAAGTCTTGGTCTGATTCTCCTACTGATACATTCAACCACTATTTTCTCAAGCTGCCAAAGAAGATTCAGCCTTAGGTTTATTTTATACCTAGAGCCATTCTATAAACACAGTAATGGTTCAAGAAATCTCTGTGACTGGAAAATAAATGTAAATAGCATGTACTAAAGGCTAAAAATAAATGTTTATATTTTGATACATACTTTATTATATTCCAACATTTGAACATGCATGGTAGTAAATTAATTTTATGAAATTTACATAAAATGAAAGTTCTGGTCCTTTCACCAAAGGAGCTTCTTTGTTGTTGTATTCAGAGGTAAAATTCAGCACTGAAGTTTTAAATTACACTAGGACATTTAAACCTTAATTTTAAATTACTTTGAAGATATTTTGTATCTGACAAGATAACAATTCCCATTTTCTTCTCTTGGATGTTTAAATTTTCTGACATGATTGAGGGTGGAAAAAAACAATTTTCCCCAATTGCTTTTGTTCCTAGTTCTCTTCACACCCCTGTGCTCCCAGTCTGCTCCTGTCCTGCCAATCCCAACACACCTGATGGCAGAGTGCCAGAAATGAACAGAAAATGCAAAAAAGGCCTTCTTTCCCTGGGTCTTAGAAACATACACCCCTGAACAGCTTATTCTCCCAACAAGAAATAATCTAAAATTTAAGTATTTCCATAATTCAAATGTACAAAACATATAAAAACTGAGTAACTACTTGAGCATACAGTATAAAGAAATTCCCCTAAAAATGGAGAAAAACTGGTTTTAAAAAGCATAGCACACATGCTAATAACAGGAGTGAATTTCTTAATTTACAAAAAGGTTTATGCAAATCAATTAAGAAAGAACCTAATTAGAAAAGAGATTAACGGCAGTACATTTATTGTGACTGAATTCAGTTATAACAGAAAACCCAAAATGTTAAGGGCTTAAGTAAATCAGAAGTGCACTTCTTTCTGATGGTGCTATATGAACCTAACAGGAACTCAGGCCAAACTCTATCCTGGGCTCGCCAGCTCAGAATGTGGCTCCCATTTAACAACCCTTTCTAAAATCAAACATATTTTGCTTATAGCCCATTGGCTAGAACTTAAGTCATATGGCTAACTTAGCCTTTTTATTCCCCCTGAGCATCCCAGGTAATAATTCAGTCTTTATTACAAAGGAAGAAAGAAAAAATAGATACAAGGAAGCTCTGGCAGCTCTGGATCAAGTACAAATTGCCTGGTTGGTTGGGGTGGGAGGTGTGCAATAACCAATATATGAAAACATGCTAAACTTCATAGTAATTTGAAGTTTGTGTTGATGAAATATGCCAGTGAAAGATTACTTTTCAACTATCATATGGGAAATGTAGATCGTGTTTTCTCTACTGAGAAGAGGGAAACAAAGCAACCTTGTGCCATGTAGGTAGGGTGGAAAGTTGGCGTAAACTTTCTGAAAGACAGCATTTTAAATGTCTTCACCCTTTGTATTTACCAATTATACCACTAGGCATTTTTTCTTTTTTCTTTTTCTTTTTTTGGCACCAGAGATCGAACTCAGGACCTTGCGCTTGTGAGGCAGGCAGCGGAACCACTGAGCTAAATCCCCTGCCTGACTAGGCATATTTTCTATGGCTGCATTCACAAAAATTTATCAAGGTGAACACAGAAATGTGTACACTGAAGCATTTTTAAGTAGAAAAACATTTTAAAAGTGAAACTGAAGTCTCATCAACAGAGGGCTATTAAAGTGAAACAGGACAAAACATATAATGCAGTCATTTTAAAACAGGTAGATATGTAAATGCTGACACAGAAATACGGCTCAAAATAGCATGTGTATTGATATGTATACATTCAGACACAGATGCTTTTTGACTTTCAGTGGGGATATATCCCCAATACCCTCATCATAAACTGCAAATACTGTAATCTGAAAATGCATTTAATGCACCTACCAAGCACCATAGCTCAGCAACGCAGCACACTATATAGCACTGGTTGTCTACCCTTGTGCTTACAAGAGTGAGTGGTAGCTATGGCTCCCTGAGGCTGCTCAGCACCAGAGACAGTATCACAGTGCATGAGTCTAGACCGGGAATAGATCAAAATGCAATTTTAAGTATTATTTGTACTTAATGGATATCACTGTTGCATCATTATAAAAGAGATAAATCTAAGTGTTTTACAAACATGGAATCTCAGGGACCATCTGTACATATTAGCTATAACACATATATTATATAATATGTATTTGCATTTTTAAAATAAGCATAAACAAACACATGTATATATTAGCCCTATTTTTTTCTGAAAAAAAAATACAAATCACAAGAAAATTATTTTTGGAAAAAAAAAAAGACTCAATTGGAGTGCTGGTAATGGAAAAACTTTGAAAATTTAAACTTTTTTCCCAGTGATTTTTTTATCTTTAAAATCATTTGAATCTTGAACAAGGGGCACAAACTAGCAGTTCACAAAAGTAGAAATACAGCTGATTTACAAATAAATGGGGAAAACAATAACCCCCAATAGCAGTCAAAAGTGGAAAGTAAATGAAATATTTGCCAATGAAAATTAAACTTTAAAAATTATAGTGAAATTAGTGTCAATAAAAACACTATAAAATGGGCATTCCTAAAGGGCTAGTAATTGTACAACATTATGAAACCATTTGGACTATGTTGGTTTAGATCTAGAATGTCCCCCCGAGTCTCACGTATTCAGCTTTTGGAAGCTAAGTGAATCATGGGGACACTACACAAGTCAATGAACTAAGCCACTGATGATTCAGTAACTAAATATGCTGTTAGGAGGTGGTGACCTACAAAGTTATATTCTTGTCCTAATCAGTTATATTCTTAACCGACTATCTCCCACCTTGTTCCCTGATGGCTTCCATGAGGGGAGAGCTTTCCCTCTGCTAGGCCCTCTCCCACACGTTTCCCTGAAAACTGTGAGCCAAAAGAAACCTCTCCTCCTTTAAATTGTAGGTATAAGATGTTTTGTCCCAGTGATAGGAAAGTGACTAAGACAGACTGTAATTAGGGAACTGTTTTAAATGGTGAATGCCGTTTGAGCCAACAATTCCATTTATGATTTAGTTCTTTATACTAATAGCAGATCTAAATTGTAAATACTCCAATATTTAACTTCAGCAGTATGAGTAAGTTAGCTGTAAGCCCTTGACAGAATATTATGCAGCTATAAAATTTATGATTATAAACTTTTGGATTACACAGACAAATGCTTCAGCTTTGACCAAGAGTCAGAAAACTTTCTCAGTAAAGGACCAAATAAAATATATTTCATGTTTTGTACCCTATATCATCTCTACTACAACTACTAAACCCTGCTGTTGGAGTACAAAAGTATCCACAGACAAAATGTAAACGAATTATCACGGCTACATTATATTAAATGTTTATTTATAGGCATTGAAGTTTGAATTTCACATAACTTTGATGTGTCATGAAATATTTCTCTTTTGTTTTTTCCCCCAACAATTTAAAATGTGAAAACCATTGTTACCTTATAGGCTAGACAAAAACAGGGGGCAAGTGGATTTGGCCCACAGGCTACTTTGCTGTAGACTATAGTAAGTAAAAAAGTGGTACACAAAATTACACATAATATTTTTGATGTACTAAAATTACTGGAACTTTTTCTCTATTCCCTTGTAATTTCCAAATTGTCTACGATAAGCATACATTACTTTTGTAACTAAAACTCCTTTATTAAAAAGACTAATTATATATAAACTACATATATTTTATATATTTTTAAAACATATGAGTTATGACTAAAATGTGTGGGTAAAATGAAAATGAATTGGTTAGATGAAGTCTCAGAGGATAGATTAAGCAAGTGTTGTAGCAAGTTTTTAAAAGACTGATTTAGCAGAGAACACTCTCATTTCAAAATCTTAAGTTATCTACTTACATTCACAATCTGACATTGAGCAAATGCATAGAAAAGTAATTACACTGAATAACTTGTACCTCTACTCTACACAAATGTAACTCCGTGTGCCAAACGGCTACTTAAAACTTGTGTGCCTTCATTCTACTTCAAACAGTCCTTCCAACTGCCAAATTACAACTTCTGTGGTCAAATGTACACACGTCACACTCTGGGAACTATTAGGCAAAGCTTTCTGACCACTTTTTCATTACTAAAGAATTTCCTCTTAAAGTTGTAACCCTTTTTTAAAATTCAATGTCAAAAATTTAGTAATAATTTGAAAGCTATAAACCTAGACCTTTTAATAGTATGTTTTCTCTAAGTGAAAATACTGAATAAGCTCTCGGGTAGAGAATCACTTAGAATGTAGAACTGTTTGAAAGAGATAACTTTCCTAAACCTTATTATTCATGTATCTGTCAATCACACATCTTAACAAACTTACCAATATATCTCATTTTACATTTTAAAACCCATTTTTATGCCTTTCCCTTCCATTGAACCCTCATTATCCTATTACATCACACCTACCATCCCTAGCAATTCCTGAAGGGTGCTTCAAAGCCTTTAGTCCTTTACTGAGCATCAATGGTATAAGTTCTGTATTCCCTAAGGCTGTGGAACCTTTGACCAGGCCAGCCCTCCTTTTGGAAGGACTGCCCTATTTTCAGTTAAAAGAACGTGGTTTATTTCTCATTAAGAGAAGGACACTTCAGATGTAAGAAAAAGATCATGTGAGCTGGGGGTCATAGCTATGGAATGCCTTCAGATCACAAGCACTGAACAGTACATACCATAACAAATCACTAGCTGGCATTAACATTTCCTTTACATGAGATGTAGCAATGTTAATTCTGCAAGAATTAGGCAATTTTCAAAAACCTCAAACCAAACTCATCTCTAAAGGAGAACAGCCTATAGAATAACTGTGAGAATAATGTAACAACCACAGATTTCTAAAATAATATACCTGTAAGTTATATTTTAGGAATCTACTTCCTACATTATCAACTCCTCATGACAGATTTCCGTTCTTGCATAATACATAATGCATATCTAAACTCATATACAATCTACTATTCTTTGAAATTTGTTAATTAGCAAATAATAATTGCATAAATACATGGGGTGATATGTGATACTTCAAACATATACATATTATAGAATAAACAGATCAGACTAATGTATTTATTACCTCATTTACTTTTTGTTATGAGAACATTTAAATCCACTTTTAGCAATGAAATGCACAATATATTATTACTAACTTAATCACTTTACTGTATAATGTGTCATCAAAACTTATTACTTCCAGAGCCAAACACCCTTAACTGGAGGAAAGAGAGCCTCTTTAATAAATGGTACTGGAAAAATTGGGTTTCAACTTGCCAAAGATTAAAACTAGACCTATATCTCTCACCATGCACTAAACTAAAATTGAAATGGATCAAAGATCTAAATATTAAAACAGAAACACTAAACCAGCTGGAAAAGAGGTTAGGTAGAACTCTTAAAGACATTGGTGTAGGGGGGCTGGGGATTTAGCTCAGTGGTGCCACTGTCTCCTGCCCAAGCACAAGGTCGCAAGTTTGATCCCCAGTACCAAAAAAAAAGAAAAGATATCAGTGTAGGAAAAGATTTAATGAAGAAAACCTCAGTTGCCCATGAACTAGCACAAAGAATCAACAACTGGGATCTCATTTTGTTAAAAACCTTCTGCACTGCAAGAGAAACCAATAACAGCGTGAACAGACAACACATAATGTGGGAAAAATTTTTACCAGCTGTTCCTCAGACAAAGGTCTACTATCTAGAATCTATAAAGAACTTAAAAAAATAAGACCTCCCAAATTTAAAGGCCCAATCCAAAAATGGGCATCTGAAATGAAACAGACATTTCTCAGATAAAGTAGAAATAGCAAATAAACATATGAAAAAATGCTCAACATCACTGGTCATTCAAGAGATGCAGATGAAAACAATACTGAGATTCCACCTCACCCCAGAAAGAATGGCAGCTATCAAGAAATCAACCAATAACAAATGCTGATGGGGTTGTGGGGAAAAAGGAACCCTTCTCTGCTTTGGTGGGAGTGTAGACTGGTGCAACCACTGTGGAAATCAGTATGGAGATACCTCAAAGAACTAGGGCTAGAGGTCCCATTTGATTCAGCTCTTCCCCTGCTGGGTATCCTCTCAAAAGCATTAAAGGAATTATACCTCAGTGATATATGTGCACCCATGTTCACAGCAGCACAGTTTGTAATAGCTAAAACTTGGAAATAGCCCAATTGCCCATCAACTGGAGACTGGATAAAGAAGATGTGGGTTTGTTTTTTTTTTAATAAAATTGAGTACTATTCAGCCATAAAGAACGAGAAACTAGAGACATTTATAGCTAAATGGATGCACATTGAGGCCATATGCTTAAGTGAAATAAATAGGACACACGTGTAAATACCAAATAGTTTCTCTGGTGTGAGAAACTGAAAGCGTAAATGAGGATCAAAATGTATAATAGATAATGTGAAACAGGAAGAAAAGGTCCAAAGGGGAAGGGGAAGTGGAAGAGCTAGGAGCAAGGAAAGAAGGGAAAGGAATACGTTTGAGAAAAGAAAAAAAACAGAAATAAAGTCTTTGTAAATAGGGAGGGGTGTAGGGGTTGAAGGGAGGGCAGGGGAATGGGGAAAAAATAAGAATCAAGATATATCATGTAGGGCCGGGGATTTAGCTCAGTGGTTCTGGCACCTGCCTCACAAGCACAAGGTCCCGAGTTTGATCCCCGGTACCAAAAAAAAAAAAGATACATCATGTAAAGGTACAAATTCTCAATGATGAATGTCATCATGTAGTATACCTAAAATGTACCAATAAACTTAATAAAAAACTTATTCCTTCCATTTAACTGAAATGTTATACCTTTTAACCAACATTTCCCCTTACCCCAACCCACCTCATAGTAACCATCAGTCCATTCTCTAGTATTGTGAATTCAAATCTTTAGATGCTACATGAGTGTGATTATGTGATATTTGTCTTTCTGTGCCTGGCTTATTCCATTTAGAATAATGTCCTCTAAATTAATTCATGCTGTTGCAAATGACAGAAATTCAATCTTTTTAAAGGCTGAATAGCATTCCATAGAATATAAAAATACTGTATTTTCTAATCCATTCATTAGTGATGGGCACTTCAGTTCTTTCCAAATCTTCACTGTTGTGAATAATGCATGGGAGTGCAGACATCTCTTTGACATACTGATTTCAAATCTTTCAGGTAAATATCCAAAAGTGGGACTGATGAATCTGTGGATACAGACAAGTCCTAGTAATGAGTCAAATTTCCTCCTTTTTTTTCCCTGATGAGCTCACCCAAGACCTTCTGTTTCCCTGTAGAGTCCCCATCAAGAGTTCCTAGGTGTCTGAAATCCCTCCTCCAGGTACAGTTTCCAATCTACCAGAGGATTCATTGGGGCAATATGGGTGATGTCTCCACACAGTTGATGATATGCTCATTCTGCCCTCAGTCATCTGAACCATGGCAACCCTGTCTGGAACCCAGTGTCTAGCAGAATCTGCCACAAAACGTTTCTTCCAGCCTTTACCTGTAGGTCTTCTTTGTAAGAATACAGATGCCAGACCCTAGGCCTGTGTAGAAGATAGACACTAGGCACTTTTCTCTATTTTCCACCTCCTTCTCTGGCCACCTGCCCAAAAACTTCCACTAGTCCTTCTTTGGTAATTACCAGAGCCCTTATTCAAATTAACTCCCTCACAGTCTGCACTCCAATTTTTCAGAAAAATGTAGACTTCCTTCCAACATAATTTGGGCTCAGAATAGGGTATCCAATAGATAATTTTGACATAGGTTTCAAAGCTCCTTATTAAAAAATTTTTATCAACTATTTAAGTGCCCCTCATTTTCTCCAGCCTACTGCACTTTAAATTTTTAAATTTTTTTTTTTTTTTTGGTACCAGGGATTGAACTCGGGACCTTGCGCTTGCAAGGCAGGCACCGGAACCACTGAGCTAAATCCCTGGCCTAATTTTTGTAAACAGATGATTCTTTCAAACTTCCATTTCCTTCTACTAATGCTTATTGAGAATACTCAAACTTGCCATTGAAGACAAGGGAAAAAATAGGACAGATGAAACTCATAACAAGTTTTAAGCACAGATAGTGAATAAGCAAGTTGTTTGTAAGAAATAGGCAGAACTTACATGTCAAGAATAATTAGTAACTTAGTACCCTGTAAGACTCATTACTTTATAGCTAGAAAGGGATGGGAAGACCATGTCATGAGGTAAAGATGTGCCATCTAATGCCATCAGTAAATTAGCCTTAGAACTGTAGATAAGACCTGTTCAGCAGGCTAAGTAGCAAACAACAGCTACTGGCCAGGCATGTGGGTCCCTGTATCTCTTCCAGAAAGCAAGTGTGTCTAAGTGGCCCTGGGTACTTTCTATTCTACAACTCCTCTTTTTCAAATCTCAACCCTGCTCTTTATAACCTCATAAATGTTGATGCAGCAGAGAAAGCCAGGTCATATGAACAATGTGTAACCAAGAAGCCAAGTACTACAGTTCTTACCCCCACGAGCTCCCTTACCATATCACTTCTTGCTTTTTATCATGTTTTAATTCATTCTATAAACTATAAGGGGAAATAAAAAATATGATGTGTTTACATTTTAAATTTTTCTTATAGTAAAAGACATACTGGCATTAAACCCCCTCAAGATACTCTCCCTCATTTCAAATACACTTATCATCCCATCATTATTGCTGCTTTCTGAAACAGTTCTGGAACTCCTCTTTCATAAATCTCTTTACGAAGTTTGATTAAAAAAATATGGTGAATGCTCCTGCCAAGTACCATCCAACAGAATGGCAGGCTCTTAAACATGCTACAGCACATCTTCATCCAACCTGTTCACTGCTGGCTCTTCCTCAAAGTCAAGATAACCATGAAAGGTAAACATTTTGAGTCAACTCAGGATATCAAGGCAGCTGGGACAGCATAAGTAAAAATACAAAAGAGGACTTCCAGAACTCCTTCTGAAAGTGGCAAGAACAATGAAATGAGTATGTTAAAAGTGCAAGAGGAAGTATTGTGAGAGGCGTTAATGGCACTGTTTCTTTTAATGTAATGATTGTTTTAATTTAAATATATACTATATTTTTTCATCAATGTCATATGTAATTAGTGTATATTAATTTGGCCTGAGCAAACTTCTATTCTATGACTTGTGGAATAACTTGTTACCAAACAAGTATATATGATTGTTGTAACCTCCCATGAAACATTTTGCTCCCCAGTGCTGATCAAAGTACTTATTAGGAACCATGTTCTGTTTTCTTCTATCTCAAGCCGGATTACATGCTGCCTTTTCTGCTTAGAAAGACACTTCTTTGATAGGTTAAGCCCTACTGTTCTGCAAGATTCACTCAGGTATCAGCTTCCCTCCATACATTCCCTGTCATCTGTCACCTCATATTAAGGTTAGATGCCCCTCCCCTATGTTATCATAACACTATCCACAGATGGTTATAATGGTGCAGTATCACCATTCTCTTTGTTTAGACATATACTATTGAATATGGCACCACATGTAGCTAGTAATTTTAAATTAATTAAATTTTAATATATTAAATTAAAATTAAAGTTCAATTTCTCATCTATATTAGCCACATTCCAAGTGCTCAAAAGTGGCATTTCTATCATCACAATAAGTTCTAATGGACAGTGCTGGGTTAGAGTGTTGATTTCTTAGTCAGGGCTATTTAGTTTGTTCCTGTATTACCAGTGGTTTGTACTCTGACAAATACTCTATATACTCTATAGGCCCACCTATCATTGAATAAATAAATAAACTTCTGATCAATTTCTGATCAATAATCTAAATAAAGATAACAAGTCATATTTTGATATTAAACTTCTCTTTCTGAAAAGTTTTAGTTAAAAAACCTTAATTTCATTACAACTTTTTTCAACTCTTTCTTTTTAAGTGTCAAACTTTTAGAAGAGACCTCACTGTTCCTTCCTGTTTATCTTTCTTGACCTTTTAGTGGGTATCATTGTATTTTTATCTTAGGCCACTCAGGAAAAGGAGGGAAAAATCTTATGACAAAAGACAAGGGGAACATTATCTTGGCAAGTGTCCATTCTCAAGAAATCCAGGCAGGAATCTTAACTCCCTACAGCTAAATTTTCTATATCAGAGAAAAATGCATGGCTTATTCTACTGCTTTGTCAATTTTCACACTCGCTTGAGAAAAAGATTCTATTATAAGCTAAATTTGGAGGCAATCTAATTGTTTGATGTAAACCTTCAAAGTTTCCTTTGAGTTGAATGTCTATCTGCTTGGGCAGAAAAGGGAAAAAGAGGGAATTTACATTCGCTTTGCTAAACATTAGCATCTCTTGTTCAGTCATTTGAATGCAGGACAGTTAGAGGCAAACAGCTTAGAGAACAAGAGTTGACATATACAGTGCAAAATCTTTTAAGGTGCTTGGATTAAATGAGGGAGAAAGTGAGATGGAACCGCATTTCAGCTTCCTAACTGTGTTCCAGTCAGCAGGAACTTTGTGACAGGTCTCTGTCTCTCAGCTACACTTGACTGGCTTTTGCTGACATTCAGCTGTCAGACAGCAACCCTTTACCAGGCCCTAACATGCTCCACAGCTTCACCCAATTAACTCGCTTTCACTTGACACAGCAACAAAAAGCTTCATAATAGGTGGTCAAGGTGCATGGTGTCTGCCTGCCCTCGAACTGCTCACATACAGCAAGATGTTTAACTACTTTTCTTCTTGCCTGTGTGCTCAGAACATGTGTGACTACAATTTAGTCATTTCATGTATTGAACTGGATAGGAATCAAGGAAGTAGTACAGTGATAGATTAAGCTGCTCCAAAATAGGCCTCTAGATAACTCAAGTTAAAGTTCATGTCAGTCTTTTTAGGGCCTGAGAGGCAGATTTGATTTTTAGATTACCAAAATTTAATATTAACAATTTATAGTTTTCCCCTTATATCTTTGATAATAGCATTGTATAAAAATTCCCTCAGATAGAAAAAGAACATTTGACAAGGACATCAATGTCTAGGTATAATTCAAGAGCATGGAATTTAGCCTTTGCTTATAAAAATGCACTTTCTCACCAGCTATAATTTTCTTTAAATTTTGTCATGCTACTCAGCCTTTCAGATGAAATCCATTGTACTTGAAAGTATGTCTGGCTAAGAAGTAAAAATATTTAATACTTATTTTGAAAAATGGTCTGAGTAATTTTCACATTTCTTTTACCTCCCAATAGGCTCACATTTCAGCATAGTCAGTTTTCATTTGTTTGCACTCTGAAAGTCTGAAAATTATTTTTAAAATGCTATATAAAGAAAACAAAAATTAATATAAACTATACTGCCTTCAGAAACCGACATTTGTAAATCTATATATGAAGGGGCCACCAAAAATTAATATAAGGCTCTTTATTATTGATATTCAAATGTAGATGAGTATAGTGATTAAGACAGAGTTATGATTTCAATTCCAAGTATCCTATCCATAATCAAAGCTGTAAATCTAATTATAGGATGGGGAATTCTAGCCTCCACCACCATGAACTTATCCTAGCAGAGATTTGTCACCACATTTCAAACAAGACAAGGCAGAGTCTTATTATAACTTGCCATTCTTTTAGTCTAAGACAGTTGTTCTTTGGAGTCTAGCATTCAAGTAGCTATGCTTTTGTAACATGCCTTCAGATTGAAGGAAATCTTTTTCTACGTAAAATGCAAATTTGCTGTACTGAACACAATGAACACCAGCAACTTAATGTGGGAGGCAATCCTGAGTGAATCAGTAGGTAATTAAGAAAATATCCTGCATCTATTTTGTTCATTAAGTACTATAGCCAAAATTTCTACATAAATCTATCTAGAATCTAATCCATCTTCATCTCTATTTTTACTAACCTGAGATAATTCTCACTTCTCATGTGCCCTTCTTTAATACAATGAATCATACAAGTCATTATAAATATTCATATATATGTCTGTCTCTTCACAAAATCTATCAGATCCCTGAGAAAAAGCACTTAATTTCATCTTATTGATGAAGTAATATAGTGCTTAAGAGTAAGGACTCAAAAGGATTTTTAAAAAGATGGCAGAGCAGAAAGCATCAGGAAACTCCAAGACAACAATAGCAATGGCAGAATCCATCTATTTTGGAACTCTGGAGTGTATAAAAGGTTTTCAACTCCCAAAGAAGAATTTGAACAATAAAGTGGAATCAGTTTCAGTCAATTTTAACTCTTAGTGTAGTAGTAGGTAGCTACCCATCTGTCACCAAAATCCCTATGATAGACAACTGTGCATACATTCCTGAAGCAGTTTGCACATTGCTTACAGGAGCCAAATTGAGCAAAAAGGACCCCAGTTTCCAAATATTGGTATCTGTGCTGTGATTGCTGCTTCTGATCCCAGAGGTACAGAAAAAGCAGCAGATGACCATTTTTGTTCCTCCACAATAACATTCCCTTTGGATGAACTGGTAACCAAGGGATTTTAAAGGGCAGTGTTATAGTCAGTATTCACAAGAGAAACAGATTTAAGGCAGAACACAGAAATTAACAAGATTAGCTGACAATATCCTCCCACAGTCAAATGTATAAGAGTACAGGAGATCCGTCCATGTGCTAGAGATCTGAGGAATCTAGCCAAAGGTCTGGAGCCCATGGCAATGTCCTGTGCAAGTCCATATCAGGAGGTCAAGGAAGACTGAAAGGTCTGTACTGGAGAGCTCAAGGGCCAGTGACACAGGCTAGAGGGACTGCACCAGAGGCTGAAAGGCTGGTGCTGGAAGCTGAAAAATCTGTGCTGAAAGCCTAGAGATGACACACAAGGTGAAGGTGAAGACCAGAGTCCCTCCAAAAAGAATGCAGCCATCCTTGGCAAAGGAGACGGTACACCCGAGCTCAGGGAAAGAAAACAGCTGAAGCTTCTCCAAAGAAAATCAGCCAAAACAAAGCACTTCCAAGGAAAAACAGCTGAAATCCTTCCCTCCTGTTCTCCTTTTATATTGTTCTGACAACAAGGCTCCTTAAGTGGGTCTTCCATGCCCAGAACCACGCTAACTCAATTCAACTGAGAGTTTCCCCACTCTAGTGACAATTAGTCAGTAGCCCCCAGAGGTAGCATCCTTTCTTTGTCCCGTTCATTATTCTTTTTCTACTTTTTGGAATCAAACATTAAGAACTGGGACATTTGAAAGCAACTTCATATATGATGTGCTTTCACAAGCCTGGGAAAGTAGAGATTCAAAAAAGACTTAGGAAGATTGTAAGTCTACACCTCAGGGCGATCCTTGGCATTGAGACAGCTACAATAATTTTTTCAAATGCAGAAACAAAAACCAGCAAACCCTGGGGATAGGGGGGTATAATTTCCAGGATTACCACAATATTTCAAGTGTTTACTTTTCAATAGGAAAAAAAACACAAGGCATACAAAGAAATGTGAATGTATGGCACTTTCAAAACAGAAACAAATCAATAGAAATTGTCCCTGATGGCAAGCCTATGAGACAAAGACTTTAAAACAGCCCTTAAAGATGTTCTAAGAACTAAAAGATGTGGAGAATTATATCTGAACAAAATAAGAATATCAATAAACAGAGAGAATATTTAAAATGAAACAGTAAAAAAGAAATTCTAGAGCTGAAAAATACAATGACTGAAATGAAAAAGTACAGATATTTAAAAGCAAATTCCACCAGGCAGAAGAAAGAATTGGTGAACACAAAGATAGGACAATGAAAATCATAGATCCTGAAGAACAGAAAGAAAATGACTGAAGAAAAAGAATCAGACTTAAGGGACTCAGAGGATAATGAAAGGAGACCCTACATGTACATTGTGGAAATTTAGGAGGAAAGAGAAAGAGGAAGGAGGAATATTTGAAGAAATAATGGTTGAAAACTTCCTAAATCTGATGAAATGCAGGAACATGAATGTCCAGGAAACTCAACAGACTCCAAGTAAGATGGGTTCAAAGAGACCCACACCAACACATATAATCAAAACGTCAAAAGACAAAGAAGGGATTTTAAAATCAGCAAGAATAATGAATTGGCACATATAAACCATCCTTAGTAAGATTATCATCAGATTTTTTCATCAGAAACTCTGGAGGTCAGAGGCAGAGGGCCAATCAAGTCAAAGTCTAAAAGGAAATAAAAACTAAAAGTTCTAAGTTCTTTAAAAGTTCTTTAAAGTCCTTTAAAGGTGTGGGAGAAATGAAGATATTCCAGGTAAACAAAACCTGAGGAAGTTTGTTACCACATCTTTGCTGCGAGAAATGCTCTAGAGAACCTGGATGGTGAAATAAAGGTACACTAATAACAAAAAGTCATATGATGGAAAAAAGTTTTCAACAAAGGTAAATATATGAGCAATTACAAAACCCAGTGTTATTGTAATGACAACTTTTAACTGCATTTGTTGTTCTCTACATGATTTAAGGACTAATACATTTTTAAAACAATTATTAGTATAAAAGCTAATATTATTGTAACTTTGGTATGTAACTCGACATTTTGACTTCTACATGATTTAAGAAATCAATAGTGATGATTTTTTTTTTTTGTACTGGAGATTGAACTTGGGTCCTTGTGCTTGCGAGGCAGATGGTGGAACCACTGAGCTAAATCCCCAGCCCAATAGTAATGATTTTTGACAAGGGCATCAAGACCATTTAATGGGAAAAAGACAGTCTTTCCAACCAATGGTGCTAGGAGATCTGGATGTTTACATGTAAAAGAATGAAGTTGGATCCTTTCCAAATGCTATATTAAAAAATTAAATAAAAATTAATTTAAAATATAAGTTAAGACCAAAAACTATAAAACCCTTAGAAGAAAACAGGGCAAAGGGGGCTGGGGATTTAGCTCAGTGGTTTCGCCGCCTGCTGCACAAGCACAAAGACCCAAGTTCAATCCCTGGTACCAAAAAAAAAAAAAAGAAAACAGAGCAAAAGCTTATGACAGTGGATTTTGGAAGGATTTTCTTGATGTGACACCAAAGGCATAGATGGCAAAAGAAACAAATAGACAAATAGAGATCCAAAACAATTTAGTAATTTTGTATATCAGAAAACAGTGTCAACACAGTAGAAGATAACCTTCAGAATGGGAGAAGATATTTGTAAATTATCTACTTGATACAGGACTAATATCCATAATATATAAGGAACTCCTAAAACTGAGTAACAACAAAAGCCCCAATTCAAAATTAGATAAAGGACCTGAATAGACATTCTCCAAAGAAGCTATATAGTCAATAAGCACATGAAAAGATGATCAGCATCACTAATCATTAGGGAAATGCAAGTTAAAACTACAATGAGATACTATTATCACAATTACTAGAATGGCCATTATCAAACAAACTGAAAATCACGAACATTAACAAGAATATGGAGATTTAAAAAACCTTGTGCACCATTGTTGGGAATGTAAAATGTTACAACTACTATAAGAAAAGTTTTAGTGGCTCCTCAAAAAAATTAAAAATAGAATTACATTATGTTATGGCTTGTGTTTAGGTATCTCCCCAAACCTCATGCAATCACAGGTGGAGCATTTTCCTGGAATTGATTTATGGGGGGCTAGGCCGGAGGGCACTAGGATTAAGGACATGAGTGCTACATGCCCTAAGTAGTCTGAAGAAGATAAAAAGGGCAGAAAGACGCCATTAAGGTCTTTTGTTGCTTTTGCTGTCTTCTGCAGCCATGAACTGTTGCCCTTTTGTCACCCTGCCTTGGAGCCGGCCAATTTTGAACTGAAACCTCTATGAACTGTAAACCAAATAAACCTTAACTCCTTTAACTTTGGGTGTCAGGTACTTTGTCTCAGCAATGAGAGAAAAGTAACTAAAATACTGTATGATCCCCCACATTTCTACTTCTGGGCATATATCTAAAAGAACTGAAAGCAGGGTCTTGAAGAGATACTTGTCCACTCATGTTCATTAGCAACATTAGCTAAAAACAGCTAAAACAAGAAAGGGAATCTAAGTCTACTGACAGATGATCAGATAAGCAAAAGTATAAAATATGAAGGAATATTATTCAGCCTTAAAAATGAAGGAAATTCTGACATATGCTACATTATGTATGAACTTGGAAGATATGATGCTAAGTTAAATAAGCCCACAATAAGACCACAATAAGACAACAACTGTGTATTATTCCACTTACATGAGGTAGTGAAAATCATACAGATAGAAAATAGAATGGTGGCCAGAAACTGGATATAAATTGCAGTTTTGTAAAAGAAAAAGACTTGCCAGGAATTTAGCTCAGTGGTTTTATCGCCTGTTGCGCAAGTGCAAGGACCTGAGTTTGATCCCCGGTACCAAAAAAAAGACAATAAAATTCTACCCGAGTTCAATCCCTGGTACCAAAAAAAAAGAAGAAGACTTATGGAAATGAATAGTGGTATGGATTGTACAATATTATGAATGTGTTTAATACCACTAAACTGTACATTTAAAATAGTTAAGACTGTCAATTTTATGTTGTGTGTATTTTACCACCAAAAAAATGGAGCAAAAAAAGTAAAGATTCTGGAATCATACTGGTTAGGTTCAAATCTTGGACTGCACTTGACAGTTTCTTCAACTGAAAATGGGGAAATAACTGTCATTTGAGTAAGACTGAGATTAAATGTGTATGTATGTATATATATTATACATATATATATTATTCTGCACAGTACATGGTAGATAGTAAGAACTAAATAAATACTGGCAATGGTGGTGGTTATTATTCTTACTATTATATCCTTATGCTTAGCACTTTGCAAAGTACATAGCAGGGACTCAAATGCTCGGAGAAAGAATAACTAGGTACTTCTTTGATTATTGCTTCATTTTGGGATGATATAAATAAAAATTGTTAATGAAGAATACAAGTGAGTCATTAAAAACCTTAAGTTCTGATGGTACTGTTCTTATAGAAATAAAGATAGATCAATTTAAAATACCACTGGCAAATGAAAGGGAAAGAAAATGTGATGGATGTTATCAGGCTTTGAAAAGAAAGAAACTTTATAAGGGCCAGGGATTTAGCTCAGTGGTTCTGCTGCCTGTCTTGCAAGTGCAAAGTCCCAAGTTCGATCCCCGGTACAGCCCCCCCCAAAAAAGGAAACCTTGTCATTTGTGACAACATGGATGAACTTGGATAATGTTATGCTTAGTGAAATAAACCAGAGACAAACAAATACGACATGATTTCACTTATATAGAGTATTTAAGGGAAAAAAATCAAACTCTTAGAAATAGAGAATAGGAGGGTAGTTACTAGGGGTGAAGGAAACTGAGAGATGTTGGTTAAAGGCTACAAATGTGTAGGTATAAGCCAGTGGTGGGAAACTATGGCATGTGTGCTCCAGCAGGCTATTTGTTATCATTGAAAGCTCTAAAAGGTTCGCCATCACTGATAGAAGCTGTATGAATTCAGGAGACTTAATGTACAGTATGGTACCTATAGTTAATAATAATGTAAAAAAAATAATGTTTTATATACTTGAAATTTGCTAAGAAAGTAGATCTTATTCTTAACTACAAAACAGGTCATATAAAAAGTGATGAATATGTTAGCTTGATAATAATCATTCACAATGTATACACATATCAAAACATAATATATATCTTGTATACATTTTTGTCAATTAAGTTGAAAAAATAAAATACTTTTAAAACTTAGTGAGAATTTAAGAAATGTTTTACATTTTATTTTCTAAATAAAACAAACATAAAGAAAAATATAAGCATATTGTTCCATAGGCATTTTTATGCACCTTCTCATTTTAAGGACTCAATAACTTATTTCTTCTAAGGTAAGGAAAATAATTTTTACAGAATTTTGAAGTAATATGAATAAATGGTTTATTTGAAATAAATATGCTACTTACATACTACAGTCATAACTTGGTATTTGACTTTTTTGAAATTCACCAAATTTGGTATTTGACACATTTTTAAGAGAAAATTTTGATTCAATACTCATTTGTTTGGTATCCCATTTGAAAGCTAGAATTTGTCACTGTCAATTGACTTGTGAATGGTTACCCTTTCCAGGCAAAACAATTTGTTTGGTATAGTGGACCCTTGACTTAACAAACTCAATCTGTTCCCGAGGGCTGGTTGTAACTCAGATTGGTTGTAAGCCAATACAGCTGAGATCTGGATATTTACCTGGGTACACACTATAGATAACAAGAGACAGATGAATCTTCCATTAACCTAATTAACGCAAGTTGTTCTCATGTCAGGCCAGTTGTAACTTGAGGGTCCGCTGTATTTGTCATTTGTGGTACTCCTCACATTTCCTGGAACCAATTATGATGAGTACTGAGGTACTATCATATTTAATTTTTTAATTACTTTTTCCTCCTAAAAACGGCTTTACATTTTTCTGTCCCAAAGCAACCGAACACCTCAACCAAACCAAGAATTTTTCTTTGTGGTACTAGGGATTAAACCTAGGTTCTTCATATTGTGCTACATCCCCAATCCTTGTTTTACCCTTATTTTAAGACAGGGTCTCACCAAGTTTCTAAATTGCCCAGGCTAGTTTTGAATTTATAATCCCACCTCAGCCTCCCAGAGTGTTGGGATTACAGACCAAGAATTTAAATTGATAAAATACAGGCATGATTCTAGGGCAGAAATGTACTCAATGACAGACCATATTGAGTTAATAAGATGTCTGTCTTTAACCAAAGACAAATCAGAAAACAGAATTATCCTTTAGAACAACAACAAAAAATTTAGCATATATTTGGAGAATAAAATTCTGCTATGGTTTTTTAATTTAATTTCATCCATAATAAGAATGCCTTTTATAAAAGCGAATGCCGTATTAAATTTACCCAACTGTCTTAGCTTCCTAATGCTGCCATAACAAATCACAACAAACAGGGTGGCTTAAATCCACAGAGATTTGTTCTATAACAGTTTGGGAGGCTGGACTTCTGAGGTTATGGTCTTAGCAGTGCCATGCTCTTCTGTCTTCACAGGGACATCTTCCCCCTCTTTGTCTTTGTGCATTTGTATCTCTCCTTGTAAGAATATCAGTCACTGGATTTAGGCTCCACCTAAATGCTAATCATTAATTTTATTTGCAAACAACCTATTACCAAATAAGGTCATAGTCTGAGGTTCTAAGCAAACATGAATTTTCCATGGCATTTCACTAAACCTACTACATCAACTATTAACATAAGAAAGAATGAGTTACAGTTATTATTCTTATAATTTTCGGCTCAGGATATCTATTGAGTTCTACTTCAGACTATTTTACGTAACAACTTAAATATTAGTTTAGCAAAATCTTGCAAACTTTCTAGTTAAATTAACTTTTGCACTATGAGCACAATCTCTGCTGTTACCTGAGAAATTATTTCTGATTTCATTTTTTCCAGATCCTCTTTTGTTACCAGTTCAGGGAGTCAAGGTGGTTGAGTATCAGAGCGTTCCATCTCATTTCCCTTTGGGGTTGCTGTAGGTGATCTGAAAGTCTGGTTTTGAGGCTTATTTATGTGTCTTCTCATTTCGACCTGGGGGGGTGCTGTTGGCACCCATGCAGCTCACCTCCTCTGAGCTGGGTGAGGTGGGACAGCAGCTCAGAAGCCCCTTCCTCTGGGCTGGGAGCGGCAGGTAGTTAAATTAACTTTTAAAGACAATTTTTAGGGGACATCATTTTCTATGAAGGAATATATATTTGGGCCATAAATATTAACAATTAAATGGAGCAATTATTTTTTGATGTCTTAAAGCAAAGTAGCCCTTTCGTCTTTATTTCCATTTACTGAATATTTTATTTTCATTATAAAGCAAATATGTTCAGAAAGAGGTAGAGTGTTTTAAAGTATTTTAAGTGACATCATGATAAATATAAAATTTCATCCCAAAATTCCATAACACCCTACAAATTTTTAATGTTTATGAATGTGAAATCTCAGAATTCTATAATATATGTACAACTACAACTTTCTAATAAATATATACATGAATGGTTTAAAACAGTGGTAACACATATACTTTGTCATCTCATTATCCAAAGTCATGTTATACAGTAGTCATTTGTTGTCTCTCCCAAATCCCAACATAGTTTGATTTGTAAGTCATATATTCATTTTTTAAATGAACATAATTTTATTATAACAGAGTTTAGTGATGTAATAATGTGAGACCAAAAGTGACTCCATTTTGTGAATGTGGGACCAGAATGACTCCATTTTGTCCAAAATGGAGCAGTCTCCTTTATTCTTTCAAATTAATGATTACGTGCTTAATCTGGGCACAACAATAAAAGTGAGGCAGATTAAAATACTAATTGTGCCACCTCAAAAATACCTCTGTATTCAGAAAAAAGCATTAATATAAAAATATTGCATCCCCCCCAGCCACCATCAGTAAGTCAAGGACTCAACAAATCTAAACTAAGTAACACGTATTTAGGCAGATACAAAAAAATACCAATCAGAAAGCATTCTAATTTAAAACTATTAGAATTCTAATCCAACTATAATGTTCCACTTAAAAGAGAGGAGTTACTTTAAGGCCTTCAGAGTTCCTACTTTGAGAACAAATACAAATTATAATTCTATTCTCAATAGATAAGAATATAATGGAAGTGGCATTAATAACAGCAGGTACTTTACAGAAATCCTTTCATTTAATCTTCACACAAGCCTAGAGAGAGGAGTTATTATCATCCTCATTTTTACATATGAGGAAACTGAAGTACCCTTCAAGAGGGTGTTAATTGGACCAAGACCACATAATTGGCTAGGATAAAGCCAGGATTTGAATAATCACATTCCTGGCCCACAGGCCTAGCCTCTGTGAGTGACCTCTTGAGATACCCACCTGTGCTTGAGTTCTTATCTCATCACCTGTGGCCATTCTGATTTTCCAATTTCACTGGATTAAGAAATGCCTGGTCAATGAGTGCGGCACGCTCCTCAGTGTGTCCGAGTGGGTCATGCAGGCAGGCCTTGGGTTCCTCTCTGGCACTGTTCACTGCCCTGCTCCTTAGCCACCATGAACTGAGCAGTTTTGCTCCACCACATCCCTCTGTTATGATGTTAATGACTTGGAGGCAGCTAACTATGAACTAAAATATTCCCAAACTGTGAGCTAAGTTAAAACTTTCCTCCTTAAAGTTGTGGGTGTCAAGTGTTCTGTCTCAGGACTGGGAATGCTGACTAATATAGCTGATCTGCAATATAATATGGAGATAATAATAGTTCCTAAAAGCAATATATTCCCATGGAGTGTTGTAGTATTAAACATGTTAACACATATAAGGCCATGAGGGTGTTGTCTCACACATCAAAAACACTAGATAAATGCTAGCTAGTCTTTCTCTTCCTCTTCTTTCTCTTTACCAACCCTCTGGTTTGGAAACTATATACTGTTTACAAAATCAACAAGCCCTCTTTTATGTTCATAGAGTACACCTTCACCTGGAAGATAATTGCCTTGTTCCTATGAGGGCTTCAGTAGGAAAGTATAAATACCTTAGACCAAAAAGAATAGTAATAGCCCCGATGGTTTACAAAGAGGTCTTTGGCTTACTAACTGAACTGAATAATACTGGGAAAATCATTCAACCTTTTTGAATTTCACAACACCTTTATCACACAAAAAAGTAATGAGGGTATGTATATAGGTATATTTCAGAAACTGTAAAAAAAAAAAAAACCTGTGGAAATAAATTAAAATGTCACCATTACCATATACACCAAAAAGCAATTTATAGTTTGATCATAATTTTTCATAGGCCAGTGGCCTCCTGTTTCTATTTACACAGCTCTCTCTGCCTGGAAGTCTTTGTTCCAAGCTTATCATTCCTTCAAAATCAAAAAACTTCAAACACTTCTCAAAAATATGACCTAACCACCTCATTCCAAATAAATCTATCTTTTCATATCCCATGAGCATTTATCATCTATTAAGATGCCTAATACTGCATTATATAAATCTGTCCTGACTCACCAACTAGATTATAAATTTTATCAAGTTAGCAACTCTTCATTACACCTTTTTGTATTCAGTCCATGTGTGGATACAACTATATTTCTAGCATAAAAGATGGGATGAGAAAGAGCTCTAAAAGAAAGGAAAGCAAAAGGAAGCAGAATTCACTGACTGATTCCACAACTTTGTTGGGCACTTAGTAATGAGTTAGACACAGTGGATGCTAAGGGTATAAGGATAAATAAAATACAATACTTGAATTCCAGACCTCAAGCTTAGCAGAATCAAAACAGTACATAAACCTGTAGGCCTTGATCTTCATCTAGTTCTAGACATGCAAATCTGATCTGAATGACTAGCAGCGATCTGGCATATACTCTAAAAATCATAAACTGACTCCAGAAACCTGATCCCTTTTATCTTTCTCCTGAACTGAAAAGAATCACTAAAGGAGAGGGTTTACCATTGCTTCCACCATCTCTTTAAAACCCTGGAACTGGATGGACTCTGAAGGAGTTGGAGTGGGAATAAGATGGTCTGATAACTCAAAGATTAATTTTATCCCCAAATGCATAAAAATCTCATCCAAAGTAATTTTGGCAATATATCTCAATTCTTCCATGTGATCCCAAAATAAACATATGATGCTTTTTAGCTGGTATTTATTCATTTAATAAATATGAACTCATTGCCACTACGTAATTAATTGTTAAATTATTTCACAGTAGGAGCCGATCCCAGGAGGAGTCTCCCCGGCTGCCATTCCACTGCTCCCAGGGCAGAAGAGGTGAGCCAATCCCAGCACCCAGGAGGAGGCTCCCTGGCCTCCATTCCACCACTCACTCCTAGGGCGGAGGAGGTGAGCCTTAAGGCCCCCCCCCCATGGAAATGAGAAGACACGTAAACAAGCCTCAAAAACAAACTTCCAGATCACCTACAGCAACCCCAAAGGGAAATGAGACGGAACAATTTGATACTCAACCACCTGGACTTCCTGAACTGGCAACAAAAGAGGATATGGAAAAAATGAAATCAGACATAATTTCTCAGATAACAGCAGAGATTGTGCCCATACTGCAAGACATGATTAATAAATTTGGAGAGGAAACAGATAAAACAATAGAGGAGCTGAGGAACATGATGGAATCCCAACATAGGAAACAAATGGAATCCATAAAACAGATGCAAATAGATTTCCAGGA
>NW_004624736.1:20003944-20029887 GCF_000247695.1 Heterocephalus glaber | reverse complement strand
TATATATATATATATATATATATATCTTTGGACTTCTTTCTCTGTATTTCTTTCAATAAAGAATAATAAATCAGTATTTTTTCTTAAGGACATGGAATGTCAACACACAAGGACTATCTGTTACTGAAATTGTGATTTATACTAAACTCAAAAACCTACCCCAAAGCACCCTTCATTTGAACTTACTAGAATTTGGAAGAATATTATTTCTATTCTTTATTTTATTTTTAATGGCTACAGATGTTCTACTAGTATATGCCAAACTCTCACCATTATTACTTATTTATTGTGCTCCAATAGGCACTGAATAAGATATAAACAAAGACACAATTCCTGATCTCAGGTAAACAATCCAAATACAACACTCTTTCCTTTTCTGTTTCCTTCCCTGAAGAAAGGGAGTAGTGAGAGAATAGAAACATGACATTTTTAGTAACAGCTTGACATAATAAATGATCATGATAATAAAGAAATTCTGAACCCCCAGTGACACAGGAACAAATATAATATCTAACCGAAGCAGGCTGATGAAATTTAAATTGGACATATATATTTGAATCTGTAGTAGAATTTTTAGCCAATTATGTTGTATGAACCTGTATCAGGTGTTATGCTATTGTCTAGGAATAGAGCAATCTTCTACTCACATAGCAGTTCTAATGGGATTAGTCAATTAAGAATTATAATATGTAACAATGTTATAATAGTACAATATAGAGTTTTAGGACAGACGTGGAATTTTTAATTTGGAGGAAAAATCAAAATATTGAAAATAATATTCCAAGTAAAGGAAAGACAGCTTGGTATATTGAACATCAAAAAGAATTCAATATAAAAGCAGGTCTGCTGGTATGTACCTATATACAGTAATCCCAGCTACTTGGGAGGCGGAGGTGGCACTATCCCAAGTTCAAGTCCAGTGTGGGCAATGTAGAGATACTGTTTCAAAAAGAAAAAATTCAATACAGCCAAACATGTTTAAAAATGTTAAGTAAAAACAAACTCATTTAAGTTTTTTTAAGAAACACAAATTAATAATAAGTAACTATTGCTATAACTGGTAGCTTTATATTTGGTCTTTACATTTTGTGCTCAAAAATGAATCAACTTCTTTCATGTGTCTAAATTACTAATTAAAAGGAAGGATTTCAGGCTGCTATTGTCTAACACTTTTTCAGGTTACATATTGTAGGTCTTGATTTTCAATAAATGAATAGCCAATTTGAAATAAAATCATCCTAAATTTTTCTTCTTAACACTGGCTTTAAAACATTAAAAATATCAAGTGTTAGTGTAAGAATTTTGATCAGATGAATGAAACTTCTGGATCTATTTAAGACTGTGTAGGGCAAATTTCCACATTATTCTATTTTAGGCTTTCTTAACCATTGTAGTTCAACATCAGTGTTCTTTGTTTCCTGTCTATCCAGTAGTACATTATAAGTACAAATTAAATGTGAATAAGAATTTAAAATACTAAATTGTAAAAATTAAACTGTAAAAATGTAAAAATGTAAAAATGGTTAAAATCTCAAAGGCATCCAGAAATGCAGAACTAAGTCATAAATTGAAATGGTAACCAATTAAATTTTTTGTATCATTGCTAAAAAAGAATTGACATACCTGATGCCCTTTATTAGCAGTACCATTAAAAGAAGAAATTATGTGGTTACAAAGCTGAGTTGTTTCAAATATCTTTACTTAAAATATCCTGATTTTTCAAATCTGCTTAGGAAAAATAATATATTTAAAGACTCAGAAGATTTTAATGTAAATAAATATGAATATAAATACTTATATTCAGAAAATATAAGTGCACAAACCAATATATTTTTAAGGATCACTCCATAGACAAAATATTGAATAAATAGGTATAAATAGATATGTTAGATATATTCTTTAAAACTCTCCTAGGTTTTTCTCTTTTCACAAAAAAATTAGTCACACTATCAAGAAAAGGCAAAATCAGTTAAAATGAACATAATTATAATCATAAGGATGTATAATATACAATGTTATTTAATAAAATATCCTTAAAACTGAAGTCATTAGCCACCAAGATTAACAAAATGATATATCAAAATAATCATGTTATTGTGGAAAAATTAAACATAATCTATACTGTACAAAATCTATGTAGCATATTTTTCAAGCTAATTCTTTTTGTTTTTTCTGTTAGAACTCATTAGAAATAAGACAGTAGAAACTAGAAAAATAATGTCCTATAACCTTCGTTGCCCCCTACATTCTGGAAGGGTACCTTTCCAATTGGCTCTCAAGCAAACATTGAGAACAAAAGGCTATCTAAAAGAATCAGCTGAATTCAGATTCGATCAAAGTATGCCCTAAGCCAAAGTTCTGGGAAACAAAGACAGCCATTTCTTCCCAATTTCTCAGCTCACATAGACTCTTAAGAACAAACGCAATATATCCAAACTTCAAACCAGTCTAACATGGAAGGATGCACACTTTCAATTCTTTGTGCATAAAGCAACTTCAAAAGGAAAGACAAAGGTCCTTTTGTTCTAGGTAAAAGGCCTTAACTGCAGACCTAGTGAATTTGTCAGTCTTTACATGTGGTCATTTTTTGTTGGAAGAAAAAAAACCAATTTTTTCTTTTACCATGGAAAACTGTAAAACTTTTATACGAGCTTAAATGCTCTTGTCTCTTAACAGCCTAAAGCCACACTCAATGCAAACTTGGTCATTCTTAATGTTTTCCTCATACTTTATAACCTGTAATTCCCCCCCAAAACAAAAATATCAATTTCCAGGAGTATGCACTTTACACATACAGACAGCAGTTCCAATCCAGGCCCATGATCTTGGGGAAATTCTATATCCTCTCTGGAATAGAGTTGCCTCATCTGAATAAAGAGAAATAGTTTTTCTCTTATCAGACTGATATGAAGATTAAATTAATTGATGTAATAAATATAGATGTAAAGTGTCTCTATACTTTCTGGAAATTAGATGATGTTGCTGATATTATTTATAAGATTATTTAAATTCCATTTTGAATCAGCTGTGTAGCATTCACTTTCAAGACACACATACGGGATTATCAACTCATCTAGTACTTATCCATCCACTCCTCACAATTCATTACCTATGTATTAACTCTTAATTTAACTTGGAGAAAAGCTTCTTTGTCCATACATGCCTCAGAGTCGGTTAATCATTCAATGAGTTTGACTAGTAGAAAAAGATGTTCCCTGACCACTCACATCATTAAGTTTAATGTCTGGGGTGAGAGAGATTTCATGTTTTTTAAAAAATTATTTAGTTCTTTCTTGGGTATTCAGTATGAATAAGCACTGCATTTTTAAGCAAAGGCTTCTTCCAAAAATTATTATAAGAATCATGACCTTTACATTTACTGTTCAGCTCCTCAACATACTTTTAGGGTATTGCTTTCTTTATAATGGCCACTTTTACAAGTATTGACAAAAAATCATTCATAGTATACAAGAGTAATTTTAGACATCTAAAATGCAATGGAATTGGGACTACTTAAAATACGTAGTTATAATACGTTTGTTAGCAATGACAACTGTATTGAAAAGTCCAAAGTATTGGAACTACCTAATTATTTCAACTTTTACTTCACCTGAAGGTGAAAATACATGAGTCCAATAAGCTTTCTCACTATCAAAAAAACATATTTTTGTTATATTAAAATATTAAATTATTAAGAGGTTCATTTCCTTCCAAAAGTAACTGGTTGTGTGTAAACCAGCTTGAGGCAAGGGAAATTTCAAATGTAACATTTTAAAAACTAGCCATTATTTCCCATGTTGAAAAAAATTGCAGTTTTATTTCCTAACAGCAAATGAAACTGTCAGGAAAATTTAGGTGTAATAAAACTGGGTGGTGGATTTAAACACCTGCTTGGATTTAAACAACATGCTGGATTTAAAATAAAACTGAATTAAAGGAATTAAAATTAATTCTGTCAATCAACCCTTTAAAATATTATTCAAAACTTACTGTTTTTATAAACAGAACTTCCTTATTCTTGCCAAAGTGCAGTTAACTATCTCCTTGATGATTACTAATGGTCATACAATTAAAACTGCAAGGAACAATATTTTGCATAAAATATATTACTCCTGGAAACTTTTCAGCCTAAATAAAAAGTTGTCAAATAGGGTGACTTTAGTGGTACAGAGTTTAAAATGGTGGATTCAGTCCAAGGTTAGCTAATAACGGCTGACATGCCCTGGAATCTTGAGGCCTAAATCAACATTGTTTTCACAGCTGTAATTAAGCCACCTAATCAGAAGCACATTTTGACGGGACAATTTCTGGAAGCCAGACATTACAATTTCTTATGCCTGGAGCGAAGTGGCTCACGAGAGGTCCTAGCTTAATTTTAGTTTAAAAAGGAGGGGGTGGGCATTAAACTATTTTTTTCAAAGCAACATACAACTATTGAAATGAAGCAGAACGATGTGTTCCTGCCTTGACCAGCCTTGCATCTGACCCTCCTGTGGCTTTGTGCTGAGTCCCCACAATTCTCAATGCACTCAGTGAGATGAAGGGCCTCTGCCAAGATCAACAGATGAGCTGGTCTGGATTGGCTTTCTGTGTGTTCTGATTGTAAATTGTGCTGGTGATGATTAGAGAACTCTGACACGGGATGTCGACTCTTAAAAGTGTCCAGAGAAAATAACGTCTTTAAGTTCAGGAAAAATTCATAACTTTTTTGTGGCTTGGTGCATAGTGTTGTGTCTATAACTTGCATATGATTCAAGTGAATCCACCCAAATTAAGCAACTCTGTTATTAAATGAGAAGACCATGCTTGGTTCATAGCAGGCGCCTGCATCTTGGTCTGTTTATACAACAGTGCTGCAGAGAGTGGTCCTCTACCAGCACACCAGTCATGTGCTTCTACTATCTGCAGCAGAAGATATTCCTAAAATGATGAAAATCTAAGATATGATGGTCACATCTCATCAAATAACTATGCTGATAATCTTAAAATTCTAAATTGACAGCTGAAGTTGTTTTCTTCTGTGGTATCATATTCTGTAACATTTAAACTTTCAACCTCAAAAGCCACTGCAAAACTATCAATATAAAGGCACTAGTCACTGGAGTCTGATTACATTTAGTTCTACATTTTAATTACATATGGATTCTATTAACTAAACCTTTTGCCTTATAGGCAACATTTTAATCAAATTACTACAATTTTCAAATATGTTAAAATAGCTTGACAAGTTAAAAGTTCACATTCCTAACATATTAAATATCAAAAAACTATGCATTTAAAAAATACTCTTTATAAATACACTAATACATTTTCAGAATATTTTGGGGACTTTTTGACTATCTGCTGCAAATCATACTGTGAGATTTATGTAACTAGCATGTATTTGTAAATGGCTTACTAGTATTGAATATAACCACATTTAGAAACATATTCATTTTATTGTTGTAAATTGAAGCAGGAAGAAGATAATACACAGATTCTCATATTCAAAATCAGTGTTGGTAACCTCAATTAGACTTCTCAAGCTGAGAGTCAAACCCCTTCACTTTATAGCCAGGAAAAAGACCAGGTCTCGAGATTGTATGATTTACTTCTCAAAGCTTTTTTAAAAAATTTTTATTTATATATTTATTCGTACATTTTAGGTATACAATTTGTTTACATTTATCATTGGGTGTTTGTACCTGAACATGATGTATCTTAGTTCTTAATTTTTTCCCATTACCTGTGCACCCTTCACCCCCTCCACCCTTCCCTATTTACACAGACTTTGATTCCATTTTTTTTCTTTCTCATAATTTTTCCTTTCCCTTCTTCCCTTTCCCCTTCCTCTTTCGCCACCCCCAAACCCTTGGACCTTTTCCTATTTCAAATTATCAATTATTCATTTTAATCATTTTCATCCTTATTTACACTTTCAGTTTCTCACACCAGAGAAACTATTCGGTATTTACACACGTGTGTCCTATTTATTTCACTTAAGAGTATGGCCTCAGTATGCATCTATTTAGCTATAAATGTCTCTAGTTTCTCATTCTTTTTTTTTTTTAAGTTTCTCATTCTTTATGGCTGAGTAGTACTCCATTTTATTAAAAAAACCACATCTTCTTTATCCAGTTTCCAGTCGATGGGCACTTGGGCTGTTTCCAAGCTTTAGCTATTACAAACTGTGCCGCTATAAACGTAGGTGCGCATATATCACTGTGGTATGATTCTTCTAATTCTTTGGGGAAGATTCCCAGTAGGGGAATACCTGGGTCAAATGGAAAGTCTGCCCTAGAATCAAAAGTTGTTCTTACTCTCTGTCATGCTACTTTAAAGTACAATATATTGCCATCTGGTTGTATAAACAACAACCCCATACCAAGAACTCAGTGAAATAATTTTCAGTGCAACAAAACACATCCAAAATAAAATTTATTATCTTAACAATTCAAAGTGTACAACTCAATGGCATCAAGCACATTTGCAATGTTTTGAAACCATTACCACCACGTAGTTCCAGAATACTGTCATCTCCCCCAAAGGAAGCCCTATAACCTTCAAGCAGTTATGCGCCATTGCTTCCTCCCCTCAAATTCTGTAAACCACTTACTCTGCTTTCTGTCTCTATGGATTTGCCTGTTTTAGACATTTCATATAAATGGAATTCTTCAAATGTGACCTCTTATATCTGGTTCCTTTTGCTTAGCATGGTCATCTATATTGCAGTACCTTAATTACTCTTTATAACTAAGTAATATTCCATCTTCTGGATATACCACATTTGTTTATTCTTTCATAAACTGATGGAGAGAGGTGCTGAACGACTTATGACTAACCTGATCATGGATGAGTCCAACACCCAGAGAGAGAAGGTGAGCCTGGAGGGTTGGCAGCTCCAGGGGAAAACAACAAACCAGACCAGCAGGGCTAGCTCCAAAGCTCAGACAAAACAGTGTGGGGTTTACTCCAAACGTGACTACTTCTGCACAGCAAGCTATGGTTGGAGAAGAAATCAAGTGCAGCATCCTCCATATTTGAAAGGATGTAATCAAGAGGCATTTGGGGAAGGGGTTAATCATTTAATGCTGAGTCACAGAACAACTACAGAACAACTTCACTTCAGGGTTTCCAGTGTTATCCTATCATAGAGACTGGATGTGTCAGCCACCAGAGATGTCAAGGAGAGGGTATGGGCTAGAAACAGACCCCCTGAAAAGTTCAAGCTCAGGCCTGGAAGAACAGGGAGCCAGGTCCACCGTGTATGGCTTTCAGAGGTGGCTGGATCTGAAAGTACTAACATTAAGTCCAGTGGTGTGCTTGAACCACCGCCATTCTGCCTACATCCAGCACAGAAACCAATGATCTGTTTGCTTTTCCTATCTACCAATGTGAGCCTCAACTTGCATGGCTGCTAGAGTCTGGGTGTATGGATACAAGGGCCTCTGGAGCAGGGTTGGGGGCACATCACAAATCCATGCCCACAAAGCTAGCTGGAAAAACCATGACTTGCTGGATTCCAAGACTAGAGATCCTGGAAAGAAACCACTCATTCAAAAATATAAATGAATTATATTTTGGACTCATTTTTTTTCTTCATTGGTTTTTTTTTGGGGGGTGGGGGTTCTTGTAATTTTTTTCTCTGTCTTTTCCTTATTCATTTTTTACTTTGCTGTTTCTTTTTTCTTGTTTGTTCTTTTCTGTTAATTTTATCTAATTCTATTAACTTTCTATTATTCCTTGATAGAATCCTCTATCTCATATTTTTCCTCCTTTTCATCTTCCATTGCTTAATTTTTCAAATTTTGATTTTTTCATTCTCTTGTTCCCAACCCCTCTATTTACTAGTACAGCCACTAAACCTTATTAATATTTAGATACTTACTTCTACCCCATTCCTGTTGAATTTTATTCCATTGTTAGTGGAAGTATATTTGTTATATTTAGTAGATATTTACTGTATGCCAATATTTGGTTTGTCTTAGTGTTTATACTATAACTATAGCTCTCTTTTCTTTGGTTAACATTAGTACATTATTAGTTCTTATGGTATGACAATATCCAGTTTGTCTTTGATAATATTGTTGTTGATTTTGTTGCTATTGTCAGGGTGGGATGGTTGCTGTTATTAAGTGATTTTCTTTGTATGCCAATATTGACATTACCTTTGTGTCATTCACAATGTGTTCCTTTCCTAGAGAACTGGGTCGATAGGCCAATTACACTGCATTTTTCCTCCCAATTGAAAAGAAGTGGTTTGATCTTGGAACAGAAGCAAAGGCCTACATTAGACATGCCCAGAGTACATCACTGAAAAGCTGACACTAAAGGTTTCACCACTAGCAACACAATCTTTCCACTATAATCAACCTCCAAACCTCAGCACTAAGAAAAAAATAAAACATGAGATGACAAGGGAATAAGATGTCTCCAAAAACTCCCAACTCCCCCAAAGTGGATCCATGGGACATCAAAAGGGAAGAAATCAAAAGCCCCACAGCTGAATTATTCAAAATAAAAGAGGAGATTTTTTTTTATAAAAGATCAATAAAGCGATCAGAGAACTCAATGAAGATACAGCTAAACAGATAATAAATGTAATAAAGCAATTAGCAAGTTTACAAAAGACAATAAAAAGCTACCTGAGCTGACCAAAATGTTACAAAACATGAATGAATGACCACATAGAAAAGAACTATAGTCCATGAAAAGGTACCAAACAGAAATCTAGAAGATTAAAAATTATACTGAAAGTACAGGTAGCAGAAGTGACAAATATGAGGACAGAATATCAGAACTAGAAGACAGGGCTGATGTCAGTAACCAATTACTCAGAGATACCTTAAAAACAACAAAAGAACATGAAAAATAGATCCAATATCTGTTAGATAACACAAAGAGGACTAATATATATTAATTGGAATTAGTGAAAAATCAGAAGATAACACAAATGGCATTTAAAAACTCAGAAATAAGGGCAGAAAACATTCAAAATATGAAAGAATCTAACATACAGATGAGTGAGGCATATAGCATTCCAAATTGCCATAATCAGAAAAGAATTTCTCCACAACACATTATACTCAAAATTCCTGAAGTCCAACACAAGAAGCAAGGAATCACTTATAAAGGTAAACTAATTAGAATTATAGCAGACTTCTCAACAAAAATCTTAAAGCCTAGGAGATCTTAGAGTGAACTGTTTCAACCCTAAAAGAAAACAACTTCCAACCTACACTGCTATCTCCTGCAAAACTATCTTTCAAAATTGATGGACAAATAAGGGCATTTCATGACAAAAAAAAACAACCCAAGAAATTCATGACCACCAAACCAGCACTCCAAAAAATTCTGAAGGATACTCTTGAGACAATGAAGACAACAATGCCAAATAAATATACTAGGAAGGGTGAGCAGTTAAGCAGAAGAGAAAAAAAGGGGAAAAGCAACAGGAAAATAATGCAATGATAGGAATAATACCATTCAGTAATAACTCTAAATGGGAGTGTTCTAAATTCCCCCATCAAAATACACAGATTGGCAAAATGGATCAAGAAACAAAACTGAGCAGTATGCTGTATACAAGAAACACATTTAATCCATATATTCACATATATTCATAGACTAAAAGAATAAAAGGATGGAAAACAGTATATCATGCAATGGGAACTGAAAAACAAGCAGGAGTAACAATCCTATTTTGAGACAAAGTGGACTACCAAACAAAACTGAACAAAAGAGGCAAAGGAGGTCACTACATAGTGGATAAGGGAACAATTCAACAGGAAAACACAGTTATAAATATATATGCACCAAACACCAGCACACCAATTTCACAAAATAAATACTACTGGCCGTAAAAGATCAGGAACATATCAACATAATATTCCAGTGTCACAAATAGATGACCTAGAAAAAAAATCAACAAAGAAATATCAGAGCTGAACAAGACCTTTGAACAAAGAACTTAATACCTATCTACAAAATGTTCCATCCAACAACAGAATACACATTCTTCTCAGCAGCACATGGAACTTTCTCCAAGATAAATGTCTTAGATATTTTTCTCATTGCTCTCATTGCTGAGACAAAATACCAACACTCAAAGTCATAGGAGAAAAGGTTTATTTTGGCTCACAGTTTGTCAAGGTTTCAGTCCATAGTTGGCTTCAAGGCAGGGTGGCATGGCAGAAGGACATCAAGGAGGAAAAACAGTACATCACAAAGCAGGGCAGGTAGAAGGCAGCAAGCAGAAAGCAATGACAGCAATAAAAGCAGCAGCAACAGTAGCCTGCCTTTCCTTTTAATCCCTTCCAGGCTACCTGCCTTGTGGGTGATGCCACCCACACCCAGGGTGGGCCTTCCTTAATCCCATCATCACATCCTTAATCCCAGGATCACACACCCTATACCCAGTCACCACTTAAAAGCTCCTCCTATGACCACACAAGGCTTTTCGAGGACATCTAGATACAAGCCATAACAACAGATTTCCTTTGTGAGATCGATTCCTAAGTATTTCATTTTTTTCAATGCTATTGTGAAAGGTGTTGTTTCCCTCATTTCTCTCTCATTTGTGTACAGGAATGCTATTGATTTTTGAGTGTTCATTTTCTATCCAGCTATACTGCTGAATTTGGTTATTAAATCTAGAAGTCTTTTGGTGGAGTTGTTTGAGTCTTCTATGTAGAGTATTATGTCATCTGCAAATAATGATAATTTAACTTCTTCCTCTCTTAACTTTACTCCTTTTATTTCTTTCTCTTGTCTAATTGCTCTAGTTAATATTTCCAGGAGTATATTGAATAGGAGTGGTGATAATGGACATCCTTGTATTGTGCCTGATTTTAGAGTGAAAGCTTTTAGTTTTTGACCATTTAGTATGATGTTGGTTTTTGGTTTGTCATACATGGCTTTCATCAGATTGAGATAAAGACCATCTATTCCAATTTTCTATAGGGGTTTTTATCATGAATGGGTGTTGGACTTTGTCAAGTGCTTTTTTTCAGTGTCTATTGAGATAATCATGTGATTTTTGTCTTTGGCTTTGTTGATATGATGTATTATATTTATTGATTTTTGTATGTTGAACCATCCCTATATCCTTGGGATAATTCCTATTTGTTTATGGTGTATAATCTTCTTGATGATTTGCTGCATTCTGTTTGCCAGTATCTTATTGAGGATTTTTACATCTATATACATTAAGGAGATCGGCCTATAGTTCTCTTTTTTGGTTGGGTCCTTCTCTGGTTTTGGTATCAGGGTAATACTTGCTTCCAGGAATGAATTTGGGAGTATTGCTTCCCTTTCAATTTCATTAAACAATTTGAAGAGTAGTGGCATTAGATCTTCTATAAATTTTCTGTGGAATTCAGCAGTGAAACCATCAGGACTTGGGCTTTTCTTTGTTTATAAGCTTTTAATTACATTTTCAATTTCATTAACTGATACTGGGTTATTTAAATTTTTATATCTTCTTGATTCAGCTTTGCTAATTTATATGTATCTAGGAATGTGTTCATTTCTTCTGTGTTTCCCACCTTACTAGAATACAGGCTCTCAAAGTAGGTGTTGATGATCTTCTGTATTTCCATAGTATCCATTGAGATTTCACCCTTTTTATTCCTAATTGCATGAATTTGGGTCTTGTCTTCTTTTTTTGATGAAGTTGGCTAAGGGTTTATCAATTTAATCTTTCAAAAAACTAACTCTTCAATTCATTGATTCTTTGTATTGGTTTCTTACTCTCAATTACATTAATATTTGCTCTGATCTTTATAATTTCCTCCTGTGTATGAGCTTTGAGCTTGACTTGTTCTTTTTCTAGATATATGAGGTTCAACATTAGGCTGTTTATTTGAGTTTGCTTTGTTTTCCTAATATGAGAATTTACCATTATAAATTTCCCTTTTAGGACTACTTTCATTGCTTCTCATAAATTGTGGTATGTTGCACTGGCATTGTTTAATTAGTACATATTGTGTATTTTCTTCTTTAATTTCATCTGTGACCCACTGGTTGTTCAGGAGGGTGCTATTTAATATCCATGTGTTTATGGAATATTTGTGGTTTCTTTTGTTGTTGATTTGCAATTTCATTGCACTATGGTCAGATAATATGCATTTGATAATTTCAAATCCTTTGCATTTACTTAAGCATATTCTATGGGCTTGTATGTGCTCTATTTTGGAGAACATTCCATGCGCAGCTGAGAAGAATGTATATTTTGATGTTGTGGGGTGGAATACTTTGTAGACATCTATTAAGTCCATTTATTGACAAGTTTGGTTCAGTTCTGATATTTCTCTGTTGACTTTTTTTGTCTTGTTGACCTATTTGTGACAGTGGGGGCATTAAGGTTCCCCATTACAGTTGTGTTAGTGCTTATGAGATTTTTTCATGTCCATCAATATTCGTTTATATAGTTGGGTGCACTGGTATTTGACTTTCTTTGCCCCTTTTGATTAGTCCTGGTTTGAAGGTCACATTGTCTGGAAATAGAACAGCTACCCCTGCTTTTTTCTGGGTTCCTGTCACATGGAGTATTGTTTTCCATCCTTTGCCTTTCAGTCTATGAATTTCTTTTTGAGTTAAATGTGTTTCTTGTATGCAGAATATTGTTGGATTTTGTTTCTTGACCCATTTTTCCAGTCTGTTCCTTTTCTTTGGTGAATAGAGACCATTTATATCAATGGTTATAACTGGTATGTATTAGCTTATCCTTGTCATATTATTTTCTGCTGTTGGTTCCCCATCTTTCCCCTCTGTTTGCTTGCCTTGCCTGGTGGATTCTTTCTATTGATGTTCTTGGAACTGTGGTCTTTGTTATCTCTTTCTAAAATGTTCTTCAGAAGATTCTGTAGAGCTGCTTTGTTCATCATGAATTTCTTCAGTTGTTCTTTGTCATGGAAGTGTCTTATTTCTCCATCAATTCTGAAAGATAGTTTGCAGGGTACAACCATTTGTGTTGGGGGTTGTTTTCTTTTAATGCTTGAAATACTTCACTCCAAGTTCTCCTTGACTTAAGGGTTTGTGTTGAGCAGTCTGCTGTGATTCTGATGGACTTTCCTTTATAGGTGAGTTGTTTCTTTTCTCTAACAGCTTTTAATATTCTGTTCTTGTACTGAATTTCTGGGATCTTGATAATTATATACCTTGGTGTAGATTTATTTTGGTCATAGCTAATTGGAGTTCTATATGCCTCACTTATTTGTATGTCAAATTGTTTTTCCATGTTTTGGAAGCTTTCTACCATTACTTCTGTGAATAGGTATTTTATGGCATTTGCACTGTCTCTGTCTTTCTGATTGACTCAGATCAATCTTATGTTATTCTTCTTTGCATCATCTTGTAGTTGTTGGATTGATTCTTCATAGTCCCTTGCTATTTTTAAGATATCTTTCTTTTCATTATCATTAACCACAATCTTGTCTTCTAGATTTGATATTCTGTCCCTGCTTTAGTTCAATCTATTGTGTATACATTCAAAGGAATTTTTAATTTCCTGGATATCTGTTTGAATCTTTTTCATGAATTCCATTTCTTCTCTATGTTGGGCATTCATGGTTTCCATCATTTTCCTAAGCTCCTCTATTTTTTTAACCTGTGTCTACTCTAGATTCATTGAGCATGTCCTTCATTCTGATCGTCATTTCTTTTTTAACCTGAGAGATTATTTTCTCTATAGCCTCATCCATCTTTTCTTTTTCCGCTATCATTTTACAAAATTCAGGTGTGTGGCCTCTGATTTCCTCTATCTTGTTTCCTGGGCTTGTCCTGGGTGGGCTGGAGGTCTGGAGTTGCATTCAGCTTCTGCATCATGTCATTTTCTATTTTTTAATTTTATTTTGTTTTCTGGGTTGTTGTTTATAGATTTCTCTTTTTTTTTTTTGTACCCAGGATCGAACTCAGGTCCTTGTGCTTGCAAGGCAGGGTGCCACTGAGCTAAATCCCTGGCAAAATTATAGTTAATCACCTTTTTTTTTCCTTATACCAGGGATTAAACTCAGGACCTTTGCAGATTTCTTAAGTTAGATAGCTTTATCACTGGTATCAAGGCTTCCCTAGGAAATGTTTATTCCTCAGAGATGTCTTCTAAGTGGAGGTGGTTCTTGGTCTTTGTGTCTATCCCAAGATCCTACCTTCTCAATGTATTAAGGGTAAGAAGTTGCTATCTATTTGAATCAACATCCAGTCCTTTGCTACTGGACTATGGTGACGGTTGTGACCTCAGAGAATCACTGTATCATCATATAAGGAAGAACAACTGATTACAACAGGTATGACATCCTGGCTAAAGTAGTACAATTAGTAATAACAATAACATCAACCACTGCCTAGCAACTTAAAAACTTGTTATTAGTTTGGTACCTTTAACCATATATAACAAAATCCAACATAAACCAAGAATTTACATGCAATGAGTTTCCCCTTAGTAGAGTAATTTTATCCTGTGTGGGGGTGACTTAAGAGGGGTAGGGTACAAAACAGAGAGATAAGTAAAGTGAAATATAGTAGAAGCAAGGCTGGAGGGCAAAAGATGATCACCCAAGCTTTGGGAAACTAGAGAAGAGGGCAGGAGAGAAAGAATGAAGGAGAATGCAAAAAAACACTGAATTGAGGCAGAAAGACAAGAAACAATGTTCGCTCACATAAAAATATAAAATCAAGAGAAACAGTTGAGGAAAAAGGGAAAGAAGATGAATAAAACAAAACAAAAATAAAAGTAAAAGACCTAAACAACCTAAAAAAAATTTTTTTAAAAACCCAAGCAGAAAGAAAAAGGAAAATGAATCAAACTAACAAAGAAAATGAAAAATAGTAAAATTCCTCTGGTATCCACAGTTCTGTGGTAGTGTCTGAGTCAGAGTCCAAAGAGCATGCTGTGTAACCCCACCAAACCTGCAGTAGGATTAGTGCTGGGAATAAGGCTAGGTGTGGCCTCCAGATGTGGGGACTGCAGCTGGTCTTCAGCCAGCAGCTTTCTGGATATCCTTAGGGTGGGCCAGGCACATCTCCTTACCATGGTTGTCTCTACACTGTTCTCCCAGTTGCTGTGATGCCCTCAGATGGAGTCAGCCCAAGGCTGCTCCCAGTCTCGTATACAGTTGGCCCCTCCTAGACCTTGCACAGCCTCCTCTGTTCCACACCCCTGACTGCTCTCACTCACTGGTCATAAGGTGATGGGGTGGGGGTCCCCTTGTCCCACTGCAGGCTAAGGCCACTTGCCTGCTTGTGCAGCTGGTCACAGCACAAGGGGTGTGCCCTTGTCCCACAGCCAGCCAAGGCTGCTTGCCTGCTTGTGCTGTCATCCCCAGAGCAGGGGGATGCTTCCAATCCTTTGTAGCTAGGACTAAGACTGGCTTTTGGTGGCTGCCAGAGCACAGTCTGGGCAGTCTCAGCCCATATCTCTCAGTAGAACTCTCCCCAGTCTGCTGTCTAACTGCCAGCTGTCTACTATGACTAGACAGCCCTTCCCTTCCTTCCTCCAGGACACTGGGAGTGAAGCAACCTGGAGCTGTTCTGCTGCCAGAGTTCTGCCTCGAGTTTTTTGAAATAAAATGGCAACCCTGCCAGCCCACTGCTGATCCACATAATTGTGCCAGGGCACTGTTCCATCTCACTTACCAACTGTCACCTGGGTGGGGGTGGGGGGCACCACTCAGGAAACTGTGTTGTGTTCTCACTGCTGCCTCCAACTGCATAAGATTCTCCTGGTCCAGGTCAGGTCTCTGTTTCACAGTGAGCAGCAAAATTGTTTTCACTGCCTCCCTTCTGGGGCAGCTACACAGTTGCTCCACCACACTGCGTTCTCCAGTGGTGAGCTATTTCTTCTGTAGTAATGAATCCTATTTTCTTCTCCTCTGTCAGTTCCCTTGTGCCCTCCACTGTCTTTGGTTCCTCTCCTAATTGTTTCCATACTCTTGGCATTTTGTTCTGGAGATGCCGAGTTGCTAGCATTCACCACTCTGTCATTTTTCTCCCCCTCACCTTATTTGATTTTTTGATGATAGCCATTCTTTCTGGGTTAACATGGGATCCTAGTGTTATTTTAATTTGCATTTCTGTAATAACCAGTGATGTTGAACATTTTTTCATATATTTGTTAGCCACTTGTACTGCTTCTTCTAAGAAGTATCTATTCATTTCAACTGCCTGTTTTTGATTGGATCTTTTATTTGGGGAGTGTGTTAATTTTTTAAGTTCCATGTATATTCTATACATTAATCCTCTGGCCAAGGTGTAGCTGCTAAATATTTGTTTTCCATTGTATAGGTAGTGTCTTCACTCTGTTGACTGTTTCCTTTGCTGTGCAGAAACTTTTAAATTTGATATAATCCCATTTATTGATTCTTGATGTTATTTCTTATACAGTTTGGATTCTGTTTAGAAAATATTTATCTTCACCTGTAGCTTTATGAGTTTTACCTGCCTTATTTTCCATCAAGTGTTTGTTGTAATATTTAGATCCTGAACTATTTTGATTTTTGTTTAGGACATAGTGAGACATGAATCTAGCTTCAGTCTTATGCATGAGGACTGTCAGTTTTCCCAGCACCATTTGCCGAAGTTCTCTTTGTAAGATTTTTTGCCCCTTTATCAAAGATGAGATGACTAAATGTGTCTGGGATTGTTTCTGCATCTTCTATTGTATTCAATTGGTCCATATGTGTGCTTTTGTGCCAGTACCATGCTGTTTTTATCATTGTACTTTTGTAATATAAATCTTTTCTTCCGTAAACTTTATTTTTAATATTTGCCATATATAATGATCACATTCAATATAGGGAATATGAACCTGTACATCGTATATCCTAATTATTTTGGGCCATTCCAGATCCCACCCTTCAGCCCTCCTTCTCCTCCCCATTTATGAAAGCTTTGTTTCCAGTTCTTTCTTCCATTCTTTCTTTTTTAACCCCTTTTCCCTTCCTTCTCTTCCCCACTCTTCTTTCCTTTCCCATTTCAACATGTATTATGTATTTCTTACTTCCCAAAATCTATTCTCCATTTGGCTTCTTAACCTTTGGATTTCTCACACAAGAGAAACTATCTTATATCAAACTTATGTGTTCAATTTATTTCATTTAAGATTACGGTCTCAAGGTGCATCCATTTACCTAAAAAATGGCTCAAGTTTATCCTTCTTTATGGTAGAGTAGTTCTCCACTGTATATAAATAAATACCACACTTTATCCATTCATCTGTTGATGGGCATTATGGGATGTTTCTAAGATTTAGTTATTATAAATTGTGTTGCTATACACATGGGTATGCATATATCACTGTGGTATGATGCTTTTAACTTTTTTGAGAAGATGCTGAAAGGGGGCACAGCTGGGTCAAATGGAAGCTCTAATTTTAGATTTTTGAGGAATCTCTACACTGATTTTCATAGCGGTTGTACCAATTTAAGCTCCCACCAACAAAGCAGAAGGGTTTCTTTTAAAATGCCCACAACCTCACAAGCATTTGCTATTAGATTTCTTGATGACAGCCATTCTTTCTGGAGTGAATCTCAGTGCTGTTTGATGGAATCTCAGTTTTAATTTGCATTTTTCGAACAATCAGCGATGTTCAACATTTTTTCATATATTTATTTGCTGTATATGCTTCTTCATCTGAGAAGTGTCTATGAATTTCAGATGCCCATTTTTGGATTGTGTCTTTAAATTTCGAAGGTTGGATTTTTTTTGAGTTTTTATATATTCCAGATATTAGTCCTTTGTCTGAGGAACAGCTGGTTAAAAAAAAAAATGTTTTCCCATTCAGAGGGTTGTCTCTTCACTCTGTTGGTTTCTTTTGTTGTGCAAAAGTTTTTTAATTTGATGTGATGCCAGTTGTTGATTCCTTGTAGTATTTCCTGTGTGATAAGGGTTTTGTACATAGACTTTGCCTACACCTATGTCTTTAAGAATTTTACCTATTCTATCTTCCAGCATTCTTTCTTTTTTTTATATTTAGATCTCTGATGCACTTTGATAATTAGTTTAGTGCATGGTGAGAGATATGGGTCTAGGGTCAATTTTTAGCATGTGGAAAGCCAGTTTTCCAAGCATCATTTATTGAAGAGGCTTTCTTCCACTGAAGGTGTTTGGCCCCTTTATCAAAGATAAAGTAGCTGAGTATGCTTAGAGTTGCTTGTGCATCTTATATTCTGTTCCAATGATCCTCAAGTCTGTCAGTATTATGCTGCTTTTATCAAAGTAGCTTTGCAGTACAACTTCAAACCAGGAATTGTGATAGCCCTACCCCACCTTGCCCTTTCGGGCCAGAATTGCTTTCATTATTCTAGGTCTCTTTTGGTTCCATGTGAATTTTAGGATTGTTCTCTCTAGTTCTGTGAAATATGCAATTGGTATTTTGATACTGCATTAAATCTGTATAACAGTTTTCAAAGTGTGGCCATTTTCACTATATTTGTTCTGCTTATCCAAGAACAGAGGATGTCTTTCCATTTTCTGATATCCTCTTCAATCTCCTTTTTCAGAGACTATAGTTATCAATGCATAAATCTTTCACTTTGTTAGACTGATTCCTGATTATTCTATTTTTTTGTTGATGCAATTGTGAAAGCTATTTAACTAATTTCTCTCTCAATGAGTTTGTTATTTGTGTACAGGAATGCTATTGATTTTTGAGTGTCAACTTTGTATTTTGCTATGATATTGAATTTAGTTATTAATTCTAAAAGCCTTTTGGTGGAGTTGTTGGGGTCTTCTATGTATAGTATCATGTCATCTGAAAATAATGATAATTTAACTTCTTCCTCTCCTATCCTTATTCATTTTATTTCTTTCTCTTGTCTAATTGCTCTGGCTAATGTTTCCAGAACTATATTAAATAGGAGTGGTGACAGTGTACATCCTTGTGTGGTTCCTGATTTTACAGTAAAAGCTTTGTTTGTTTTTGTTTTTGTTTTTGTTTTGTACCAGGGATTGAACTTGGGACCTTGCGCTTTTGAGGCAGGTGCCAGAACCACTGAGCTAAATCCCCAGCCTAAAGCTTTCAGTTTTTGACCACTTAGTATGATGTTGGTTTTTGGTTTGTCCTACATGGCTTTTATCAGATTGCGATAAAGACCATCTATTCCAACGTTCTGTAAGGTTTTTTAATCCTAAATGGATGTTGATCTTTATCAAATAATTTTTCTGTGTCTACTGAGATGATCATGTGGTTTTTGTCCTTGGTCCTGTTAATATGGTGTATTAAATTTATTGATTTGTGTGTGTTGGAGCATCCCTGCATCCCTGGTATGAATCCTATTTGGCCAATGTATAATGTTTTTGATGATTTGCTGCATTGTTTGCCAGTATCTTATCTGAGGATTTTTACATTTATGTTCATTAAGGAGATTGGCTTGCTCTGGTTTTGGTATCAGTGTAATGCTTTCTTCCAGGAATGAGTTTGGGAGTATTGCTTCCCTTTAAGTTTCATTAAAGAATTTGAATAGTGGCATCAGATCTTCTCTAAAGTTTTTATAGAATTCAGGAGTAAATCCATCAGGACCAGGGCTTTTCTTTGTTGGTAATTTCCTTTTTATTACTTTAATTTCATTGACTGATATTGGATTATTTAGAATTCTGTACCTTCTTGATTCAGCCTTGGTAATTCATATGTATCTAGGAATCTGTCTATTTCTTCTGAATTTTCCATCTTATTACTATACAAATTCTCCAAGTAGGTACTGATGATCTTCTAGATTTCTGCAGGATCTGTTCTGATTTCACCCTTTTCATTCCTAACTGCATGGATTTGAGTCTTTTCTTTCCTTGTTTTTTAAGGTTGGCTAAGGGGTTGTCTATTTTATTTAATCTTTCAAAGAACCAACTCTTCAATCTGTTGATTCTTTGCATTGTTTTCTTAGACTCAATTCCATTTATTTCTGCTCTGATCTTCATAATTTCTTTCCTTGTACAAGCTTTGGGTTTAACTTGCTCTTCTTTTTCTAGAACCTTGAAGTTCAACATGAGGTTGTTTGAGCTCACTCTGTTTTTCTGATGTGGGTATTCACCAGTATAAATTTCCCTCATAGGACTGCTTTCAGTGTGTTCCAATAAGTTGTATTGGCATTATCATTTAATTGTAGAAACTCTCTAATTTATTCTTTAATTTCATCTGTGACCCAATAGTTGTTCAGGAGGCTGTAATTTAATTTCCATGTGTTTATGTAGTTTTTGTAGTTTATTTTGCCAGTGATTTCCAATTTCATTGCACTGTGGTCTGATAATATGCATGGAATAATTTCAATTTCTTTGCATTTACTTTAGCATGTTCTATGAGCTAGTATGTGGTGTATTTTGGGGAAAGTCTTGTGTCCTCTTGAGAAGAATGTGTACTCCGCTGGTGTGGGATGGAACACTCTTCATATCAACTAAGTATATTTGTTCAAAGGTTTGATTCAGCTATTTATTTGTTGATTTTTTTTATCTAGTTGATCTGTCCATTTGTGACAGTGAGTTATTGAGGTCTCCCATTACATTAGTGCTTCTCTGATTTTTCATATCCATTTTCTATAGTTAGGTGTGCTGGTATTTGGTGGATATATTTTTATAATTGTTTTCTCTTCCTGTTGGGTTGTTCCCTTAACAAGTATATAGTGACCTTCTTTGTCTCTTCTGATCAGTCTTGGCTTGAAATCCACTTTGTCTACAAATAATATAGCTACCCTTTCTTTTTTCCTGTTGCATGGCATGTTGTTTTCCTTCCTTTGACTTTCAGTTTATGAATTTCTTTTTGAGTTAAATGTGTTTCTTGTATGCAGCATACTGTTGGATCTTGTTTCTCAGTCCATTCTGCCAGTCTGTTTCTTTTAATTCATTGAGACTGTACACATTGGTGGTATAACTGATAGGTATTGACTGATCCTTCCCATTATATTATTTTTGTTTTGTTAATTCTCTTTCTTTACGTTCTATTTAATTGCTTGCCTTGCCTGATGGATTCATTCTGTTGGAATTCTTGGAATTGTCTTTGTTGTCCTTTTGTAGAATATCCTTCAGAACTTTTTAGAGTGCTAGTTTGGTGGTCATGAATTTCTTCCAGCACTCTTTATCATAGAAGTATCTTATTTTTCCATCAATTTTGAAAGACAGTTTGCAGGGTACATCAATCTGGACAGAAGACTGTTTTCTTTTAGGCTTGAAATACTTCACTCCATGTTCTCCTTGACTTAAGGGTTTGAACTGAGAAGTCTGTGATTCTGATGGGCTTTCCTTTATAGGTGATTTGTTCCTTTTCTCTAACAGCTTTTAATATTTTGTCCTTATGTTGAATTTGTGGAATTTTAACTATTACATGGTTTGGTGTAGTTTGTTTTTGTTTCTGTGGGGGGTTTCTTCCTGATCATGGCTATTTGGAGTTCTACATGCTCACTTATCTGTATGTCAAACTTCCATGCTTGGAAAGTTTTCTGGTATTACTTCTGTGAACAGATTTTTTTTAATGCCCTCTGTGCTATCTTCTGATTTTTTATTGATTTCAGTTAATTATAATAGTCTTCTTTGCATTGCCTTGCAGCTGTTGGATTAATTTTTTGTGTTCCTTTGTTATTTTTAAGAAGTCTTTCATTTGATGACTGCTAACCACAACCCTGTCTTCTGGATCTTGTACTCTATCTTCACATTGGTTGATTCTGCTGTGTCCTAAATTCCTTTATTTTTTATCACTATCTACTCTAGATTCACTAACCATTTCCTTCATTTTGGTCATCATCTCTCTCTTTTTTTTTTTTTTTTTTGGTACCAGGGATTGGTTTTTTTGGACCTCACGCTTGCGAGGCAGGCAGCAGACTGGACATCATCTCTTTAATTATCTGTGTAATTATTTTTGTTTTGTTTCTGTCAAGAGACTTATTTATTCATGTTTTGTTACTTCCACTGCTACCATTTAAGAAAGTTCAGTTGGGTGGCTTTTGATTTCTTCCACCACAATGCCCCTTGGATTTCCCTTGGGTGAGTTGGGAGTATTGAGCTTCATCTTGCTTCCATGTTTTCTCATTTTCTATCTTTTGTTTGTTTTTATTCTTATTTGTTTTCTGCATTGAGGCTTGTAAATTGCTTATAGTAGCTTTATTACTAGTTTCAAGACTTCTTAAGGAAATGACTACTTTTCTGAGATGTCTTCTAAGTATAGCTAAATTTTGGCTTTTGAGTCAATCTGTTCTCAGATCCTGTCTCTTTGTTTATTAGGAATGAAAGATTGTAGCCTGTTTGGCCTTGCATCCAGTTCTTGGTACTGGACTGTAATGCTGTCTATGACCCCAGTCTAGGTATTGGCATACAAGGAAAATCAACTGATCACGCATCTCTCTCACCTTGGCTAAATTAGTACAATCAGTGATAACAATAGTATCAAACATAGACTAGAACATGACAGACTGATAACTAATAATTTGCCACCTTTAACCTTGAATACAAGATTTATAGCTATATAGCAAAATCTAAGACATATCAGAAAATGAGATACAGTAAATATGCACTCAATAGAGCAATTTAACCCTAAGGGAGAAAATTTAAAAGAGAATAGAGGAAAATATAGAGAAATAAAAGAAGAAAAAGAAATTAGAAACAAGGCTGAAAGACAAGGGAAGATTATCCAACCCTCAGGAAACCAGTGAAGAAGATAGGAGTGACAGAAAGAGAAAACAAAAACAAGAACAAAACAAAGCAAAAAGCTAAAAAACAATGTCCACCTCACACACACACACACAAAAATAAACACAAACAATCAAAACAACAACAAAAAAACCCCAAAAGCATAGGGAAAAAAATGAAATTTCTCTAAGATTTCAAGCTTGCAGTGATCTTCTGGGGTCTAATTCAAGGCATGGCTCTCTTCTTGCTGATACCCAAGGGAGGCAGTCAGAGCCCAGATCCATGCTGGATAATCCTAGCAAGGCCATGGTAGGATTAGGGTGGGCTGCTGTTTCTGAGACTTTTAAATCCACAGAAATTCAGGTTGAACTTGGCCTCTGATCATGGGGGTGGGACCTGAGTTGTTTATCTTATAACACTCTAGGTGTCTCTTGCCAGCCTGACCACAGCTCCTTGACTATGGACACCTCCTATGGCTGTCCCTCACCCAGGCACTTGGGAGTTTAACACTGGGAGACCTGAGCTGAAGCCAGCCAATGTCTGCTCTGTTTTCTGGGTTCAGCTGGCCCCTCCCTAAAATGGTGTCTGACCAAGTACTCTTTCCAGGAGATATGGCAGTAACTTGGACTGGAGTCACTCACCAGCTGTTGCAGCATCCATTGCTCTATTCCACTGATGTGCTTCTCCTGAAGGCCTCTGGAGTTCCCCACTTTCACTACGTCTGTGTAGATTTGATCTTCCTTTCTCACACCATAAGCCAGGAACCAAGGAGAAAGTGCAGACTGTCCCTTCCTTTTCCTGTGTTGAGATCTGTCTCTTCAATTCCCCTGTAGGTCCAATTTTCCCAGATCCTCCCTGGGTCCCAGGGATCCACCTGCCTCCTCCTTTTCTTCCCCAAGTTTTTATTTTCCAGTGTCTGGATTCTGAATCTTGGAGAGGCTGATTTGTTGCTGCTTACTGCTCTGTCATCTTCCTGGAAGTCCTCTGCAATATAACTTGCAATCTGAGATTGGGATGTTCCTGCTTTGCACTTGTTGCCCAAGATCACTTTTGCTATACCAGGTCTCTTTTGGTTCCATATGAATTTTAGAATGGTTTTCTCTAGTTTTGTGAGAAATGTTGTTAGTGTTTTGATTGTAATTGCATTAAATCTATATATTAGTTTTAGGAGAAGACTGCATCAATGTAAGGAGAGAAAGGCCACAGAAAGGACAGAGGCTGAGTCATTGATTTATACTGATGGTGATGGAGAGGAGGAGTTACATGATTAATGCTACTAGAGGAAAGAGAACAAAATGATAGAAGTTTATAGCTGAAATATTAGGTTTGTAAGCTGATAAAAGTAATCATTTCTAATAAAATTTCTCTAAATAAATTTATTAAATGTTGAAAGTTATTTGCCAAAGCCCAAGAATAAAGATTATTTAAAGTAGCAAAACAAAAAGTAAACAATGTTTCCTGTGATGAAACAACCCAATTACTTTCTATCAAGGTTCTAGTGATTAAAATGATGGTCCTCTTTTTTTTCTTTTATTCAGTAAGTGCCAGGCAAAGTCCAAAGTGTTTTAACACTTCTTACTAGACCTCCCAACAACTCTATTAGATAGTGGTATCATTCTCCCTGTTTTAGAGATGAAAATCCTTAGATCAAGGCCACATGGTTAGTAATTGACAGAATGGAATTAGAATCTGAGTTTTACAGCACACACTATTAATTAGTTGAGCCAATATCCATTCATTCCTAACTCCCTTGTCCCTTGAGTCACTGTAAGTATGGGTGAACACATGACCATCTTCTGGCTTTTTGGACAAAAATAGAAATTTGTTTAGAGCTTCTTTGGAAGACTTTCTCTTCTTTTTTATTTATTTATTTATTTTTGGTACCGGGGATCGAACTCGGGACCTTGCGCTTGCGAGGCAGGCAATGGAACCACTGAGCTAAATCCCTGGGCCTCTCTTCTTTAAAAATATGTAAATATTTAAATATATTAGAAGTATTTTTTAAGGTAGAAAGCCATCCAAGGAATGGATATATATGTGGAAGGTATTTACCTATTAGATACTGCAGGGTCATCCCATCCTTCTGACTTGAATGGATATGAAAATCCTACACCTGGGCTGCTGTCTTATAACAATAAAGGAACAGCAGAGAAATTCCGTAAAAAGTTGAGCCACTAAATCAATGACAGTAATCACCTACCATGCTTTAAGTCTTGTTATGTGAGAAACAATAATCTTGTATTTTTAATAATTCTATTAGGGTGTATGGTATTTACATTCAATAGTATTCCTAATAGATACAAGCCTGTATTTACATCCACCAAACAACACTGCCTCTCATCCACGAAATATAAAAACAAAAGCCTGATCTTCTACCTCCCTCAGAGAGGTTTGCAAAGTTCAAGTTAGAAATGCATATAAATAAGTCTTGAAATAAAAATTCATCATACAAATTTACTACTGTTTTAGAAATAGTGATTCTCAACTAAGGGAAAATATAGGAGAGCATTATCCTGTATAAACATAGAACTGGGCAGTATTCTTCTGGGATTATACGTTAGAATCACCAGAGGGAATTTTTCACATTATACATGTACCCTCTTGAGAATTACTGCCAGAGAGAACCACCTTTTACAAAGGAGAGGATAAGCATATCCTACAGACGTGTTCAGAACAGAAAAAAGGTTGAAAACTGGAGTTTTGTTCTGTTATTGAGTATACCAGGCACACTTTCATTAAGACAGTAACATAACTGGTAAAATTTTTTGAACACATGGAGAAACAATTTCCCTTTATTAAGCTTTACCTTCCTTAAAATACAAGTAATTATTTTTATATGAATAACAGCAGCAAGCAATTAACAATAGTACAACCCAACAAAGCTGACATAACATAATGTAAAATTAACCGATGGAATCACAGAATTATCAGGAAGAAATGTCAGTATTTTTCAGAGACAGAAGCAAGAATAAATCCAAATACCTTTTTCAAAGTTTTCTCTTCAATTTAATTTCTCTTGATGGAGATCCAAATATTATGATTTCTTGTTAAGAAGTCATTTTAAAAACTGAACTCACTGGCACAGAACATGCTGAATGAGCCCACTGCACACAGGAAGGTCTGTGCACGCCCTACCAAGGTCCTGAGTCGTGCGGAAGACACTGAATCACCCCACTGCAGACAGGCAGCCACCTGGTTCCACACTACAAAGACGCAGAGGACACCAGACCACGAGACCAAGGTACTGAGTCCTGCTGTTCCCGGCCCAGAGGTAGGGGCTTCTGAGCCATCGTCCCACTGCTCCTGGTCAAGAGGAAGGGGCTTCCCAGACACCATCCCTCCCACTGCTCCCAGCCCACAGG
>NW_004624736.1:19980183-19998494 GCF_000247695.1 Heterocephalus glaber | reverse complement strand
AAAATGGAAATAAAGTCTTTGTAAATAGGGAAGGGTGGAGGGGGTGAAGGGAGGTCTAGGAATGGGGAAAAAATAAGAACCAAGATGCATTATTTAAAGGTACAATTCCCAATGAGAAATGTAATTGTGTTGTATACCTACAATGTACCAATAAAATAATTTAATACAAAAAAAAACTGAACTCACATCTCAGGTCCCATATAACTTATTTTTTATTTATTGGATTATGACTAGTATTTTTAATTCAGTAAATATTTGCTGAGCACCAACTGTGGGCCACACTGCTCTTGGCACTAGAGCACCTTCAAAGCAGTGAAGAAAACACTCAAAATTGTCCTTATGTATTTAACTGGTATTCTACTGAGAGTAGGGAGCCAACAGACAATAAGCAAATCATATATCAGTTGGATAACATGCTACAGAGAAAATAATAAAGCAAGGGAGATGGAAGATAGCCAACATGGGGCAAAAAGAGACACACAGTGAGAGAAAGCATTTGTGAAGTAGCTGTGGGTTGTAGTTGTTGCAATCTTAACTATTATGGTCACAAAGGTTTCATTTGGGATGCTGACATCTGAGCTAAGATCTTAAGGCAGTGAAGCACCAAACCATGCTGTGCATCTATTTGGAATTAGCTAGGCTAAGCCTTTCTTTTTGGATATTATCATCTGAAATAAATCAACAGCTGAATAGCAAAATGATACTGATTTTCTTTACAAGTTACCCTGATCTACTGTAATCAAACCAAAAATGGAAAAGAAACATTCTAATTATTGGTAACCCTCTTACTGTTGATATATCTGCCTTCTGAGAAAAAAATTTAAATGTTTATTTCATTCCTTTATACACAAATACTTTAACATTTTAAAACTCCCCAAACATAATTCAAGTGTAAAAAATTATTTTTAGTCTTAAATGAGTCCAGATTTCATCATGGGCTAAAATTTTAAGATATAATATGAGTGCTGAAACTGAATTTTAATCATATAGATGAATCACAACATGCATCTTTAGCTAGGCATGTATTATGGATAAGTCTAGTTTTCTACAGAGAATAATCACATGTTCTAATTACCATTTTGGTTATACGCATAATTAATAATATTCTGTCTTAATGGGACACACTGAATCTTCAGACAGTTGCAAGCTTTAACTATGCATACTGCCAAATCCAACTGTCAGCTGCACTGCCAAACACAAAGGAATCTTGATGTAGTGTTTCAGCAATGATAACAATATGCACATCTTTATACATGATACAATGGAAAAATTAATTGCTTTTCTTCCTTCAAAATTTTCTCCACATTAACTCTGTCGCTTGATTGATCATTTACCCTAAATTATACATATTGGCAAGTGATCTTATGAGCAACAGAAACATAAATGTAAATGTGATCCAAGATCCAAAGTAAAAAAAAAAAAAATTGCTATACAAAGACTTACTGATTGTAAACTTTCATTTTCACGTAAACAAGCTGTATGCAGCTCTAATTTCAAGGTTGCAATGTGACTTCGATGAGATGTCATTTCCTTCTCTAACGTAGCAATTCTAGCGCTTGCAAGCTGGTAGATGTCCATGAAACTTTTAATCATAGCCTTAAGAAATAAAAATAATGTCACATACAATTCAAATAAAGCTGTCCCCAAAGGAGAATTTCCATAATTTGAAAGCAAAATCATTAAAAATTTAAAATAAACAACTTTGCATCTCTCTTGAAATTAATAAAGCTAAGCCTCATATTTTATATTGAAAACAGTGACTATTTGGGGGTTGGTTTTTTTTTGGTACCGGGGATTGAACTCAGGACCTTGTGCTTGTGAGGCAGGAGGCAGAACCACTGAGCTAAATTCCCAGCCCAACAGTGACTATTTTCAGAAAATTTTGGGGAAAATAATTGAGACTTCATTCCAGAGTTTATTTAAATAAGATGTACTTTGATCTATTGTGCTTAAAATTTAGAATGCAGTTGTAAAAGATGGCACACTTATTTTCTGTAGTAAAGTTAAAGACAAGTTGTAATTTGACTTAATTTTCAATCTTGAGATGTAACACATGGATATACAAATAAGACTTTTCAAAAAGAGCTGAGTTAGTAAAATTTCCAATCCTTCTAAAAAACAAATGTCTTGAAATAAAAGAGCTAAAATAATCCTATGTCTTTCTAGTGAATAATTTGATTCTCTTATTGAAAGAAAAACATAATTGTGTTTATTCACTTAATACAAGAATAGCCTCACATTACATTATACATGATAAAATAAGTAACATAAACAAATGTTAGTAACTTATTATTTCTCCTTAATAGTAGACTATTTGGGGGATTGGTGAATCTCTGTACCAATTTTAACCAGATTTTACAGACTTCTTCTAAAGCAACCTGCAGTGAATTTTAAGCCCAAGGGATACTATTATGCTTTTTTTTTAAATAAAAGAGTCTTTCAAAATATTTCAAATGTATCAAGATAAATTCAATCATTTCAAAGACACTTTCAAAAATAATTTTATATTATTTCCAAGAAAGAAATGTTCCTGCTCCACAACTTTGTACAATGGTAGAGAATTTCAAATTAAATTCAATCTGAAGGCTGAGTTGGGAAAGCTTTGAGAAACCAGATATTAGAGCAATTCTAAATGGATGCGAACAAAGAGTAAGAAGCAGTGTACAAATGTCTGAGTAAATTAATTACTTGTAAGTAGGAGTAAGAAAATTCAGAGCTTTTTACCTAGGAAATTTCTATTTGCTCTTTTAAAAAAATATCAAACACAGACTCTATCAAGAATCTTCTTTACCTAGTAAATTCCTAATTATTCTTTTAAAAAAAAGTGAAACACCATCTCTGTCAAGAATCCTCATTACAGAAAAAAAAGCAGTGTTAACTTCCATCCTAGTTCTTTGTGGATCCTTCATGCCTGCTTTTACTATTGCATTTACTCCTTTGACAGAAATTTATTCATTTATACAATTACCTTCTTTACTAGACCGAGAAACTCCACAAGATTAGATACTACATCTACATGTTTCTATATTGTAAGGGATGATAGCGGCCACAGTGAGTATTGGTTTGAAAGGAAAACTGAATGACTATTTTGAAGAGTGAATGAATTAATAAAAAATTGGAAAAGATCAAAAACTTGTGAATTCTGTTACCCAACACTAAATAAGCATGGTACAACTCATGTCTGGGGACATCCCATATGTCCTAGCCTACCTTACTTTGACTCATTTCTAGTTAACTTTATCGTATATTATTATCACAAAGTATTTCCATAGGTCTCAAAGGTATGCAAAAGTCAAGCTATCAGATCATATCTATTTCTATGTCCAATTTCTCTCCATTCTTATAAATTTATTTATCTTCTCTATTAGATACTGAATCAGGAATCCCAAGTCCTGTTTTTATTTTGTTTTTCTGTTATTCACTGTGCCACATATTTAGCTTTATGTTGTTGGGCAATGTCACATAATCTCTCTGAGCCCCCATCTCCTCCCTCTACATACCAACTAGGAAAAAATCATGTTCTTGCTTACTTCTAAAATTGTTGTAAAGCTCAGATAATTAAAAGCTTATATTTATTAGGTATTTATTGCATCCTGGGAACCATATAAGCATAATATATACTTTATTTCACTCATCTTTATAGTAACCATAGAGAGTACATATTATTTTTAACCTAGTTTTTCTAAGTAAAATATACAGGTTTGTACAGGGTCACAATTACTCAGATGGTGGTCAGGATTCAAATCCAAGTGTGGTTGTACCTTGGTTCATGAATGCTTTTGTTGGCAAACCAAATTGTTTGCAAAATTTTATTTTCGTTTATAAACTCAGCATCGGGTAAAAACACGACCATGGCCATCTTTCCCACACAAATACTAATGTGCCTATCTTTTCCAAAATCATAGAACAAAAAGTTCGTGAACTGAGGTACTACTGTATATCTCATGCAAAACCTTTCCCTTAACTCTTCAACTATACTGCATCTAATATAAGACAGCTCTCTAAAAAATGACAGAATACTGAATTTCATTGTAGTATTAATACTGTTCTATTTTTAACTTCTCCAGTAAAATCTTAATGAGATAATCTATGACAGGTGATACACACACACACAGTTACTTAAGGACCTAAAATATATGCATTCCATATTTTGCTTAAAATATGCAAAAGTGCTTCTTAAATGAAAAAAAGAAGTGGTCTTCTCCTGAATTATTATTTCACTGTAAGTCACAAGAGAATTGGCCTTTAATATGTTAGGATAAAACTGTTCAACATTTTAAAAGTTATCCTATTTCCTAGATTTATATAAACTCATTTCATTAGTTCTCATATATGATATTCTAAAAGGAATAAATATGTTCTTTCAAATCTCTTTTTTAAGAAACAAATTACTTTTTGAGAAGTAATGTCAGAAGTGTTACATGGTAGATGGAACAAAAGTGTAATTATTTTGGCTCCTTCCATGTTCTACTTTTTACAACTAAATTATAATATTCAGTAGAATTAAGAGAAATCACATATTACTTCCATATAATGCTAAAAAGAATACAACTCAATTTTGCTTAGGATTAGAAACTTAAACATTTAATCTTTTAGAGCAGTATTTCATTTAAGAGACTAAAGTAATTTTGTGTAACACTGTGTTTTTCAGAGCAGCAAAGTATAGTGACTTACCTAGAAAGCAGGTTTTATGGTACTAACACCATAAATACACTACTGTATTCTCTTCTAATATGAAAACTTTCTATGTAACTGGAAGGTGTGGAGGAATGTCATAAAATAGCAACATCATTCAAAGAAGGTACAGAGCCTTTGAAAAATAATCTTAACTTCCAATATTAAAAAGTGATTCAAGCTATACAGAAGAAATGTATCAAATTGGCAGAAGAAATGGAAATAACAGTGTCAATCAACTGAGGGGGATGAGAAAACAGAGTAAACATCTATAACTGTATCAATATCCCAACATCTAACCCGTACAACATACCCTGCTCCAATATTAAAATACCATGTTGTTTTATGCTAGGAAACAACGACAGAACAGCATGAGATTGTGTGCAGCATGCCCTGAATTTGAGAACTTCCTGTGTCAGCTTTGGCCCCAGGGACTCTGACTATGTCATGCAGTGAGATCTGCATCACATTCTGGCCTACTTAGTTGTATGAGAAAATAGAACAAAAGAGAATTTCTGGATAAGAACAACCTTTGTTTTACAGCTAATCTTACCGTGTTTATAATTGGTAGTAACAAGATGAGAGAACCCAAACATATAAAATTCTGTACATCACACACATACTAAGTTGTGGTTTAGACTGACTTAACATGTGAACATCAGGGAAAATGGGATCACTGGGGAGAGGATGTTAGGAGGAAAAATCAGTGAAATATCATAAGGCCTAGTTGCAAAAATGTTAGATGTTTTATCTACATTGTTGAGTAAGTGGGAAGAAAAATCTCTGACATTTCACTTTAACTCATAAATTATAAATACATGTATTATTTAAAGACATTAGGTAAAACAGATATGCCAGATATACTAAAATATGCAAAATATAATAGATTCCCATAAAATGGGGATAATAATTGCTATCTCTGTTTTTTGGTACTGAGGATCAAACTCAGGACCTTGTACTTGTGAAGCAAGCAGCAGCACTACTGAGCTAAATACCCAGCCCAATAATTCCTATCTTTTAAAGATTTCTGTGGAAATTAAATGAGTATTAACACATGAAAAGACCTTAATGTACATGGTACCTAGTAAGCACTCATCAGATAAATGTTAGCTGTGATAATAATATTAAATTAGAAAAAATTACTGTTTAATTCATAAAGTAATTCAGTATTTCCAAAGGATATGTATTCTACATAATGCAAAATAGTTATTGTTAGATATCTTCAATACATACTTAATATAATAAAGTCCTTTCAGAAAAAATATTTAGAATCCAATGAATAGCAATTTGCTGCAACAAAATCTCTCATTGAAGGAAAAAAGTACTATATTTATAATGTCATTCCTAAGGAACAAAGTCTCACAACAATTTTTACTACCAAATTTATTTGTTGGCACCTGGAATTAAAGGACAATTAGTTATTTTATGTTATCAAAAATCATTCTGATAAGGTTGCTCATTTAGTAGACTTAATTTCATTCCAATTTTTATACAATTTCATAAATGTAGGGATATAGTAGGGAATGAGACTTAAAGGGACTAGCTGTCCACAAAGAGCAACTGTGACCCATCAAGTTCACTGAAAATCTGGAATTGAACTCATTTGATGTTTGTGTTCTGGCCCTGCCCACAAACAGTACTTGTTTCACCATGACATTCCATTCCAGTACAAATGTGTGTAAGAAACCATGTAACAAGATACACTGCCGCATGAAACGTTCTGCCATGTGAAACTGTTTGCACATGTGTGTATATGTGTGCATAAAAGCTACCAAGAATGCCATCAGTAAAGAAAGCTGAGGAATCAATAAGAAATAGAAAACACAAGCAACAAGACTTCAGTGAAACCCTACCCAAAACAAAGGAACACTGCTTCAACAGAGGGACAAACTGCAGGTGGGCTTGAAGACAAGCTTAAACACTTTTTATCTATTACAAATTTACATTCATACCTTTTAAATTTTTCTGTTTTATGCTATAGAGTTTATTTAACAATGATATAAGTTCAGGAATAAATATGCATATATTGTGGATGCTGGCTCAAAAATTGGAGTGTACCATCAAAAAAGTTCAGAAAACATACCTCTACAGCATCAGGTGACTGACCAGAAAAGGGCACTAGAAGCAACTGAGCTAGCTGGCACTCCTGCTGGGGCTGTGGAAGGCTTGGGCAGTTATGTTGCCCCTAGAGAGAACACCAAGTGACTAACTAGAGTCAGAAAAATGCAAAGGAGAATTCCAGGAAGCCTCCATATCCAGAAGAAAATCTGCTAAGGTACAGGGCTTGGAAGCCCTATGTTCTACTTCTTTCCTTCACACCCAAAGCAAAAGATTCAATACTCAAAATCTTCACCTAAATACAAACACAAAAGCAGCACCCCACCTCAGGATACTAAAATCTGTATTGCAGCATAACAAGTTACTACAAACTTAATTGCTTAAAACATCACAAATGTATTACTTCCTGGTTTGAATGGTCAGAAGTCCAACATGTGTTAACTGGTTCTCTGCTCAAGGTTTCATCGGGCTGAAATCAAGGCATCCACTGAAGCCACAATCTCTATTGTTTTTTCATCTGTATCTACTCTAGATTCACTAACCATGTCCTTCATTATGGTCACCTCTTTAGTAAACTGCAATTATTTCTGATTTGTTTTTTTTTCTAAAGCCTCGTTCATCTGCTTTGCTACTTCTCCTGCTACCATTTCAGGAAGTCCAGCTGGGTAGCTGTTGATTTCTTCCATTTCAATGCCCCCTGGATTTGCCTTGGGTGAGCTGGAGGTATGGGGTTACATCTTGCTTCTGTGTTTTCTCATTTTCTATTTTTATTTGTATTCTGCATTGGTGTTGTAAATTGCTTATGGTACATAGCTTTATTACTAATACTGAGACCGCTTTGGGGAATGATTACTTTTCAGAGATGTCTTCTACATACACGAAGCTGGCTTTTGGCTTGTGAATTTGTCTTCAATTTGTTAGGGATTAAAGGTTGGTGTTTCTTTGGCCTAGCACCCAGTTCTTTGGTACTGGACTATGGTATTGTTTATGATCCCTACACAATCTTGGTATTGGCATACAAGGAAGAACAACTGATCCCAACTGTGTCATCTTGGCTAAAGTAGTACAACCAGTAATTAAAATAGCATCAAGCACAGTCCAGAAAATGATAAACTGATAACAATTAATTTGCCACCTTTAACCATAGATACAAACTTTACTGTTATGTAACAAAATCTAAAACCAATCAGAAAATTATATACAGTAAAAATCCACTTAATAGAGCAATTTTACCCTCAGGGGAGAAAATTTAATAGGAATAAGAGAAAAAATACAGAAATAAAAAAAGAGATTAAAAGCAAGGCTGAAGGGAAAGGTAGATTACTTAAGCTTCGGGAAACTGCGGGAAACGGGGGAGAAAGAAGGAAAAAACAAGAACAAAGCAAAACAAAAAGTGAAAAATAAGGTTCACACTTACGAAAAAACAAAAGCAGAGAAGAAAAACAACAAATGAACAAAATTTTTAAAACCCCAAAAAGGGCCTGGGATTTAGCTCAGTGGTTCCGCCACCTGCCTCACAAGCGCAAGGACCCGAGTTCGATCCCGGGTACCAAAAAAAGAGAAAAAAACCAAAAAGACAAAACAAAACAAAAAAAGAAAAACAAAGAAATTTCTCTGTGACTTCAAGCCCATGGTTATTTTCTGGTGTCTACAGTTTTGTGGCAGTGTCTGAGTCAGAGCCCAGGCCTGTGCTGGTAACCCCAGTCAGTCTGCAGTAGGGTTAGGGTGGGGTGCCGGATGATCTCAGCAAGCCTGCAGCAGGGTTGGGGCGCTTTCAATTCCACAGAAGTTCAGGCTGACCATGGCCTCCAGCCTGAGTCTTCACCCAGTAATACTCTGGGTGTACCTTGCTGGCCCCCCACAGCTCCCCTGACCCCGACATAGATAGTCCTTCCCCCAGCTGCTGAGGGATTTCAACACAGGGAGCCCTGAGACAAAACTAGCCCTTGGCTGCTCTGAATCCCAGCTTCAGTTGGCTCCTCCCTAAAAAGGCAACGACCAAGCACTCTCTCCAGGGAACAGGGCTGTCGCCTGGACTGGAACCACTTGCCGGCCCTTGCAGCCATGCACAGTATCCACTGCTCTGCTCCACTGGCGCATTTCTCGGGAGGCCTCTGACTCAGCGTCCTCACTGTGCCTCTAAAGATTCTATACTCCTCTCTCACGCTGGGAGCTGGGAGAGGTGCACTTTGCCCCTTCCTTCTGTGCTGCAGTCAGTCTCCTCACTTTCTCTGCAGTTCTGATTTTTCCTTCAGATCCTTCCGGAGTCCCAGGGATTCAACTCCCTCCTCCTTCTCTTCTCCAGGTAGCTGTTTTCTAGTGTCTGGATTCCGAATCTTGGAGAGGTTGATTTGTTACTGCTTACTTCTCTGCCATGTTCTCATCTGAGACTCAGATCCTCATTGAGGCCCATTCAAACTGGCAGAAAAAAGTTTCCGTTTTCTTGATGTCAGCCAGGTCATCTTCAGGTACCACAGGTCATGCTTAAGGCCTTGCCAAATGGATCCCCCCTCTTCCAACGTAGCAGTCTGTGTTCTTCCAGGCCAGCAGAAGAGCATCACTCAGATACTTCTCCATTGTCAAAGGGGTCACTTGATTAGGTCAGGCACATCCAGGACAATCTCCTCTTGATTACAGGTGTTCTGTCCATTGTATTTATTGTCATTGCTCACCCTCAAGAACAGGTTTGACTTTACTGTGAACATGTAGCATGAGAAAGGACCTTGAGAACCATGTTAGAATCTCATTACCACAACTTAAACCACTCACCTTAAACAAAAGTAACTCAAAATTGATCACAGATTTAAATGTAGAGTGAAAGACTATTAAACTTTTAGAAGAAAATATAGGAAAAATTCTTTGGGATCTGGAGTTTGGTGAAGAGTTCATAGACAAGATACAAAAAGCTTGAGCCATGAAGAAAAATCAATAAACTGAACTTGAAACTTTTCATCTATGAAAAATCCTGTTATAAAGATTAAAGACATGCTACAGGCAGGGGGAAAATATTTACACATCACATATGTGATAAAGAACTAGCTTTCAGAAGATGTTAAACAAGTCTCAAAATTCAGTAGTAAAAAGATAATCTTATTACAAAATGAGGAAAAGACACAAGATATATTCTACCCTCACATTTTACCAAAGAGAATATACAAATAACTAATTTTATAGAAGAGAATATACTTACAGCAAATAAAAAAGATTTTCACAATCACTAGCCATTAGAGAAATGCAAACTGAATCCACAATGAGATATCACTGTATACCTATCAGAACAGCTAACAAGACTGTCATGACACCAAATGCGGGTGAGGAAGCAGAATAATGGACCTCTCAAACATTGGTGGTAAGAATGAGTAGTACAGTTGCTCTGGGAAAGAGTCTGGAAGTTTCTTTTATAAAACTAAACATATATTATATATGACCCAGCAATCACACATTCAAAGCATTCATCCTAGAGAAATGAAAATGTATACCCACACAAAGACCTGCACACAAACGTGCATAGCAGCTTTACATATAAACTCAAAAACTGGAAACAACAAAAATATCCTTCGGTGCATGAATGGCTAACCAAAGTATGGTATATCCCTACTATGAATACTAGTCACCAACATAAAGAGAAAAATTAATCGATACTTGCAAACATTTGGATGGATTTCAATAGTATTATATTAGGTGAAAAAAGCCAATATCAGAAGGTCATATTCCATGAAATTGCACTTATACAATATTCTTGAAATGACAAAATTATAGGGATAAAAACTAGGGGTTGCCAAGGATTGGGGAGGAGGTGATATGTCTATGAAGTGGCTAGCTATGGAAGATCTTTGTGGTAATGTAATAGTTCTGTATCTTGATCTTGGCTGTGGCTACACAGATACATACATGTGATAAAATCAAATGTCACAGAAGTATATACACACATTGGGCCAATGTCAAATTTCTGGATTTGATAGTCCTAAATTTATCTAATTTTGCAAATTCTTATGAATCCACACTTACTTCAAAATAAAAAGATACATATATATATAATATATATATACATACAGAGAGAGAGAGAGGGCACCAACATTTAACTAAAAGGGGAGATTTACAAGTTTATTGACATATCTATATATATTTTTGCAAATAAGAAGAGTGTAAAACATCTTTTAAATTTTTGTAATGGTACCTACTTATTTGGTAAAGGCCTGGACTAACCAGTCTTGTGCTCATAACTCCTAAAGGCTCCTTTATGCAGATACTTGAATACAGCAACCTAGGATTTTGCTTATCATATTCAACATGTAAGGTATGAGACACGCATCTATATTTGCTCACTGTAATAAAATGCAACAATACCACAATGGCAGCTCTTAGGACTATAGCACAGCCTCAAAGGAGCCCATGGGATCTGAGAGGCATGTACACTCAGCTCATCTCTCCACTTGAAGTCAAACCTACAAATGCCCCAAACTGGGTAGATGATGGCACTGAGCTCCACACTACCACCAGAAACACCAGGTGAGTCTGAATCTATGGGAGTCTATAAAGTCTAGGCTGCACCAAAATTCCCAAGCTGGACTCCACTTCTAGTAACAACTGCAAAGTACTAGATGCCATGTTTTTTGCATATTTTTGCATGCTGTACATATTTTTTCTGACAAGAATCCTGTTAAGACTAATATTATTTCTGTTTTTATAGAAGAAGAAACTAAGGCTCAGTGATGCCAAGTATCTTGTCCAAGGACACTTAGTTAATAAGGAGTGGAACTGAAATTCAATTCCATGTCCAATTCCAAAGCCATGGCCACTCTATGTGTGCAAGTTTTCTAGTTTAGTTTTACATTTTACATTTTACAGGTTTTCTCAATGAAATGAGTAGATTAATCTAAGCTTTCCAAGTTACATAAAGTTCCACAGACTATTCAATACTCATGTAACATCAATTGAATCCACTTTCTCTTTTTTACTGACTGAAAAAAACCCAAAGAAATCAGGATTTTTAAAGAGCTCAAACTCATTAATAACTACTACACTGCAATGACTATTGAGTCACAAATTTTTGTTTATGTAAATGAAATAAATATTTCAAATAAAATCATTTCAGGGGCTATTTTCCTGAAAACTTTATTCATTCTGTAAAAGTATTCAGTAAACATTCATAACAAATTAATGAATGACTATTCTATCCAAACATGCCACATAATTTCTATCCTTTCCCCAAAATATCTTTGGATTCTAGAAAAAAAACTGTATTTGAAAGATGACTGAGATTTTTTTAATGAGAATAAATGAAGCTTAGAAATTATAGAAATTTACCTATTATTTACACAATAAATTACTTTGAAGAACAACACTTGGAAAATATCTAGTATGCTTGATTTAAATATGTAAAATGACTACAAAAATCTGGTATCATCAGTAAAGGACAATACAAGCAAAATACTAAGACAGTGATAACCCATGGGAAACCACGCCCAGACAGGGTTAGCTCACTGACTTACAAATTCTATTCGGAATGAGAGCCATATATGCTGAGTATACATAGAGAAGGAATAAGACTTAAGCTATATTCCATTTTCATTTTACCTACTAACATTGAAGAATATTGACATTCTTGGAAAATAACCTGAAAGAAAAATTACCTTCCCTCATACAGAAACTAGGATTTTGATAATCCAAGTTCATATTCTCATTTTCTCTTTCTCTCTCTCTCTCTCTCCCCTCTCTCTCTCTCTCTCTCTCTCTCCCAGAAAACTTCCCATTCCTAGATAGCCCACTTTCAACCCTGAATGTACTATGGTTGGTATACATGTGGCTACTTCTGTCCACATAAGACTGTAGTTCTACATAGTACAGGGTATGGTTAAAACTCTGTAACTAGATCATACAGTAGACACATAAATGCTGCAGTCTTTTTAGGGGCGACAGTGGCAATTATAAGGGTAGTTTCACGTTATTAGAAGAGAAAAATCTTTGTTGGAAATGCACAACTTCCTTAGTCAAGCACAACAGAAGACAAAATAGTGAACTGACTTGATGTGAAGTTGTAGAGTTCAGCTATGTTTTTGCTGGTGTTATTTTATATAAGAAAAAGAGAATCCAAGTTCATTTTCTCCTTTTTTGGCATTTGAAATGGCCCTAGACTTATCCCATCATTCAAAATTTTTATTGGCACCATCTTTGAAGGATGTAAATATAGTAGCTTTTCAGGTATGAGAAGGACCCTCATGGGAAACCATATTCAGCAGAGTTGCAGAATACTTTTGCAGCAGACTTTTTAAAATCATCTTTTCTTTTTATCTTGTTTAGACTCTAAACTTTTTTTTCTGGCCTCCACTCAACCATGACATATAAAACTTAAATGTACCCAAAAATAAGACCAACTACTTTTCAAATATGCTATTTCCAAACAGAATTGAATCAAAGCCAATTTTAAAGCTAAGTGCATCTACTAGATTGATGGTGATTACCGGTCTCATCATGCCAAAGGTTACCATAATGAAGGACCAAAGGGATAACATGTAGAAATGACATATTAGTTTCCTGTGAATATGGAAAGGGATCAACAAAATAATTGGAGATGTGGGGTTCCTTCTGGAAACCACTTTTATGTGGATATAAAAACTACAAAAAGCAACAGTAATTTTAGAAAAATTGAGAGGAATGCATTTCTTAGAGAAAATTACTAGATTAATAGCAGCAAGAACAGCAACAATAATAAATTGCCTTGCTTTAAGGACTAAAAACCTTAAGAAGTCTACAAAATGGTTGTTATAAAAATTATGCAATTGTCACTGGGCTTATTAATATGTTGAAAAATAAGACCTGATAAAATGAGAATAGTTTCGTGAATAACAGAATTGTGGGACATAAGAAATCATGAAGCTTAACTTCATTATGTTAGCTCTCCAATGCAACAAAAAATATTATTACAGTTATTATTTATTGAACATCAACCATCCCTTTACTAGTGAAAAGATTCTTAGAGCTGCTTTGGATTCTCCTGACATATAGCAAGACATGGCATGAGTAGACAGCATTATTGGGGGTGGGTGGGTTATGTAGTGCTGGAAATTGAACCCAGAGCCTTCATACTGAGCTATGTCACCAACCCTTTTTCATTTATGATTTTGAGACAGGGTCTCACTGAGTCACTAAATTACCCAGTCTGAGCTTAAACTTTTGATCTGATCCTCCTGCCTCAGCCTCCCACAGTGAGGGTGAGTTTACAGGTGTGCGCCACCAGGTGAATTGTTTTTATTCAATTGTAATGGTGTGAGCTAGAATTCTGGCAGTCTATCTCTGTTCAAATGTCAAAATAATGACATATGGCACTGCAACATAAAAATTTTCATACAAACTTTTGATAACTAAGAGTACACTCCTTGAAGATCAGTTATTTTATTCTCTAACACTTATCAAGTAATAGATAACATCTGCACAGGGTGATTTATTAGACTCCTTACCCAAAAATGCACTGGTTATGCTAAATACAGGTGATGCAAATCTAGCACAGTCCGTTTTCTGTGACAACATGCATAATCTCTTATCTTTACCTAGTCTTTGAAAAGAAATATTTAGCAATGTTCTAGATATAAAGCTACTGAAGCTCAGAACCCATAAATAATCTTCTTAAGAGCACATTTCTAATAAGTGACCAAGCTGAAATCAAGGGCCCATCAGACTCCAAACCCCTTACTGTTTTCATTAAGTGACAATAGCAAAAATCTCCATTTATTCATTAACTTACTCAACAAATATTATTAAGTACCTATTATGCTCTTGGCACTGAAGATAAAAAGCCTTGCCCTCCTGGGTCTCACATCCTAGAGAGACAGGCCATAAACAAATAGACAATGTGCTAAAGGAAAGCAAAGCAGGGTTAGGGCTGCAAAGAGTGAAGCAAGAATGAAGGTTATTTTATTTAGTACTCAGTGATGGCTTTTACAAGGTGAGAGTTAAACAACGACATGCATAAGAGAAAGAGAAAAAGAAAACATCATGACGACCCAAGGGCAAAGGTATACCAAGGAAGGGACCCAAGAAGCAAACAAGCACCAAGTCTCTGAAATGGGATTATGCTTGCTCTGTTCAAGTTATGGCCAAACCGCAGTGTGATTCTAACTCAGTAAATAATGTGGGAAGGCTTAGGAGATGCAGCTGTGGTAAGGCTCAAACTATTAAAATGCCAACACCAAAATGAAAAGTTGGATGATGCAAAGTTTATTTTAAGGGTAATCGGAAGCCATTTAGATGTATATGAAGAAAGGAATAGCAAGTTCTAGTTTGTGTTTTTTAAAGTTGGGGAAATAATACATTTTTAGATTTCATATTGAAATGGAGTGGGTAAGATGCTAAGTAGACTGTATCCTCAAAAGAGCGAAACGCCTACTTAAATCACTACTTTTGTGGAGAGGACGCAATACAGGATTGTGACACATTTAGCCCCTTTCCTGATCTTTTGCTCCCCAAAGGCTCACAGCACACGTGCTGGCACTCAAGGGTTCCCATGCTAGTATCTGTCCTGCTCCTCTTGATGTACGAATGCTAACACTAGGGGTTTTTAATTCCTCCTGCCCACAGGCTCGTTGATCCTCTTTCATCATACCACCCATCTTTAGTGTAGGGCTCAAGCAGGAGTTCCATATATACTTATTCATCTTGATTATATTAAAAACATGTAATATTGATATGGTTTGTCATTTTAGAGCTAGTAAGATTTTCAAATTCAATTATAATGCAGACTATTTGAAGTGTCTATTTAGCCTCTTGAATGTGTATTCTGGGGTTTAATAAAGGGCACTTTCTATTCCAGTAATCTCTGTCTGATTTCTATTTTTTAAAGACTGAACAAAGTGGTAACCAGGACCTCCCATGTGTCTGTTGCATAACCAAGCTCATGATCCACCTGCTTTGAGAAATCTGATAGTATACCAAGATACATCCTGCCCAGAACAATGACCTTTCCTCTGTGCACATCAAACTGTTAGCTTTGCTTATGAATCTCAGCAAAGGATATGAATAACTGGTTTCTGTACATTAATTTTGGACCAAGGTGCTAAAGGCCACTTAGCTGTAATACAAGAATTTGATGCAGGTGTTTATTTACAGCATTACTGACTTCATGCAGCCAAAAAGAACTTTACCAACCCTCTAGGTGAAAAACTTCCACTGAAGTAATAGTGTGGCACTTGTGTGGAACCTGTTTCACAACAGCAGATCATTCTCTTCAGCCCCTTACCTAAAACCATCACAACCAGCCATGTTCCACAGTCAGGGTTCTGCAGAGTTTGGAAACTCGTCATACAGAACATAACACTCTCATCAGGATATGAGCAACACTCTTAATTACAACATTCTACAACACAACATTGAATAACTGCAGTGAGGAGGGTAAACTGAGATCATAAAGACCTTATATCAGTTCTTAGATTTTACCACAATATTAGTGCAGGTCAGGTTTTGCCTCCACTTTACAAGTTCTCAGAACATTTTGGCATTTGGAATTTCACATGTGGGATTCCAGGCCTGAATCACACAAAAACAATTTCTGTGTTCCAATAAAATTATGTCATTTGGAGTTACTGGTATATATTGACATTTACAGGGTCGTGTTTCACTGGTGTACACGCAAATCTATATAGTAAGCAAGGTTAGTTAACAATTCATTGCATAAATTTCTGGTATGATATTCAGCTAGTTTCAAAGAAGCTAGAAATAAGCATGTGCACACACAAAGGAATGTGTGTAGTTATCAATCACGTGTTACAACAAAAAAAAACTGGGTCAGAATGTCAAAATCAAATTTTAAAATTAGTACATAGTATTCATTTAAAAGATCTTTTCTTTCTCATTGGTTTTGTTCTTTTGTGAGTCCACTTTATTGATAAGAAAGAAAGGACAAGTTCTTTAGAGTAACTATCTAAAGGAGCCCAGAATAAAGCAAGGTCTCAGCTACCCTGCGTAGTCTTCCAGGTCACTTCCCTGAGATCCTTCTGGGGCTTAGAGTTGACCATCGCTCCCATGTGGGGCTATCCCATAGTGATCATCGGGGCTGAACAAACAAGGGAACACAGAGAATACAGGAGGGGGTACAGCAAACAGGTACCAAACATTAGCCCAGACTTGCTTGTATGCAATTTCTGTTTTCTAAAACTGGTTCAGCCAGTGTTAGTTAGTTCCTGGAGTTGTTTTTTAAAGCTACTATTTTGTTAAGAGAAATATTATTTTTAAAGGTGGTTAAGACAAGTTATTAAGTTTTTAATTTTTACTTTTCTTTTGAAAATAAATTAAACAACAACCTTTTGGGGGGGGGGTACCGGGGATCGAACTTGGGACCTTGCACTTGCGAGGTAGGCAGTGGAACCACTCAGCTAAATCCCCGGCCCAACAACCTTATATTTTAGATTAAGAGTTGATTTGGATTTTGGCTTAGTATTTATAAAAGAAAAGAAATCTGAGTGTGCTTGTAATGAATGTTTCTGAATGTACTTTTTTTTGTTTTTTTGTTTTGTTTTTTGGTTTTTTTTCTGAATGTACTTTTTATAATGAGAGACATACAGGTATGTATAAAATCTGGTGTCAGAAACAATAGCTTATAAATTCTATTATAATAATTTTTTTTAAATAAACCCTCATTTAGCCACCCTGAAGATTTAAGTTTTATGTTTAAGTAATTATTCAGATTGGAATGAACATGATCAGAGAAAATGTGATGGCATCATCATCATCTGTTTTCAAGGTTCTAAATGTAATCTAGATAAACATTCATGCTGCTCTAGGAATATTAGGACTTGTGTACTAACAAATTCCTGTAATAAGATTTTACCTCTACTTGTCTCTTAATCATGGATTTTGACACCTAAGATCTACTGAGTACGGAATATTAACAAAGATATAAGAAAAATTCTTTCATAATTTCCAAATTTTATTCTTGTCACTGAATCCTTTCTCAGTCACAATTGCACCTATCATTCAATGTGAACAAGAAATCACTTAACCTTAGTGCCCATCCAAAACAATGCCATGCTACACTGAAGTAATGTCACACTCTGCAGAGAAAAGCTACTTGCCGGGGGTGAGTTAAACAAACCTCACTGAAAAAAGAAATTAAGACTATTAACATGTTAAATTAAAATGGAGATCACACCTAAACATCTGAGCAGACAGAGCTAGTGAGGCTTCATAAGTGACTTTAAATTTTAAGGTAAGAAAAATGTAATGGAGGCTATTTCTTTACTTTTCTTTTTTTTTTTTTTTTGGTACTGGGGACAGAACTCAGGTCCTTGCACTTCAAGGTCAGTCAGCAGAACCACTGAGCTAAATCCCCGGCCCGAGACATTTACAGCTAAATGGATGCATACTGAGGCCATACTCTTAAGTGAAATAAATAGGATACACATGTGTAAATACTGAATAGTATCTCTAGTGTGAGAAACTGAAAGAGTAAATAAGGATTAAAATGAATAACTGATAATTTGAAATAAGAAGAAAAGGTCCAAAGGGGTAAGCGTGGTGGGAGGGGAAGGGGAAAGGAAAGAAGGGAAAGGAAAAATTATGAGAAAAGAAAAAAAATGGAAATGAAGTCT
>NW_004624736.1:19965084-19980083 GCF_000247695.1 Heterocephalus glaber | reverse complement strand
TTTTTGGTACTGGGGACAGAACTCAGGTCCTTGTGCTTGCAAGGCAGGTGGCGGAACCACTGAGCTAAATCCCCAGCCTGAAGGCTATTTCTTGTAAAGGACTATATTAAATAAAACTGAAATAAGGCTAACCAATCAGAAGCCATCATACTAACTTGTATTAACTAGGGACTCTGCAGCAGGTCAGAGCAAATAAGGCAACTGTTTAACTATAACTAATTATATTTTGTTTTGTTTTACTTTCATGATCACTCTTTTTAAAATCTTCCCTTTATGCTCCCCCATCACAACTTCTGAATTACTTCTGGTTTGGAGCTTCCCAATTCATGAACCACTGTTTGCTCAAATAAATCTTTAAACTTTTCATTATGCTACTGTTTACCTTAAATATTCTGTGTGTTTTCTTTAGTGAGTTACTTATTAGCTCAAAACTTACACGTCCATCTAGTCAGCATTATGAGAATTTTGGCCACTGAAAGGAGGAGAGGCTATTACTATCACTACAAGGCTCTAAAACCGAGTAGTGCTTTCTAAAATCTTCAAAATTACCCTACATTTCACTAGTTACTTAATTTACAGAACTATGCAATCTCAAGTTAAATATTTTGATAAATATTGTACATATTTAAGTTATACAATGTGATAATTTGATATGCATATACACTGTAAAATTATTACCACAATCTAACACACCATCATCTCACATAGCTACCCATTTTTTGTATGTGTGGTGAAAATGCTCAATATCTACTCTCTTAGCAAATTTCAATTACACTGTACATAATGCTATACCATGACGTCCAGAAATCATCTTATTACAGAAAGTATGTACCCTCTGACCAACATCTCCCCATTTTCCACACTCCCAGCCCCTAGTAATCACCGTTCTGCTTTTGAATTTGACTTTCTTAGTTTCCTCATATGAGATTATACAGTACTTGTCTTTCTGTATCTAGCTTATTTTACTTAGAATAATGTCCCCCAGGCTCATCCATGTTGCTGTATATTATAGAATTTGTTCCTTTTTAAGGTTGAATGTTCATACATATGGAGTCAGATAGAGAGATAGATAGATATAGTTGATTTCATTATCTTGGCTATTGTAAATAATGTCACAATTAACATGGGAATGCAGGTATCTCTTCAAGGCAAGGATTTAACTTCCTTTAGATATATTCCCAGAATTAGGGTTGCTGGACCATATGGCTTTTTTTTTTTTCCTTTTTGGTACCAGGGATCGAACTCAGGACCTTGCACTTGTGAGGCAGGCGGCCCATATGGCACTTCCATATTTAACTTTTGAGGAACAAACCCCTATACTGCTTTCCATAATTACACTTTCTAATTTACACTTACACTAACAGTGTACAAGGATAACCTCGTCTTCCTACCCTCAGCAGTACTTCTCATCTGTCTTAGTTTGCTTTGGCTGCTGTAGTAGAATACCACAGACTGGGTAATTTATAAAGAACAAAAATTTATTTTTCACAGTTCTGGAGGCTAGGAAGTCCAAGACTGAGGAAGAGGCTGCCATGGGGCAAGAGTCTTCTTGCTGCATTATGACAGCAAAAAGCATTAATCGGGCAAGAGGGAGAGAGAAGGGAGACAAACTGATTCTTTCATAAGGAAAGCATCCCCATGACAATGGACACATCCTCACAATAAGGGCAGTAATCCATTCCTCATGACCTAATCACCTCCTAGAGATTTACCACTCACCACTGCTGCACTAAATTCCCAACACATGAGCTTTGGGGGGACAAACTCAAACCACGGCATCATCTTCTGACTTGTGATAACACCCTATACTGCTAGGTTTTCATTTCCCTGGTGACTGGTGATTTGAGCACCTTTTCATATACCTATTGGCCACCTATGTGGCTCTCTAGGAAAATGTCCATTCAAGTCCTCTGTCCATTAATCGGGTTGCATGCATACCCTGTACATAGTGTTTTGGATATTAACCTCTTCGTGTATACAAGATTGAAAATACTTTCTCCCAACCCATAGGCTGCCTTTTCATTTTGTTGTGATTATTTCCTTTGCCTTGCAGCTTTTTAATTTGATGTAGTCTCATTTGTTTCTTTTGGTTCTGTTGCCTATTTCTTTGGTACCTATTTTTTTAAAAATCACTGCCCGGACCAATGTCAAAGATCTTTTTTCCTTTGTTTTATTCAAAAAGTTTTAAGGTTTAAGGTCTTATTAACGAAATTAATCATTTTGAATTAATTTTTGTATACGGTGTAAGATAATATGGTGTGAGATAAAGGTCTAATTTTATCCTTTTACATGTGACTATCCAAATAAAATTTTTTTAAATTGTGATTCTGGAAACTTCAAGTTTAAGCAAGTGAGAAGAGGAAGATTTACCAATTTTAAAGGAATTTAGGATCATTTTTAGATGTTATCGTATGCATATAAAACATTAAAACATAATTCAATAGTAATAGTCTGTTTAATAATACTTAAAGCACCCATGGAATTATAAGAAATTACTTTTGTACCTAGTTTTAGACTAAATGATTTACTGTATCTTCCTTAATCCTTAAGTTGCATATTCACTGCTGTATTTTCTTCTAACTGCTGTCACTTAAATTGTCATGCAGAATAGGGCAAATCAGGGTCAGTTTATATAAGCGGCATCAATCTGAAGAACTTCATCAGTCTTTATTTCAAGGCATTATGCAAAGAAAACTGACATTAAGAGAGCCTTAACTGACAGCAAATGAAATCAATCAGCAAATCACTAAGCCATAATAAACTCACTCAATTTGTAGATAACCCTTCCTTTTCCAGGTCTTCACCCAAGCAGTCCATCAAACACTGTTTTTTGTCCAAATAGCTGAAATGAATAGCAATTCTAGTTGTAGCACTTGAAAGTTCAAGTGCTCACAGGCTTCAGTCTCTCAATAATAAGCTTTAAAAGGTATTACCTAGTAAGGTTACATTTTTACTTAAAAATAGGCTTCGAAAAAAAAAAGATAAAGGGTCAAGTTTAGGATTTAGTTTCTGCCTCTTAACATTAATGACAAAAAATTACATTTCTATCATTTAGCAGGTTTTCTACTTAGAGACACCTAGAACTGAAAGTTGTAATAAAAAAGTAAATTTGTACTTTAATATGTTTTGTAATTTTTGTTTTTTACTAAATGCAATAATGTCCATCTCAGACATTTCACATACAGGCAAATACTGTCATCTTTTACAGAGCTATAATTTGAAGCCTCTCCCCCAACACACAGATATACAAAAATTAAATGGTATAAATAAAGGCAACAAAATGATTTAAAATAAGAACATGGTAGTAATGTTTTAATTACTTCATATAATGACTAAAAATAGAAGTACAGAGAGAGCATTTACCGCCTAAGTTTTGGCAATGACTTTATACTGAACCAGAAGGAAACATTGATGTTGTTGAATATTTTATTCTTTTGAAGGCACGAGTTGAACACATCATCAATCAAAAACCACCAAGAGTAAAAACACTGAAACATTCCTCAGTGTACTTAGGTCACTATTCCTGACCGCCCCCCCAAGCCTTTGGCAGTTCAGCCCACCACAGTTTATGTTAATACAGCATTTTCTAACATAAAAAACAACTTCACATGCACATTATCTCATCTGATCTCCCCACAGTGCTGTGAGCCAAAGCAAAACAGGCTTCACTGTCACCATTTGCAGCTGAGAAAATGGCAGTTCAGTGCTGTTGAGTGACTTGCCAAGGTGGTTAAATTACAGAGCCAGGACTTGGATCCAGGCATTCTGACTCACCACATGTTTTCTTCAATACTATCTTGCTGCCTCTTTACCTCAGAAAATGGAATTATTTTATCTTTCCCAAATACTGTGCTGTTAAGAAAGTAATTCCCATTCTGACCAACATGGTGTTTCTAGCGAACTCAACGATGGACAGAAAATTGCATAGATTCATGGTTGCCCACTTCCCTGTAATCTAATTTAGCTGCTTGTCTTTTAGAGAGCAAAAGTCTCCACCTGAAATGGAAAACTAAGCAATCTTACACCTGACCCAGGAACATCTATATGTGAAATATTTAAAGGAAAACAACTGCAAAAATATATATGTGCTATTTAAATTTGAAGTCCTTTCATACATGTCATATGATCCTCACAATCCCAAGATACAGCAGAGAACATATTATCATCTACATGTTTCAGATGAGAAAAGTGACATGCTGGAAGAGCTAAGAGCTCACAGAAAACAGTGATTCTAGGATTGAACTCCAGTAGCACTTTCAGCATCACAAGGATAATTCATATCCATCTTTCTCAAGAAAGGATAATGTTGTGTTCTGCAAGAAAAAGTTAACATTTCCATAAAATATAAGAAATTCTGCTATCTGTGTCATTTATGTCTAGAGGAGGAAAGATTTCATCCATTCTGTAGTCAGTCCTTCTACTTTCTAGCAAAGCTGTATCACCTCTCTAACCTTCTACAACACTAATAATACTGATTCTCATTCGATACTAATTTTCTTATAATTATTCTTCCTTAAACAAAGGAATAAGTGATTTGAAAAGAACAGAAGGACTTTATGAATCATTCCTAGTTTTTAAAAAATTCCTATCAGACTTTTACTTAGTGCTACTGGTATCAGATCTTTTCCATAGAGGATGTAACTCAGCATGTAGGCTGAGTTAAGAAGCACAGAGTGTGAGATTTTTCAGAACTGTACCAGAAACTTTACAAAGATGTAATTTCTTGCCCTCATATGTCATTTTGTCCCTTTCAAAAGGCAGAGAGCTGAAAGTCCTAAGGGAGGTAAAAAAAAACCACACCTAGTTTGAAATATAGTCTATAATACAAGATGTAAAAATGTCCCATCTGCTAAATATTTTTTTAAAACCTTTGTAGAGCTAGTAGCTTTAACAGATTCTTTGTAACTATCAGTTCCCAAGACTATCTTTTAACAATGCGCTTAAAGAAAAATATCTTAGTTCAATAAATCTTTTAAAATATGGAACCCAGGAATTTTATAATGTATCGTGTTAAAATCTGTATTTATTGACAAAAAAATCTATGATGTGTTATTAGGATTAAAACATGCTTACAAAACAGTGTGACCCAGTTATTGTTTAAATACAAATAAAAACATATTAAATATAAACTATATGTGCATATTTGTATTTATGGCCAAAAATAACTAGAAAATATATATATATCAAATGTTAATATTGGCTGTTTTTGAATAGTAGAATTTCAAATGATCTTAAATTTCCTTTATACTCCTCTAAGGAGTATGATTTTTTATTGTCCAAATCATGTACAATTTTTGTAATTTTTAAAAGCTGATTTTAACATTAGTAATCTATCAAATTATATTAAGGCAAGTATCATTATACACCTAAGTAATCAGACTTTGTATAATATCAAATTGTTATGTAGAATACTAATGAAACTGCATAATAAAAAACTTTAATCAGTATATCATATTCTCTTTATTAAAAGCTATTTGTTATATTTAACAATATTTTTCATTCAAAAGAGCTCATTTTCATATTTAAAAAGATGATTAGCTCTCAGAAAATTCACTATGTACATGGGATAACACAAAGAAGAAAATATCAAAACGGTACAATCTTTCAGACGAAATTGCCTAACCATCTCTTTAGTTTCTAAGTATGCCCAAAATGTGGAAATCTTTTGCAGAGCAATTAGAAGGCTGTTTCATTAAGGAATGCAGTAGAGAATATATGTAAAACTTTACTAAGAATAATTCTTGATATTTTTATTCCCTGACAGTTTAGACACTGATATCATTTATTTCATCACTCTATATATAAAAAATTAGAATTCTTTTCAAAATGCTCTTTATTTATCTATATAAATATAAAAATAGCTCAAAGAAATTTATATGCCTGAAAAACAAGCATAAATATAAAATATCATGGTATCCCAAAAGTTATAAGTATAACACATATTAAAAACCATTCTAATTTAAGGAGTATGCGATGGCACCGTGATTAGGAGTGATTAAAGGATTACAGTACTGTATTTACAGGGAAGACTTTGTTATTTAAAATCTTCACAAATAAGTGGTTTCACAAGGAATACTCTCTAATGAAGTGTTTATAAACACATACTTACAAAATATACTACATTTCCAAAGGTATAGACATTTATGTACTAAGCCTTAAACACTTTGACGAGATGGTTTGGAAGGCTTTCTTTTTAAATGATGTGGGTCAGAAGTAAAAATTAATGCCAACTTTCTTAAGAGCATGCACAACTTGGACAAAAGCAGCTTCCTGATCCGTCTTGCCAAATGCCTTTAATCAAGTATTCATTCATCCATATATACTGAAGCCTTCCTCCGTGCTAGGGATGATTCTGAGCTCTGAGAATGTAGCAGTGATCAAGACCAAGTTCTGACCTAATAAAGCTTTTGCTTTAGGGGAGAGGTAACAACTACTGAGTATTTACAATGTATCTGTTACCATTCTAAGCACTTCCAATGGATCAGTACATTTAATCATCACACTAATGATCACACTATGAGTTAGGAACTTTGACTATCTTCTTTTTTTTTGGTACCAGAGATCGAACTCAGGACCTTGCGCTTGCGAGGCAGGCGGAAGAACCACTGAGCTAAATCCCCAGCCCCTGACTATCTTCGTTTTAAAGATGAAAAGGCCAAACAAAACATAGACAACTTAAGTAACTTGCGCATTTAACCCTCTTTCGGGTTTCTTACTCTCTCCGTTATTTCCACACAAATAAAACTGTATTCTATAAGACCCTACTTTTATTCTTTTTCTCTCTCAGCCATCTTAAAAAATACACAAACAAAAAGCCAGTAAGACATGGTTTACAGAATGTAAAACAGCATGATTAAAAAGCATACTATTCATTAGATATGTGACCTGCAGTGTCTTACTTCATCTTCACATACTTTGGTTTCTTCCTTTGTAAGATAGAATAAAAGCAGACTACTGATAATTCATTAAGTTACTGAAAGGTTTAAATAAGTCTGTAATGTAAGGTACTTAAGCACGTAACTGACATAGACTAAGCACTCAACAAATGTTACCTACTGTGTTTAAGGACAATGTTTTTTTATCATTGAATGAATATGAAGACATATTTATTGGTTGCCTGCCAATATTTGCCAGCTATTTTCAGCATTACAGACCATAATTACTGAAAACATACTATTGAGAGTATAGATAATGAAAAAGAGGTATTATCTTTATAAATTAGAGGGAGAATATTTTTATTGCAAAGTCCTCTGCTTTCACACAGTCCCAGCATTTTCAGTTCAAGCTGACTGGCTTACTCTGGGTGTTTTCATTTTTCTTGGTATTGTACTGAAAGCCTGATATACTATTGCTTGGGAGATTTAAAAAACATTAGCATAATAGTTCTAAACTTGCTGTAGAAGAATTAGACAAGAGTTTTCACTGGAGGTACATCTCATCAGAAAAATCACATGACATGAAAAAGCCAACAGAAAGCTAAAGTGAATAGTGCTTGATATAATAATTTAAAGCTTTTGAAGAAACAGGTAAGTGCAAAAGCAGAGTGGGAAAATGGGGGGGGGGGAGATCCTAAATAACCATTCCTTAAAATAAAGCACACACCTTCACAGTAATGAAAACAAGCTACTGTTGCTTACTTCATTTTCACAAGGGCACTCCACAGCAGATGCAATAGTATGGTCACCTTGCACTGCCTTCTTCCTCCTGCTAGTGCACACTGTGCTGTCTACTTTACATACACTGACACATTCAGTTCTACTACAAGCCTGAGAAATCATTAACACCACGCTTTATGTAACTAAAGAAAGTGGCACAAAAAGCTAACATCTCAGATACTAGATGAACTGAATTTTCTTCTGTGGAAGAGCATAAGCCATGTGCACTACTAGATTCAGAGAGTAAGTAATAATCTATGAGTCTTTGTTTTCTAGTAATGCTCAACCATCTCATTAGCATGTACAGAACTATTTTACATGATAGCTTGCAGGCTGTCCAAATGGTTCAGATACTACCTCACCCTGCTCAGTGATCCTCTCCTCATAGTCTAAGTGTGTGCACTCTAAATAGTCCACTTCATCAACACAAAGTCAGAGTGCAAAGCTAAACAAATACTGAATTTCTAAATCTGTATGTCAAAAAGACATACGCATTCTTTTATCTCTTGTAGCACTACCCACAAAATCCAAGATATGGAATCAACCTAGTTTTTCATCAACAAATAATGAATAAAGAAAATGTGGTGGGGTTGGGGTGTAGTTCAGTGGTAGAGAACTTGCCTAGGACATGTGAGGCTGTGGCTTCAATCCTCAGCACAGCAAAAAATAAAAAATAATGTAGAAAGGTGGTATATGTGCACAATGGAGTATTATTAAGCAATAAACAAGAATAATATCTTGTAATTTACAGCAACAGAGATGAACTCGGAGGACATTGGGTTAAGTGAAATAAGTCAGTCAATAAGAAAGCTAAAGGGCCGAGGATTTAGCTCAGTGGTGCCACCACCTGCCTCGCAAGTGCAAGGTCCCGAGTTCGATCCCCGATCCCAAAAAAAAGCTAAATACCACAGGTTCTCATTCATATTCACACACAGAAATTAAAGGAGTTATCTCCTAGGGAACAGATTATCAAAGGGTGGGAAAAGGCTGGCAGAAAGAAAAAGATTGGCTACAGATTGATACAGAAACACCATCAAGAGAAAGTCCTATTCTATAGTACAGTAGGGTGATTTATATTTAATAACTGTATATTTCAAAATAGCTAGAAGAAATGATTTTGAATGTTCCCAAAACAAAGAATGATAAATGTCTGAAGTGATAGATAAGCTAATTACCTTGATTTGATCATTACACATTGCATACCTTGATTTGATACATTACATAGTATATCAAAATATCACAGTGTACTCCATAATATGTACAATTATTTTGTGTCAATTAAAACTTTTTTAAATACTGAATTCTTATATAAGTGGCCATAGTTAGAACAGGCATATTTTTATATGGCAAAAGATGAAAAGTAGACTTTTATATTATGAGGTTATCGAATAGAAACAACGTTTCATTTTTTTCTTTTTTTTGGAGCGGGGACAGGGTCTCACTATGTAGTTCAGACTGGCTTCAAACTCATGGCAACCCTCCTGCCTCAGTCGCCTGAGTGCTAGGATTACAAGTTGTCCACCACCGTGCCCGGCTCAGAAAAAATTGGTGATTTACCTACAATACAGCATAAACTATGACCTACACCATATATAAATGTATAATTAATATAAGTGGGAGAAAAGTTCCACTATAGATTTCCAAAGTTTTATTCTTACCATTTAACACAGGTGTCTAAATTCTTTGGTGTCATATTTACTAGTTCAGCTACTCAACCTTAAATCCAGGCTCCACGGCTCTGCTGCTTACTCACTGTTGCTCTGAGGAGATTACCTGTTGTAGCTTTGTTTTTCAATTATAAAATGAAGATAGTGTCATCTATTTGACAGGTCCATTATGAGAATTAAATGAGATAATATAGTCAAAGAGCTAAGTATGGTGCCTGGGATATGCTAACTGTTCACTGAAATGGTGGCTATTACTATTATGGCTTCTAGTTTTCTAACTATAATGCATATTGATAAATTACAATGTATATTATGGTATGTCATTGGAAAACTTACCCATGCATGTAGGTAGCTATGTGGTAACATGTACCAACTGGTTTAACCAAAGCTAGAAGAGACAGTGGCTTAAACTATAGGTCTCTTATGTTTCCTTCTTGCTAATGACAGACATCAAAACCACAGATGTCATGCTTTGTCCCCAAAAAATCGAATTCCTGGGAATCAGATTCCTTTTAAATCCCTAAAATCTTGTTTGGGGAAAGTTTTTATTCATGAGTTATAACAAATACTAAGCACTGTGAGATTCTGAATCAAGATAACCAAAGTAAAGAACTATTTTACCATCATTGGAAAAATCTGAAATCATATTGTATTCCTGGTTACAGTGAACTTGAAAATGCTGAAAATCAAGTTTAAAGCACACATTTTAATCTTATCCTAAATAATGGTACAGGGCTGTAGCCCATAAAAAAGTAAAAATATTTTATGTTTCATTATATAATGATATATATTTTAGATAAGTCAATGGATACTCTAATGAGAAAAGCAATGAATATTTTTCCTTTGTAGACCATTAATTTGGGTACTAATAACAAGTTAGGGTATGGACATGTAAAAAAACCTGACATTAAATTTGTCCAAAATTAAAATTCCACAGGTTAATAAACTGAGGAATAAAAAAAGATTATATTTCAAAATATAAAACAAAGATTGAGTTTTAAGAGATGCTTCTCTTAAATAAACTGGAAAATCTACAATGCTATTGAATGAGGACAATCTCTTGAAATATCAGGCTTCCTATAATTTACATGATATTGATAATTTTTTTCTAATGGAGATGTTGGGCATTAAAAGGAAAATAAAGCACACACCAAATTCTGTATTGTCCAATTAAATTTTTTAACCTTAAGGAAAAAAATGTCCACAAAAATACAGTTGTGAAAGAACAGAAGGATATCTACAACATTTGAAATGTTTCTGAAAATGTTTCTTTATTAAGTTTATTTTAAAGTGGCCTGAGTTTTTATGATTTGGTGTTTTGAGTTTAGTACATGAAATGACCCAGTTTACACATATTATAATGCTCAATGAAACTAAATGTTAAAGTGTAAAGTATTCTAATACAGTAAGGTTCTAGTTGTACTGAAATTAAATTACCATGAGAAAAATATCAGATATATTTTGAAATTAACATTAAGATTTGTCAGGTATCTCTCTTGATAATTTTATCTAAAGTCATTTATTTTAAAACAGAAAGAGCAACAGATAGAGACTAGCTTGAAGAGATAACAACCTAGGGTCTTATTGTCCTCTGCAGATAGGAAAGTATGTTCTTTTACTACTGCACTTTGCCATAAAACACATATTTTTTCTTTGTAACACACTTTCTTGGAATATTTTAATAGATTAGTTCTAGGCCTTAAACAAAAACATTTTTGTGTGAAATATATTACTACATGACAGAAAAAAAATGCAGAAAAATTTATTTGCATTGCCTTTAAATTATTCACAATACTTTTCTATATGTCTCAGTAGCAAACAATGTTATTTAGACTCTAACCTGGCATGCTACAACCTCTGGCCTGCCCTTGAGCCCCTCCATTGCAAAGGTCTCCAGGTGCAGTTTGGGCAGCTGCAGGGCGAAGTCATTCCTACTTGCTGCGCTCCGTGACAGCGAGATCTGATCTCTGACCTAAAGGGAAAAAAACAGCATCAATGGTAATTCCCCTTCAGACACATTAACTGGGATGAACTGGGTCCCCCTGAGCCCACTGAGTGGACTTGCATTGATCGCTGGACCTGAAATCCATGAATAAATTTAGGACTAATTGATTTTTCGTTGCAAATAAATCTCTAATTCAAGAGTGCTGGGGGAGAATGTTAAGAAGAAAAAGCATCTTCCTGCTCGAAATGAAGAAGGGAAGAAGAGTCACTGGTGCTGCTCTGATCAAGAGGGTTAGAATTTTTTTTCACAGTTCCACCCTGGAAAGAAAGAGGAAAGGAAGGGGGGGGGGGGGGGACTGACAAAATCAAAGGCAAACAGCAATCTAATTATTACCACTTTCTTAAAACATATTTAACTAATATTAACCAGCATACATTGAGTACAACAGTTATTAAGTACCAGTCATTGAAAGAAACTTGACTAATACGTAACCTGGAATAAAACCAAATACACTCAACACAAAAGGATTTTTAAAAATACACAAGTAAGAGGTTTGTTTATCCTTTTACTCTTCCAAATTAACAGATCTGTATTAAACTTGAGTCTTAATAATTAAATACGTGTAAACCAACTTAGTAACACAACTCCTAAATAAAATAACTGAGATAAAATCAGTAGTATTTGTACTATATTTTAGTATTCAGAAAGGTAACAATGTAAGCACATTACAGAAGGGGAGAAATACAGTATCAATTCTTTAGCCCGTATGAAATCAGAGGCCATTGGTATCACACTGCCACCTTCTGGACAATGAGAAAATAATCTCTAAAAATACAAATACAAGGGAATGCTCAGAAACAGGTATTTGGGGTATGAATTTCCAAACTTAGTAAGAGCCTTAAGAATTCCACAGTCTAGTCTGAATTTAAGTAAGCTCTAATTTTTAGTTTTACAATATAATTATAGGCTTTTTCACATATAAGGATGTTTTCTAACTTTTCTTATGCTTGACTGGGTTTTTTAAATTTAGTTTTTTGCTACCATATTTGACAAATATAGAACTAGCTTACAGCCACAAAATAGAGATTTTTTTAAAGTATGAAGCAAAGATCAAGAATGGGGAAAACTACAAAAATAATATTAATTGCTCAAATAAATGTATTTATATTTCTGAACAGTTTTATCTGAAGAGCTTCAAATGTAATTTAACAATATATTTTTAAACTCTCCGTTTTTCTATTATACTTGGGAAGCTTATGAAACAAGTATATTTTATTATATGAATGAATTACATATGAAAGATAGCTCACAAAACTATCATACTCTATAGGGTTTTCTTAAATCAGTAAACATGACATTTTGATTGTTTGTGCTAATCTATGGGCATAAGAATCTTTGTATTTCCTATGTTGATCTCAAGACTTTGTCAATTTATTGACAATTAATGGCTAAGTACACGACGATGCAATTTTTACAAGAGTGTGAGTACTTTATACATTGTAGAGTTCCAGTTCAAGATGTTTATTTATCTGGAACATTTTCCAGAGTCTTCACTCATGATGAGAATGCTGCCAAACTTACTTAAAAAAAAATATCATTTTTTACAAATATATGCACCATAGGTTTTATATTTTATATGTACGGATAATTTCTCTCTCACTTTTCTGTCACCAATTTATATTTATGGATTTCTCTCTTGTTTTTTTGTCACCAAAGTGCATTCAGATAAAAGAAAACATTAATGTGGATTAAGGTACTAAGAATTTATCAACATCGAACCACTAGTGTTTTGCCTTCTACCCTTCTGAACCATAGTCAATAGATCTAAATATTTTACTGCACCCTGGCCAATTCATTGTTTGATGTTTAAAAACTCACCCAGAATCAAAGAAAATTTATTAAATTTGGGCCCCCAAATGAGATACTATTAGCTTTGAAAGTCAAGTTTAACTGCGATATTGATGATTCTCTTTTTTCTGTGACGAAACTCACTAGGGGAATCCTGAATGTCAAAGTACAAAAGGAGATTGCTAATATGGCCAAAGAAGGAGAGAAAAAACCCTAAGCAGTGTAGGTGTAATCCACTGCACAGTTTGAGCTCAGGAGGTCACTTAACCTGATTAGTAGCAGGCATCAGACTTCACCCATGAAGTTTGACATACAGTAAGCCACGTTTGACATTCTCTAGGTAAACTTTATGAGCAATAGTAAGCTAAGGCATTTGGCACTTAAAATTATGATTTACTGTCATTTTAATATTTTCATAGCACATTAATTTGCCAAATTAAATTATTATCTACATTAGAAAAATCTTCAGAAGCATTTGTTTTGTGCTACACCTAATGATGTACATTGTAATTGTATTATCTGAATAATATGCATGTGCTAGAGGGGTTTTTGTTGATTGTTTTGAGATAAGGTTTCCCTGTTTTCCCAGGCTAACCTTGAACTCCTGGCCTCCAGCGATCTTACTGCCTCAGCCTCTCAAGTAACTAGGACTACAGGTACCACACTCAGTTTAATATACATATTTTAATATTCTCATTTCTTATAAATTATCTGTTTAATGTTGGCATTGCCATCAAGAGACAGTGACTCAAGATAAATAAATGTAATGTCAAATATTTCTACTAAAATTATGAGGTTTTTTTCCATTTTTTAATTAAGCTGAAACTTTGAAAGATAGCATCTAAAATGTTCTTCTGATATTTCTAGAAAAATTTTTGGAAAAGTCTGGATAAATATCACATGGTTTCTATTATATGAGAAATCCATAACTTCAATACTTAAAATAACTTTAAATAAGAGAAAAATGTAAGAGGGATAGTAGGAAATAAGGAGGTAGGCTTTTGGAGATAGGAAGGGAAAAGAAAAGGGAAAAGAGAGGTCTGTGTGGGAGGGGAGAAGGGAAAGTAAAAATGATCAAGATGTGATATGTACGGGTACCAATTCCCCAAGATGAATGTAATTACCACGTATCACAAATATACACCAACAGTGAGAAAATAAAATTTTAAAAAATCTTGAAATGGGATTGTCTAGTACTTTTTATTTTAATGAATAAAGGAGTAAAAGCATCATATTGAGAGAATACAAATAACTGACACTAGGATAAGCAAAAATGTAACAGTGCTGCAAAGAAGCAGGAAGGAAAGACAAGAAAGAGGGAAAGGCAAAGGTGAATCGAGAGGCTATTCAGAAAGAATGCAGAAGGCAATGTGAATTTTAGGGTGTGAAATTACTTATCCTATAATTAGGATTATATGCCTTTTTCACTCTTATTTATGTATAAATATCAGTAATAAAACATACATACAATGTTTTCTATTTTAAAATGCCTAGTAATCCATTCCTGACATATACTTATTTTTTCAAAGAACTTCACAATACAAATCTCAAGTATCAATTTTATAGTTCATAACATTCTATAATACTGTACAATTTTTAATATTTAAAAAAGCACAAAGAAAAAATAGATATATTACTTCTATTTTTAAATTTTGATTTTTAAAAAAGGCAGTTTACTTTTCCACTTTCTTATTGTTTAAAAAGCAGATCTTTCTAACAGTCATAGAAATGAATAATAAAAGTTCCTAAAGAATCAAAATAATATCGAAGTGGATTAAAGATCTGAATATTTAGACAGAAACACTAAACTTGCTGGAAGATAAGTTAGGTAGAACTCTTGAAGACATTGGCATAGGAAAAGACTTTATGAACAAATCCTCAGTA
>NW_004624736.1:19914890-19949497 GCF_000247695.1 Heterocephalus glaber | reverse complement strand
GAAAAGAATGTGTATTCTGATTTTGTGGGGTGGAACACTGTAAACATCTGTTAAGTTCATTTGTTCAAGAGTTCGATTGAGTTCTAGCATTTCATTACTTATTTTTTGTCTAGTTGATCTAACAAATTACTCTTTCACTCTCAGCCATGCTAAACTGAGACATTTCTTGTTATATACTTTTTAGTACCTAATACATACTTAATAATTTTATCACACCTAACTCTACATAATCCAGACAGTATCCTACCCACATCATCCTATACTAAATATTATAATTATTCTACTCCCCCCATTTACAATAGATACACTTAAGCACATTTGGAAATGCTTTTAATTTAAAAAAAATACTTCTCTTATTTTCAATAATATTGGAAGTCTGCTGGTAAAGCTGTTAGAAAAATAAAAGTATATGTTTTAAGGATTAATGTTGGTGAAATGGCAGAATAAGAAACTGCAAAGCTAATCCCTCCATATAAGCAGCAAAGTAGTAAAAGATACCAGAATCAACTTTTTTTCAGGATCTCAAAGCTAACTGAAAGTTCACAATAAACAGAACAAAGCTTAATCAAGGAAAAAATACCTGAATCTCAGTATTTAAGGAAATCTCTATCAAAATATTAGTTGACCACTAAGCTAACAGAACATAGACTTCAGTAGCTACACATGACAAAAGACACAAACTTTATAAAAAAGTTCAAAAATGTCACTAAATGACACAATAAGCAGCAACAACAACAACCCTGGATTTGGGGGGAGAATCTAATTTCCATAGTTGCTGCATTACAATAGTCAAAATATTTGCCTCTTGACAAAAATTGAAAAAAAGGAAGCATGATCTATACATAAGAAAAGCAAATTAAAAGGAACTGCCTCTGAGCAATCTTAAGACATTGAACTTACCACAAGACATCTTTAATCATCTTAAATATGCTTAAGGAGTTAAAGGAAACCATGAGGACAATATTTTCAAAAATAAAAAATATACATAAAGAGAGTTAAAATATTTTTTAAAAAATAGAAATTTTGGAGGTGAAAAATTTAAAGTTCCAAAGTGAGGGAAAAAAGAGAAAAACCTGTCAACCAAGAGGTCCATATCTGACAAAAGCATCCTTCAAAAATGAAGGAGAGTGACATCAGCAAGATGGTAGAATAGGAAGCCCAGGGTTCTCCTTCGCCCTTGCCCCATGATACAGTGGTGCACCAGCAATACATGGATCCATTTCATTCATGAAAATTCCAGAAACTAGGTTAGAGGTTCCTGCATCCTCAGCAACACATAACTAGCCATACAGAGGTCAGTAGGAAAATTAAAGACACTCTAATACCATAATTTCCAGCCCCAATATAGCACCATATGAACAGGAGGGAGCCCCTTGGTCCCAAATTCGCCCTAAGGAAGGAAATGGTTGGAACACTCATTCAATGTCCTAACTTTTCCAAGAGCTACCAAAGTGACTGGCTTTTTAGTGTCACCTAAACTGGTACACTAATATGATCCAACAGATGATAGATTTCTGCGAACAACAGAAAACAGTAGCAGTTGTTTGAACTAGAACATGAATGTTCACATAGCTCTGGTACAGCACAGAGAAAGCAGGGCAGCATGTCAACTTCTCTCTTGAGGGGGAAAGAGCTAAACTCCACATTTAATGTTTCAGCTTTTTTGATTATTATCCAAGGAAATGTCTTTTGTCTTGACCATCTTGGAATACTAATGGGGCTCATTATACTATAGAACTCTGAGACCTTTAAGAAGAAATATAGCAGGGCCAGGGATTTAGCTCAGTGGCACTGCACCAGTCTCACAAGCGCAAGGTCCTGAATTCGATCCCCAGTACAAAGAAAGAAGAAAGAAGAAAAAGAAATATAGCAGCGTGGACTAACATAAAGGTTTGAGAAGCCCACAGGCACTTTGGTCAAGATAACTGGTGAAAGGTCTTCTACACAAGCCTATTCTTAATGACTGGGAGAGGTAGTATTTTCTTTTAGTGTATGGGTAATGTCAAGAAAATGATGAAACAGAGACCCCAATCCAAAAAAAAAAATAGAAAGAAACAAGATAAAACTCCAAAAACACCCCAAATGAAATGGAGATATATTAATTACCTAAAAATTTAGAAATACTCTCATAAAAATGATGAACTCAGGAGAACAATACATGAGCAGAGTGAGGGTTCAATAATGAAACAGAAAATTTAAGAGAGAATCAAACAGAAACCTCGGTTCAAAAGAAAAACTAAACTAAAATTTAACAGATAAGGCTCAACAGCAAACTAGAAAAAGTAGAAGAAACAATCTGTGAATTTAAAGATTGGTTATTTTAAATTAGCAGTCATAGGGACAAAAAGATGGAAAAAATGCAGACAACTTGAAGGACTGACAAAGGATCATCAAGTAGGCCAATGTACAAATTACGGGACTCAAAAAAAGAAGACAAAGAAAGGGGACCAGAAAGTTGATACAAAAAAAGATGCTGATAACTTCCTAAATCTGGAGAAGGAAATAAGATATTCAGATCCAGGAAGGACAAAGAATCCCAAAGAAAATGAAAGCAAAGAAATCCACACTGAAAACACATTATAGTAAATTGTCAAAAGTCAAAGACAAAGAGAATTTTCAAAGCAGAAAAACAACTCATTATGAACAAGATAACTCCTATTAAACTAGCAGCAGACTCTTTTAGCCAAAACCTCGCAGGACAGTAGTGGCATAACAGATTCAAAGTGCTAAAAGAAAAAAACGCCAACCAAGATCATTATACTTGTCAAAACTGTCTTTAAAAATTGAGAAGTCACAAAAACTTCTCTGATAAAAGCTGAGGAAGTTCATCACCATTAGACTTGGCTCACAAAAAATAGTAAAAGGAATTCTTCTGGTAGAAGCAAAAGGATGTCAAATTAGCAAAATGATAGCATAAGAAAGTATAAAATTCATAAGCAAAGGTAAATATATACACAGCATGGAATACTGTATTCTATTCTAATGGTGGTGGGTAAATCATTTTTAATTCTAATATAAAAGATAAAAGAAAAAATTCTTTAAAATAACCTATAACAAAGAAATATGTTAGTAGATAGATGACATAAGAGTAAAGTGAGACTTCACTAACTTTAGGGGTGAAGGAGGAGTAAAAGTGTAGTTTTTGTATGCAGTTACAATTATATTGGTATCAGCTTAAAACTATTAAAACTACATTTTGCATATGCCCAATGGTAACCACAAACAAGATACCTATATAAGTTATACACAAAGAAGGTAAAGGAATCAAAACATATAAAAGCAAAAAAAAAAAATCAGTGAAACACAAAGAAAGAAAGAAAGGCAGGAAAAATTACTGGACAGAAAACATGGCACTTGTAAATCCTTTCTTATCAATAATTACTTTAAATCCAAATAGATTAAGCATCCTAATCAAAAAAAATGGATGAATGGATTAAAAAACAAGATCCAACATACACTATCTACAGGAGACTCACTTTAGATTTAAGGAGGTAAATATGCTGAAAGTAAGGAATGGCAAAAGATATTTTGTGCAAATTCTCCCAGCTCTTTTTGAAAGATAAACAGAATTGTGCAAATGGTAACCACAGGAGAGCAGGAATGACTATATTTACATCATACAAAATAGACTGTAAGTCAAAAGCTATCAAAAGAGACAAAGTATGACACTGTATAATAATATAAGGGCCCAGTCATCAGAGAGATATAATAATTATAAATAATATATGCACCTAACATCAGAGCACCTATAAAATAAATAATGACAGCTGAAAGGAAAAACAGACAGCAATACAATCATAGATTCCAGTACCTCACTGGCAAAAATGGACAGAACAATCAGACAGAAAATCAACAAAGAAAAAGCAAATATGAATGACATTATAGACAAATTGACCTAATATATATATGCAGAACATTGCCCCAAACAGCACCAGAATACACATTCTTCTCAACTGCATATAAATCATTTTCTAGCATCTATTACATGGTAGGTCACAATGAGAGCTTAATAAATTTAAGAGTATAAAAATAATCCTAAGTATACTCTGTACTAAAATATAATGAAACCAGAAATAAAGAAGAAAAAGCTGAAAAATCACAAATAAATGAAACTTTTCAAACAAATAAGGAAGAATTCAAAAGGAAAAATAAAAAATATCTTAAGACATGAAAATGAGGTATGGCATCCCAAAATGTGTGGAACTCTATGAGAATAATGCTAAAGGAAAGAAGTACAGCAAAAAATATATACATTAAAAAAGGAGAAAGCTCTCACACAAACAATATAACTTTACCTCTGAAGAAAATAGAAAAACAAGCAAAGTCCAAAGTTAGCAGAAAGAGAAAATAATAAAAATCAGAATAGATACATAAAACATAATATTTAAAATCAATAAACTAAGAGTTATGATTTTTTGAAAGCTAAATGAAATTGGCAAATCTTTAGCCAGACAAATAGAGAAGGCAAAAAATCAGGAAGGAGAAATTACAACTGATGTCACAAATACAAAGGATCATGAGACTAGTATGAACAATTATATAGCAACACACTGGATAACCTAGAAAAGAAACAGGAAAATTCCTGGAAACATAAAACCTACCAAAACTGAACCATGAGAAACATAAAATCTCGAATAAACCTATTAAACAATAAGGAGACTGACTCAGTAATCAAAATCCTTCCAAGAAAGAAAAGCTCAAGGCTAAATGATTTCACTGTTATTTCTACTAAACATTTAACACATCCTTGCTGACTTGAATCACCTGTGGCACACATGACTGTTCCACCAGGCAGAGTGTGCTACTGGTTGTACCAGTGGGATAGTCATGCATGTACTACTTATGGTTCAAGCCACCCCATAGTGAAACATACGAATTACAGCCCCATCGTGAACATGTTAAAAAAAGAATTAACATCAATTCTTTTCAAATTCTTCCAAAAAACTGAAAAAGAGGAACACATCTGAATTATGCAACTTTCAAAATACCTGATACCCACACTATGAAGGAGAAAACACTGAATTTGTCTGGGAAGGGGGGGGAGGGAGAGGGAGGGAGAGGGAGGGGGAGGGAGAGGGAGGGGGAGGGAGAGGGAGAGAGAGGGAGGGAGAGAGAGGGAGAGAGAGGGAGAGAGAGAGAGAGAGAGAGAGACAGAGAGACAGAGAGACAGAGAGAGAGAGACAGAGAGACAGACAGACCCTTTCTTTAAAAGTAGGTCCCCAGTGATCCACATCCTCAACAGGGTCTTACCTCCTAACAGCACATCCAGCTATGAACTCACAGCCCTCCCATGATCCAATCACCTCATGAAACCCCCACCTCTGAATACATAAGACTTTTAGGAGATTTTTAAATCTAAATCCTAACAACTTCTAAATGCTTTTATGAGGCCACCACTACCCTGATATGAAAGACATCACAAAGAAAAGAAAGCTACAGACCAATGTCCTTGATGAATATAGAAGCAAAAATCCTCAACAAAATATTAGTAATTGAATTCAACACCAGAATAAAAAAACCAAAGGGGATTTTTTCTGGGATGCAAGGATAGATCAACAAACAAAAACCAATTCAGGTGACATACCACAGAGAATAAAGGTTAAATATCACATGATCATCTCAATATATACATAAAAAGTGTTTGATAAAATTCAGTGCTTTTCATAATCACACTCACCAAATCATGAACAGATGGAAAGTACCTAAACACAATAAAATACATAATATACACAATAAAATACACAATATATATAAAACCCACAGATAATACCATACCTTAATTGTAAAAATTTTAAATTTTTCCTCTAAGATTAAAGACAAGATGTCAGCTTTTGCCATTTGTATTCAAGATAGTTGTAGAAGCCCCAGGAAGAGGAATTGGACAAAAATAAGTAAATAAAAGGCATTCAAACTAGAAAGAAGTAATAACTGTCCCCATTTGCAGATGGCATCATATTATATATAGAGTCCTCTGTTCACAGAGAGTATTCTAAATTTATAGATATATAATATACTAGTTTGGTATTCAAACTAGATTGTTATGAACTAATGTTAATTATAATCTCCAAAGCAAACACTAGTAACAGCATTTATAACAAAAAGAATAAAATATTAATAATGCTTATACACTGAAGTAGTCATACATTGAAAACTGCGAAACACTGATGAAAACCATTAAAAACAAAAAAATTAAAAGACATTCTATGTTCATTGAAGACAATACTGCCAAATTGTTCTACACAAAACAGTCTACAGATTCAATGCAAGTTCTAAAAAAAATTTAAATGGTGGGGCTAAGGAAAATAGCTCAGAGGTAGAGAATGTGCTTAGCATGTGTGGGTTCAATCTTACACACTGGAGAGACAGATAGATGATAGATTCTATGGCATTTTTTGAAAAAATAGAAAAAAGCATTCCGCATTTCATATAGAACCACAAAGCACCCCAAGTAACCCAAACAAGCTAGAGAAAAAATAAAGTGGAAGCATCACCTTCTTGATTTCAAAATACATAACAAAGTTATAGAAACTAAAACATTATGTTACTGGCAGAAAGACAGAGACCAATGCGGGGTCAGACAGACTATTCAGAAATAAATCTACACATACATGGTCAACTGATCTTCCACAAAAGTGCCAAGCATATGCAATGGGGGAAGAACAGTGATTTGGGGAAACTGGATATTATATACAAAAGAATGAAATTGGTGCCTTAAGCCATACCAAAAAACCCTCTAAATCAATTAATAAACATAAGACTTAAAACTAAAATTCCCAGAAGAAAATAAAGAGGAAAGATATGATGACAATGGTGTTAGCAATGACTTCGTGGATATGACATGAAAAGCACAGGTATCAAAAGGAAAAACAGACAAGTTGGGACATATCAAAGTAAAAAAGTTTCCACATAACCAAAAAATAATCAGCAGAGTAAAAGAGCAACTGATAGGAATGGGAGAACATATTTGCAAACCATATATCTGATAAGGGGTGTATTTCTAAAAACAATACAACTTTAAAAATATAAATTAAAAACCTAACAATGTGATTAAAAAGGGACCAAAGACTTGAACAGACATACAAATGGCCAACAGGTATATGAAAAGATGCTCAATGTCACTAATAGCGGAAATAAAAATCAAAACCATAATGAGGTATCACTTTATAGTTTCAACTGTGGAAAACAGTTTGAAATTTCCTCAAAATATTAAGACTAGAACTATGTCGACAATCTCACTTGTATTTATCCAAAAGATAGGAAGTCAGAATCTCTAAGAAATATTTGCACTGTCTTGTTCATTTCAGCCCTGTATATACTAGTAAAGCTGCAAATGAACTAAATTTTCATCAACAGATAAAGAAAATATGGTATATACAGTGGAATATTGCTCAGCCTTTAAAAAGAAGGAAATCTACAATATGTAATAATATGTATGTTCTAGAGCACATTATGGTAAGTAAAATAAGCTCAAGTCACAAAAGTACAAATACTAAATGATTCCACATACATAAGTTATCTAAAATAGTTACATTCAGAGTACAATGGTGGTTACAGAGGCTGGGGGAGTGGGGGAGAAGTGGGAATTTGCTTATCATTGGTTACAGAGTTTCACTTATGCAAGGTAAGTTCTGGAAGTCTACTGTAGAACTATAGTTGTACCTATAGTTAATAACACTGTATTATACATTAAAATTCTATTAAGCAGGTACACATTATGTTAGTGTTATTACAACAATAAAATTTTAAAATTTTTAATGAAGGAGTAATTTTTAAATTCCAAGATAAACAAAAGCTGAGAGACTATCATTAGATCTTCTCAATTTATAAAAATGCTAAAGGGTATCTTTCAGTCTGAAATGAAAAGACACTAGATTATAACTCAAATCCACATAAATAAATAAAGAACACTCATAAGGTAACTATGCATGTAAATATAAATGTTAGTACTAATGTATATTTGCTCCTTAACTCCACCTTTTTCTGCATTCTTAAAAGACAACTCCATAAACAATCATTACAAACAGCTAATGGGAACACAATGTATAAAGATATAATTTTTGACAATGACATAAAGAGGAAGGATAGAACACTGTATATAAGAATAAAATTTTTATACAATTGATGATAAGTTTTCATTAATTTGAACTAAAATGTTATGAATTAATACTTTAAATGTATCCCAAGGCAAATACTAAGAAAAATACGTAGTAAAACAAAGGAAAAGGAAATAAAAAGGACACACTACAAAATATCTAACTTAATATAAAAAGGGTAGCATTAATAGAGGAACTGAGGAACAAAATAGATGAGAAAAAAGAAAAATATCAGAAGTCTTTCCTTATCACTATATATATGTGTGTGTGTATATGCACGTGTGTGTGTGTGTGTGGAACAAAATAGCAGAAGTACTTCCTAATCACTAATTATATTAAATGTCAATTTATTGAACTGTAAAAGAGAATGGCAGATTAGATTTTTAAAATATGATTAACTTCTATAATAGATTCATTTTAGATACAAAGACATAAGTGGATTAAAAGTTACAAAAGATAAAAAAGATATTCCATGTAAACAGTAACCAAAAGAGAACTGGAGTAGTTATACTAATATCAGAGAGAAGAGTCTTTAAGATTGTTTTGCAAGAAACAAAAACACTATATAATGATGAAAGAATTGATCCATTAAGAAAATATAACAATTTCCACAAACATATGCAAATAATCCCAAAATATATGAAGCAAATAGTGACAAAATTGAAAAGAGAAAGGGCTAAACAATAATATTTGGAGATTTCATCATCATCATTTGATTAATGGATAGGATAACTACACAAATGACAGAGGATTAGAAGACTTGAACAACACTATAAAGCAACTAGACATAATTCTACCTAACAATACTAGTGTCTTTTACTTTTTGCATTGCTGAAACAAAATACACTACATTCAAAATTATAGAGTAAAGATTTATTTCAGCTTACAGTTTGTAGAGGTCTCAGTCCATACTCAGCTGGATCCAAGACAGAGCAGTAAGGCAGAGGGGCATCACAGAGGAAAAATATTCCATGGCAGGGCAGGTAGAAAGCGGCAAAGTAGCAGCCTACCTTTCCCTATAATTCCATTATGGGTGCAAGCCTATTGGTTAGGGCCACCCATACCTAGGGTGGGCTTTCTGCTTTCAGGAAATCCACTCATTCACACCCAGAACTATGCTAAACCAATTAATGGACTATTCCAGTGCTACACCCCCTAAATCCCAATTTGTGAACTAATCCAGTACCACACACCCTTAATATACCCATGATCCAGCCAGTTCCCAAAAGTCCCACCTATGAATACATGAGGCTTGCGGGGGACAGCTAGATACAAGCCATAACAACTAGAATAAATTCTTTTTAAATTCCCATTTAACATTCACCAAGACAAACCATATTCTGGACCATATAACAAGCCAATAAAGTTAAAGGAATTTAAATCAACCATTTTATCTATTCAATTCATGTAGAACTAAATTAGAACTCAATGGCAAAAAGATATCTGAAAAATTCCCAAATATTTAAAAATTAAACAATACAAAGAATAGATCAAAGTGAAATTCGCAAGGAAATTAGAAAATACTTTGATGTAGATGAACACAAATATAAACACATCAAAGTGGGATGCAAGCAAAGCGGTGCCTAGACCAAAAGTTTTAGTTGTAAATGCTCACATTAATGCTCCATCTTCAGGAAGTAAGAAGTAAGGAAGTAAGAAAAAGAGCAAACTAAAATCAAAGTAAATAAAAGGAAAGAAGTAAAATTTAGAGTAAGGATAGATGAAAGAGAATAGAAAGACAACAGAGCAAATCAAGAAAATCAAAAGTTCACTTGTTGAAAGATAAACGACACTGACAAACCTTAATTAGACTGACCAAGAAAAAAAGATGACTAAATTACTAAAACAGAGAATAAAAATGGAAACATTACTACCAATCTTACAAAAATAAAAACAGTCTTACAGACTTAAAAACTACTCTGAGAATAAACAATTATATGTCAACAAATCAGATAAACTGAATAAAATGAAAATTGCCAGAAACACAAATTATCAAAGTTAACTCACAAATCAACAGAAAAATCTACATAGAACTAGAATAAATCAAATCAGTAATCAAAATCTTCCACAAAGCAAAAGTCTAGGACTAGAAAGTTTTATGGGTGAATTCTACCAAATGCTTAAAGAATTAACACCATTCTCTTTCAAACTTTCCAAAATCTGAAGAGGAGGAAACACTTCCTAATTTATCCTATGAGGCCAATATTACTTTCATTCCCAAAGCCAGGTATATACATATAACCAGAAAACTAAAGACCAATATTCCTTTTGAATTTAGATACAAAAATCCTCAGAAACAAATAAAGAAAAGTAGCAAATCAAACCCAAACCCAATAGTATACCAAAAGGATAATTAAGTGGGATTTATCCCAGGAATGGAGAATGTTTAACACACACAGGTCAATCTAGGTAATACAAAACATTAATAGAATTAAAGTAAGGAGGAAAAATATGACCAACATAATTGATACAGAGAAAGTATCTGATAACTCAACACATTTTCTTGATTAAAAGGAAAAAGCCAAACTTTGAAAGCTAGGATTAGAAGAGAATGTCCTCTAATTGATAAAGGGCATTTATGAAAAATCCACAACTAATATTGGGCTTAATAGTGCAGACCAAACCCTTTCCCCTTAAGATTAGGAACATTACAAGAACGTCAGTTCTCCACATGTTTATTCAACTCTGTATTGGAAGTTCCAGTCATAAAAATTAGACAAGATATGGAAATAAAAGGCATCCAAAGTAGAAAGATATAAATCTGTATTTACAGATGGCATGACTTTAGAGAAAATCCTAAAGAACCCCCCCCCCCACACACACACAGAGCTAATTCAGAAAAGTTGTAGGATATAAGATCAACATACAAAACCTAGTTGTGTTTCTGTAAGAAAGCAACTGAAAAATGAATTTAAAAATACAATTCCATTTACAATAGCATCACAAAGAATAAAATACTTAGGAATAAATTTAATCAAGAAGATGCAACTACAAAATATTGTTGAAAGAAATTAAAGACTAAACCAACAGAAAGGTGTTCTATGTTCATGTATTGCAAGATTTAATATCCTTAAAATAGCAATCTCCCCAAAATAATCTATAAATTCAAAGTAATCATCGTCAAAATTCCCAACTGCCATCTTTTCCATAAATGGACAAACTGATCCTAAAACTTAGATGGAGTTGACAAGGAGCTGTAATAGCTAAAACAATCTGTAAAAAAATATTAAAGATTTACAATACTCAATTTCAAAACTTACTACAAAGCAAGGAAATCCAACAATGTGGTACTGGTATGAAGATAGACATAGATCTATGGAATACAACTGAGAGTCTAGAAATAAATACATATATCTATATGGTCACAGGCTTTTCCACAAAGAGTACAAAGGTCATTCATCGAGGAAAAGTCCTTTCAACAAGTGGTGGTAGAATGACAGAACACCCATGTAAAAGAATGAAGTTTAGATCTTATCTCGTGCTAATTAAATCAATATGGACAAATGGCCTAAATATAAGAGCTAAAACTATGAAATTAGATGGAAACATAGAAGGAAATCTTTATGGCTTTGGATTTGGTTATGGTTTCTTAGATAGGTCAGATACACAAAGGAATGAAAGAAAAAAATAGGTTCTGTCAAAATTTGAAACTTGTGTATCCAGCCAAAGACATCATCTAGACAGAAGTTAAAAATATAACCTATATAAAGGAAGAAATATTTTCAAATCATATACATGACAAGATTCTAATATTCAGAATATACAGAACTTCTAAAACTTAACAACAAAAAATAAGCCATTTAAAAAAGGGCAAAGATTTGAATATTTATCCAAAGACATACAGTGAATCAGTGATCACATGAAAAGGTGCTCAGCATCATTAGTCATTAGGGAATGCAAATGAAAACCACAATGAGATACTATTTCACACCCACTAAGATGGCCATTTTTCAAAAAACAGAAACTAGTATAGGTAAGGATGTAGAAAAGTTGGACCACTTACATATACTGTTGGGGACTTTAAAAGGTATGGCCACTATGCAAAAGCAGATTGGTGATTCCTCAAAAAGTTAACCACAGTAGCCAGGGATTTAGCTCAGTGGTTTTGCCGCCTGCTGCACAAGCGCAAGGACCCAAGTTCGATCTCCAGTACCAAAAAAAAAAGTTAACCATAATATTACCTATGATCCAGTAATTCCACTCCCACCTACATACTGAAGAGAACTGAAAAGAAGTGTTCAAATAAAAATGTGGACATCAATATTCACAGCAGCATTATTCATAGCAACTAAAAAATTGAAAGAATATAATTGGATGATGACAAATATATAAACAAAATGTGATATATTCATACAATAGAATATCTGTCTATATAAAGGAATGAAATATCAATACCAAGCCACAAAATGGATAAATCTTGAACAAATTTTGCTAAACGAAAGAAGCCAAACAAAGGCCCTGTATTGTCTGAATCTGTACAAAATATCCAGAATAGGGAAATCCATGTAGAAAAAAGAGAGATCTGTGTTTATCAGAAAGTAGAAGGAGATATAAGAAATAACTGCTTCATGGGCACAATGTTTCTTTTGGGGTCATGTAATTGTTCTAGAATTAGATCACTATAATAGTTGTGCAACATTGCAAATGTACTGAAAGCCAATGAATTGTGCATTTTAAAATAGTTAAAATATACCTAAAATGTAACAATAAAATTAATGTTAAAATGGTGAATTTTTCAAAACAAGTTCAATAATTGTGACTTTTTCAAAAACAGCCAAGAATTTAACTCAAAAATGAGTGTATAAAGAAAGGCATATTATGAAAAGTTGTACTTACTGTTCTCTTGTTCTTATTTTTCTTAGCCCCCAAACCTGACACTGGTCCCCCAAAAAAGGGTATCTTAACAGGTAATTAACTTCTGATCTACATTTAAAATGAGCATAAACAACATACACACACACACACACACACATATATATACATATATGAAAGTATTTGAATGCAATTAAAAGAAAACTTCTTCAAAAAAAAGTACAGCCAAGGATTTAGCTCAGTGGTTCTGCCGCCTGCCTCACAAGCTCAAGGACCCGAATTCTATCTCTGGTACCAAAAAACAAAACAAAAAAAAGTACAATCATCCCTCAATATCTACAGCAGATTCTAGGACACATACCTAACCCGCCCTAAAATACCAAAATCCAAAGGATGCCAAATCCCTTTTGTAAAATGACATAATATTTTCACATAACACACAAACATTTTATTTCATTTTATTGTGTTGGGAATAGAAACCAGGACTTCATACATGCTAAGCACACATTTTATCACTGAGCTACTGCCCCAGCCCCTCCTCTATATTTTAAATCATCTCTAGATTACTTATAAAACACTTATAATCTCTAGATTACACATAAAACAATGTAAATGTTACGTAAATAGCATTATAGCTGCTTTATTCTACTGTTTTGGGAATAATGACAAGAAAAAAGGTCTGCATATATTCACTACAGACACAATTTTTTTTTTAAATATTGTTATCTGTGGTTGTCTCATGCCACAGATGCAGAACTGGTGGATATGGAGAGTCTACTGTAGATACTTTTACATGAAAATGACTAGCTTTCCTTATTAAATACTAGTATTAGCCCAAGTGGAACTTTAAAAATATCTAGACAACTGTTTTGTGTAATATAGTTTTAAGATTTTTAAAATATTAACAAATATAAATAAAATGTTAACAGATTTTTCTATAAACAAATATGATTAGTTTCAATTGTTTAAAATGCAAGAAAACCAACTCCCCACAGTGTATTATGTACTAATAAAAATAAAAAATAAAATGCGAAAGAATGTCTACATGAAAACAAATTGTTTCTGCTTGATTATTGTGTCAGAAGTTAATATTAAAATTCAATTCAACAGGTAAAAACTAGTTTTATTCTAGAATATGTTACATATCTTTAAAATGTGTTAAAGAAATAAGAAATATAAACAGGTATGCTATCCACTATGTACAGTACTTTGCTAAGGAGTTTGAATGTAATCACAACCATTGTTACGGTACCATGAACAAGCCTGGGCCCTCTTTCTATACACCTCTGTTTCTCCAAGACCAGCATAATGACAAGGGAAAAGCCCAAAGTGGCCAGAAAAAAACCCTGTGGACTAGGTCACAGAGACAGTTGGGACTGCCCTCCCCGGACATCTTCAAAGGGGCTCTGAGGGCCACTTCCTTAGCCATGTCATTCTCACCCACACTTCACTGGAGAGAGTTAGCTCTACTTATCAATTAGATTTCCTAAATTTTCACTTCAAGCTTGAAAAGTAACTAAGTAACTTAAAAACCACTATATAAATAGAAATTTACAAAGACATAAATCAAAATAATTAAATTTGAGAGGGGAAAAAGCCATACAACAAAAATAAATCTACAGTTTGTTGCCCAATTTTTCAGACATCTTTTTTCCATGCGACACAAAGAAACAAAAGATGAACTACAATTGGAGAACTTTATCTTTATGGTTATAATCACCCTTTGGCAATCAGTATTATATTTAAAATATTTATCATACAGGGCCGGGGATTTAGCTCAGTGGTTTTGCTGCCTGCTGCACAAGCACAAGAACCCGAGTTCGATCCTCGGTACCAAAAAAAAATAAAAAATTTATCATACAATTTACTGTTGCAGTCTAGAATACTATGTAGTTTTAAATAAAAATATGAAATTTTTTAAAACTTAAGACATTTATCTTGCCATTCTCATAGGAAAGAAGGTATAACATATTTCAGATCAATGATGGTTTTTCCCTGACATCGAATTCCATTCCCAAGTCAACTGCTACCTTACCATTTTTTTCTTCCAGCTAGAATGATGAACAATTGGATCTCAAAGTCAACATTAATTGTATACAGGGGTATACCACATACATGACACAACTGACTTTTATATCTTCAGATTCAGCATGTATAAAAATCTAACCAAAGATGTCCTTTTTACTGAAAATCTAAATTTCAAATTTGCAGCATACATGGGTTTGATGTGACTATATTTAAACTAAATTCATGGGCTAAACTATTAAATTAGGAGGGAAAAAATCATGGTTTCAACTAAGAGAAAAGAATATTGGAAACTCAGAATACTGGATTTTTTTCCAAATGCTGATGAGAAATAATGAGTCATTTTCAAAATGTAAAAGAATAGAGAAGCCCAGTGTTTAAAAAATATTAAAATGATTAGATATTAGTTCATTAATGTTTATTTAATATCCCCTTTAAAAAGTTAGTTTTAGGGTATAATCAGTGATTTATAAAACTACAGTAAATTTGGTTCACAAAGTGGTTCTAAATGTTTCATTCATAAATTCTATATATCTTAAAAGTACTATGTTTGCATTCTCAACAAATTTGTCTATTAGGAAGAAACAGAAATACATAAATAACACTTCTCTACTTTTAAATAACAAAATAATGAAGACATTTTTGAATGTGGAATAGATGCTAACAAAATACAGCTGTTCAGGGGCCGGGGATTTAGCTCAGTGGTTTGGCCGCCTGCTGTGCAAGTGCAAGGACCCAAGTTCAATCCCCAGAAAAAAAAATACAGCTGTTTCATATCTTAAGTTTTCACTAATATCGCAATATTCTTATGCTGTTCACTACAAATTAATTAAAGTCAGTTTATCATACAAAAGCAATAAAATTTGAAGATAATGGATTATTAAATATATTTTCACTTATAAGAAGGTAAATCTTGGGCTAGGGATTTAGCTCAGTGGCACCACACCTGCCTCGCAAGCTCAAGGTCCTGAGTTCAATCCCTGGTACCAGAAAACAAAAACAGTAAGAAGGTAAATCTCAATTTGAATAACGTTACTGCTAAGTTAAAGCATATGAATATTGCCAAATAAAATACATTATGTAAATATGTATACATATCTAAGACAACTATTTAAGAGTGATAAGAGGTTAAACAGTGTGCTCAAACAAATATTTCATCAGTATGAGACATGAAGAATTTTAGAGACCTCGGGGTTTTTTCAGCAAATACTATAGATAATTCAAGTACAATCACACTAGTTTGAAGAAACAACTGGTTTTTTTCAAGTACCTACAGTGATTCTTAAAAAAAAAAAAAAACATTCCAGCATCATATAAAGCAAGATTTCAGTCATTTCTAAAATAACTTTTTGTTAATTTTTAAAGATAGTAACAAATTAAAGTGCTTGGTAGTTAATAAAAATAACTACAAGTACCATAATAAAAACTGAACATTAAAGAAAAATTATAGTACCTTACGAAGCATACTTCCTACTGTTCTCATATGATAAACAACACATTCTTTGTCTCTAGAAAAAAGAAAGATTGGATATGAGTAAAGCCCCCAGGCTTTCTGCAACTGTTATACATTTTATTATAAGTCACTAAGATAAACAGGAGTTGGTTATCATTGTGTTCCTTTTAAAAGTAAAAAACCTATAATATCCACTGATAACACACTTAGCTCTTATATTCACTTATGCTGCCTATCCTATGGGGGTGGTGGGAGAACAAGAAAGAAAAAAGAAATCATGATTATATAATTGATAATAAAAATATTCTGAAAAAAGTAAAATTTATTCTTTTTATTTATAATGAAAAGACTTAAATTTTTAGTGATGGGGAAATATAAATTGTTACACTATGTAAAATAATATTTTCCTTACTACACAGATTTTTTTGTCCTATAATAATTACACAAAGAACCCTCTGTGACTGACAAGGAATATGCAGTTACTAGCTTCTTCTATTGACCTTGTACATTGAATTGAGCTTTCATAACTAAAAAGTTTGAATAAATATGCTGAAGATAAAAATTTAGTAGCAAATTATAAACCAAAAACTGTAAGTAATGAATTACCTCTCCATATTTCAAACTAGGCTTCTTTAGTTTTGTAAGAATATATGCCTATAGTCACAGATCATAGATGTGTCAAGGTCCTGACTTAACAGCAATGTTGTGAAAACACAGTATGAATCTGGAAGTTTTATAATCCTACTTTCACTAATCTCAGAATTTTCTCAGAGCTGCAAGTCTCACTGGAAATTATCTACGCAAAGTCTCTCCACTTGATATGAAGAAATTGAGCCTGAACAACAGCAACAAAAAACTGAGTTTTTAAAATGACAATTACATATACCTAATATGTTGGTGCAATGTTAGATAGCTTTACACTTTTGAAAAAACTAATAGTGAATATTCAATCATGCCAATATTTGGGCCTCATATAATTCATCTTATCATTATGCTCGAGTGACATCATAAGCCTAGACTGCAGATTCCCTGTTCTGTGATTTATAGACAACAATCTACAGTTTACAGAGTATATTCATATTTCACAATAGTTTATGCTTAGTAACAGTTTGTCTCAAAAAAAATTTTAATATGGGTTTTTGCAAGTGCAGGAATTAAGAATTCCAAATTGAGACTTTAATTTATTTAAATCAGTGTTTAATTCTTAAAAAGACTTTAAGTCATGATATTATACAAAGGACTATCTTAAAGAAGTCCATAAAATTCACATGCGAAACAAATAAAAATGTCCAAGAGAACTGTTCAATTTGAATTTAACAATATATGTCAACTTGATACTTGATAAAGGAAAAACACTCATATTTACATTTTTGCCCACCTGAAAACTACATTTTTTTCTATTTAACATATTAGAATATTTAGCTATGAGTGTTCACTTCAACAGCACATATACTAAAATATTTAGCTATGAAATGATTTCCTATGGTCAATATTTTTGTTGCATTTTAAAATACTATGGCACACATGTTGATTGTATACTAACATTTCTTTATGAAAATATTATTTACATTGTTAGTATATTAGAATATATTCAGAATTTGAGGAGAGCGGAGAAGGGGATAAGGAATATGTGACAAAAGATACTATGCAAAACTTTTAAATAAAGTCATATTTCACATTAAAACATGGTCTAAAACATGTAACAATATAACAGAGACCAAAATATGCATAATTAGAGGTTATATGGAAACTTATACTTTTTTGAGGCTTCCCAATAAAACATACATTTAGTATGTTAAGAGTTTTCTTTTCTGAGAATATATCAGAGAATTTCAAAGAAAGACAGCTGTACTTTTGTTTTCTAACACTGTATTATCCAGGGCTAAAACCCGGAGCATGAAAGTAAGAATTGATCTTTTGTCTGTTTTAAGTGGTCTCCCTGAGGTCCAAATGCTCACTTGGCTGCCATGCGGAGGGCACTCTCTGCATCACGGATGTTCTCCTCCAGCCGACGCTTGTCCTGCTCCAGCTGGGTAAGATGTCTATTGAGCTGACGCAGAGATTGATCTTTTCTTCTCAGCTCCATCTTTGCCTCGGAGAGACACTGCAAGCAGACAGAAAACAGAGTTACTTGTCAGCCCTGATAATTAACTTCAATTTATGCCATAGGCTATTAAACAAAGAAAAATACAGACTGACTGAGAAGTAGAGTTAGGTCATTACACATCGAGGTTTAACAAATATTCTGGAAAAATTTTACACATTTACTAATGAAAAATGATAGGACAGATAAGATTTTGAGAAATGTTTTGCTACAAAATACGACTATTTTATTTGTTAAAGTATTGAATAGCAAATTATATTCTCACTAGAAATATCTGATTATAGAAATCTCAAGTTGTGTTTAATGATGAAAGATAAAGATTTCAGGGGACAAAGCATATGAAATTTACAATCTGTTTTAACTCCAAATTGAATTTTAAAAGCATCATATGCCCAAAGTGAATATATGATTGAGAAAAAGTTTCTCAAGACTTCCCAGTAGACAAATTGGACTCTTACAATAAAATTCACTTGTTTCTCAGTAAATAAACTTCATAGCAAGGATAGCAACATAAATGTGACCAACACCCTTTAACTAATACAGAAAGTTAAGAACAGTACTTGCATTCAGAATTATTTAAAAGTCTGTAAATGTCTCCCTGATCACAGAAGTATAAAATATGTTGATATTTAATCTGAAATATCCACTTAGGAGAAAATTTTCAAAATGAAATTGTACAACTTCATCTTGAAAGTTTAGGGCTGAAGGTGTTAGAATCAGAAACAATTTAAAGGACTATTGTCTAGATCTCAAGATTCCTGGACACAAAATAATATAGGAATCAAAGTATCTCTTACCACTAAAATTCCTTTGTCTATGAAATTTCTAAAATAAGTTTATCAGTTTTTCAACAATGAGCTAAACAACTAACTGCATACACATGTATTTTTTTCTTTTTGCTAAGAATTTAGCCATACATTAATATCCAAAACTGTGCTTCACAAATCCAGTAAAGAAAAACCACATAATTTCATGTTTAAAACTCTTCCAACACTATTCTTTCAGAATATTCACAGTACATAATTTAAAAATTCAAGTTGCCTCCATAGAGCTAAAACAATTCACTCTGGAAGCAATTGCCTCAAATTAGATAGTATTTTAAAATGTTGAATCTTTTTAAATTCAGTAGCTCACATTTAAAGCAGTCATGTTGCTGTTAGATGAACAGGAATCAAAAAATTTTAAATGAGCAAACCATGATTACTCATTAGATACTGAATGCTATTTTAAATCTCTAGTACTGAAAAATCTTCAAGAACATTCCAAAGTTGATCAGTGGGTATTAAGTCAGTTAGATAAGAGTAAAAAGTTCTGGTGTGCTGTTGGATGGTAGGGTGACTATAGAAAATAGTAAAGTACTGCATATTTTAGAAAGACATAAGAAAGGACTTTGAATATTTTCACCATGAAGAAATGATTAACATTTGAGAAGATATATATGTTTGACATGATTTAAACATCATAAAATCTACATATGTATTGAAACATCACATGGTAGCCCATAGGTAGAAAGGGGTTTTGGTTTTATGTATCAGTTAAAAATAAATTTATCTTAAATTTTTAAAAAAGAACATTCCACCATGAAATAATAACTGGATTAAATTAACTTTAAAAAGACGACAAATGATAGATTTTTTTAAACTACTCTAAGCCTAATTTTATGCCAATGTTAAGATAATGAAATGCACTAAAGCATCATGAGATTTCTTCATTTAAAACTAAACCCCATTTGAGTCCTTTTAAAGTCAAGATAACACTTTTAGGAAATAAAATGAATGTTTTTTTAGGGTATGAAGATAATACTAATGATCCATCACCAGTTACACATAAAGCTTAAACTTTTTTCCAACAGAATATTCGAATCTTCTTGCTCAGCAACTCTGAGCCTATTTGTGAGGGGCCTATCTGAGGGGACTGTTCAAGGGTTCCGTATATTGTTTCCAGCCTTGTCTAGATTGAAGCTCACTGGTCCAATCTGGGAAAACCCATGAGCCTGGGTTATTCTAAAACCACACCTGATGTTTCTGCATATAGTATACTTTAAAAGAAGACATAACTCCTAGCATTAAAACTTCTATTGGACATCTAAGTCTTCTGGTATCATTCTTTCATTTTCATCTCTTAGGAGCAATGACAGGGAGCTATCAAATTCTTCTAAAGCCTATGCTATTTCAGGGACACAGTAAAGGAACAAGTATTATAAATCATACTTCCTATTATGTGAAAATGAAAATACAGTTTCTAAAATATCATGGTTAATATACTTATAGGCATAGAATTCTACTTTTAAAGAGTTTAGGGACATCTCCAAGGAATGTACACACATCAATAGGTCCTAAGGTTTATGCTAATGTATGCAAAACACCAAGACATAAAATGTGGTTCAAAAATACATCTTGTCTCTAACAGTCACTTTTTTATGACAAAAACAGAATCTTTTAAAAAACCTTGCACTGAGCTTTAATTATAGCAAAATTATTTGTATAAATCATATACTTATATATCTATAGAATATATGTATATAATATATAGAAGAAATATACATTTTAAGTTCAGTTTTTCTCCTGTTCAAATTCATCTAATTAAAACCTATGATAAACTTTATGGACTCATAACATTTCCTACCAAATGACTGAAACCAAGAGGGTGTGCCTCTAGGCAGCAAGGCAACAATGATAAGCAGCAGGTTAGCCACTAATTTCTCAACCAGGGTAGATTGTGAAAGTGTGATGTTCTGATATCCAAGAAACTGTTCAGTAGAGAATAGGATAAATCAAGTTTAATAACTCTGCTCCTAATTGTTCCCCCAATGCTCAACTCTAATTACTTGGAGAACTCTCCTGACTGTCACCTGATATTAAGCTGTTGGAGGCTGAGCCTGGAACAGCGAGATAATCAATAAACATTTAGTGGGGAGAAGAATGAAGATCCTGTTAAGCAGTGGGAACCTGCAGCACCCAAAGCCCTTCTGCTCATGAGAAAACCTATGGGACAGCCATAGTGATTGCAAAGCAATAATTCAAAGCACTGTTTTTAGGCCTTGAGGCCTTTAGGCAACAGTACGTTTGAGGAAAAAAGGTTAACACGGTCACCCTAATTACAGCCCACTTTCACATACTTCATATATAAGTGAAGACAAGCCAATTAGGTAGAAAGGAAGATAAGGGAAGTTTTATTTGTATACTAATTAAACCCCTGATGAAATTAAAGGAAAAACATACAGCTCTGTAATTGTGTCTGAGAAAGGTCACTTCAGGTTCAGTTATCAGAACAGCACAGCCTTGAGATACTTCACTTAATCCACAATACAGCCCTCATTTTGTACTCAGGTCTTAATATTTACCAAAAAAAATCAAAGAATTTATCTTTAAACAGTGTTGTGAACAATTCTAGCTGTTAGAAAGTTAATGGTAAATATGATAATAAGTCTTTAAAGAGCCAGAAAAAAATTCTACTTACACAAGAACCAATGTGTCAAAATCATTTATCAAACATTCTAGTTCTCATTTTAAGTTCAAAATGTTTTCAAGAAAAACTTAAATATATTTCAAAAGCTATTATATAATATCTTTATCAAAATTTCTTTTTAGATGATGCTTTTGCTTGCTTTCATTTACATTCTCATAGTCTCAGAGAAAAAAAGCCAATGATGTCACTAGATTTTTATAAGAAAATACTTACATCTGATATTTTTTCCTAAAATACTCATGAAAAGTAAATATATTACCAATGAAAGCTGGCAAAGCAAAGTACGGACACAAAGAAAATAGTTACATACTAGGAAAGCTTAGGAATGAAATACATGATAGGAAAATTAAATGCCCCAAACATGTCTCTAAACATCTTTTTTCTTATATATAGCTTCTGAAGTTTCTATAATAAACATATATTACTAATGAATAAGAACACAAACTACTTCGCTATGTATAATTTTATATTTCTAAAGCACTGTTTATTAAGGCTCATAAACTTTTGATCATAAATATAAATTGAAATTCTATTGGTTTGCATCTATGAAAGCATTTTGTGAAGTGGAAATTTTTCTTTAAAATATTAGCTTTATTGAGATATAATTCCCATAGCACACAATTCACTCTCTGTATCATTCAGAGGGTTTTACAGACCTGTGCAACCATCTCCAGGGAAGATCTTTTTTGAAGTCTTTTTTTTTAAAGCATAAAAAAACCTTTTCAAAAAACATGGCTTCTTAAATATAGTATGTGCATTATTTTAGCAAACTCTAATTTAAAACTATAACAAATATAAAAAATGTATGATTTTGTATAGCAATAGTTTTAAAAATTAAAAATTCATAACATGAATTTCATGAATCAGAATATTTGATTAATAAATGCAGTATAACACAAAAGGTAAAGCTACCTGAAAGGATATGCACATCTCTCCAATTAATATTTCTGGATGTCAAGGGAATCACTCAAGATAGTTCTTTCTCATAAGGGTACTGTCTAGCAGTGCTTTAGACCATTAGGCCTCTAGGAAAACTGAGCCCCAGGGGATACTGCTTTTATAGATTTTCTTTTGTCTAATGGGAAATATCTATGGATCCACATTCCTACAGACTAAAAGCTAATGGGTTATTCAATTTGGTATAAAAAGTTAGTCATACAAAATCAAAGGCAAGACAACAACACAAGACTTAAAAAGAACTAAGTCACATTTCCCAGATCAGGAAAAAATATCTATAACATTTGTAAAAAATAAGTTATAACTGTCTGTATCTTCTGAATATGCATTCCTATAACATCTCAGGCCATTAAAATTAATCCTGAAAGGGAAAATAATCCTATTTTCAGCCGATAAGAATGTGACAACTAAAAACTAATATTAATCAAGAATTAATTGACTTCCAGGTGGATCAAACTATGAAAGTTGCCACAGAAAGTATAAACTTAAAATAATACACCTACCAAATTTATAATAGAGTTGGGTAAACAAATTAGGAATAAAACTAAAAAATAACATTTTAAATAAAGCTCAAGAATCTGTGAGATAAGCAATTAAATAATTTACAATAAATGTACAACAGTAAATAATGTTGGCATGTGGTACAATTAATATATAAATGCAGGGCCGGGGATCTAGCTCAGTGGTTCCAACGCCTGCCTCACAAGCGCAAGGTCCCAAGTTCCCTGGTACAAAAAGAAAGAAAGAAAGAAAAGAAAGAAAGAAAGAAAGAAAAGAAAAGAAAGAAAGAAAGAAAGAAAGAAAGAAAGAAAGAAAGATTATAAATGCATTTCAAAATTGATATACTATATTTTATATGGAGACATTTTATATGGATAACATTTAAGTTATCTTTCCTAGGGACACTTATTTTATCTTTTTATCTTTAACTGTGACAAGTGGGTGACATATTTAAGAATTAACACTGAAGATCAGGTAACTTCCCCACTCTCAGGGTTGAGTAAGTGGCAATGCTAGTTTAAAAATTCACAAGTCTAGTAAGATGTGAAAGTATCCTATATCTATAAAAGACTATATAAATTTAAAAGACATAATTAATGCAATAATTACATTCCTAGAAGTAGTGTCATTACATAGTCATTAAATAAATCCCTGTCTATGTATGGCAATTTATTTTCTATGATATTTCTACTGAGATATATATAATTTATATAATTTTAAAAATTTTTTTATCACATTTGGAAAAGAAGGAAATTAGCAAAAGCAGGTATAAAAAATACTTTTATAAATAAGCTATATGATAGATGACTAACCAAAAATTGAGAAAAAGAATAATGAAGATTCACACTTAAAATTTCAAAGCATGCTGTAAGATTTTGTTGTAAAGTTTCTTATGCTAATCGGTACCATATTCTCATGCATTCCTTTGAAAATTTCCTTCTAAATTTCATCAATAGAAAAGAAAAAAGCTATCCTTCCCAGTAAACTAACTCTAAGTGATTAGTAGTAATATATATATATAATATATAATGAAATGAAAAGAAACTTCATTAGAGTTGAAAATATACAGAACGCTGTTTGTTTTAGGGCTTGCATATAAACTGTAAAACACGTTCTGTTAAGCTAAAAGTGTCAGGTAATAAGGAGGTAAAGTTGGGAGAGAAATGGTTAAAACATATTTTAAGTGCCAAAAAAGGAGGCAAAGAGAATCATGAAAGCTCTCTCAACTGACAAATATCCTCAGAAAAGCACAAAGTAGACAAGAGGTAGCTAAATTTACTGTGACACATGACATGTAAGCAGTAATGTGGCAATAATGTTTTCTCAGAGCATAAAGCAAACTGCACTTGGCTGCACTTCAGACCTCATGGGACAGAAACTACCTGCCTGTGACAACGACATGATAATGCTATAACAAAATCAACTTTTATATGACTTCTGGGTCTCTCAACAAATGCCTAAGAGATGCAAGATGAGAGAATACACATAGGTTCTTCTGTTAGACTTTATCAATGCAGACTACTACTCAGCAGGTTCCAAAGACTTTACATAGTTCAAAATGCTAGTTAAGAAGAGGCCCAAAGAGTTGAATTCCCTGGCAATATTTTAAATGGCTCAGCTACAAATTAAGTTGTAGAAAAGTACCATTGAAAACATAAATCCTGTTTTAAAGTTATTTGACAATTACCTAAAACAATTCAACTAAGAATGTAGAAAAAATGAATAATTTACAAAGGTCTTCATACAGTTGAGTTTTCAACATTAAAAAGAAATTTTGTTGAATCTTTCAATTTCAAGAATTCTTTTGATGATATAATTGAATAGGTTAAGTAAGCCAACTAATAATTAAAATACCCTCATATTAATATTTTTTATACTAAAGATTTTAAACTATTATTTAATTTAAATATGCTTTTATTAAGTAAATCAAACAAGAACTAAGTAAAAGTTCACTATTTAAGAGAATCTGAAGGCAAAATTTACAATTAGCAAAATAAATTTAAGATGTTTTAAACTAGTGATGGTGAACCTGTGGCATACATGCCTCAGTGGGCTATTTGTTAGCACTGAAATGTCTAAATGGTTTCCCATCACTGTTTTAGACTGAATGTAAAGTTTGAGATTTTTCTTGAAAACTGTGCATTAGGTGGAATTTTGTGCATTAAGTATTTTACCACTGATTTCTTTAGCTTAGGAGATATAATTATGGGGGGGAGAGTTCTGAACAGCAAATATTTACTAATTCTATGTTGAGTACTTCATTTTTATGTGAAAGTGTTAGCTTCATTCTTGTATGATGCTTACAACAATGTCTGCCATATTACAAGTGTTTAATAAATGTTTGACATTATACCTGTTATCATTTTTCTCACAATCCCTTGGGGGAAATACTACTTCAGTGCCAAATGAGAATCATCGTCATGGTCATCATCATCATATCATCATCCAAGTACTTTACAATTTGCTCATTTGATGCCTTTAATCCAGTGAGGTAGACAGCATTATCACTCCTATTTCATACATAAGGAAACTAAGAGAAGTAACTCAAATTCATATAAAAAAAAATGAGTAGTTTTTTACAAAATGTGATTCCAAGTCCCTGAACCTAAACACTTCTTTACCCTGCACCACAACTGTTTCAGTGACTCTCTCTCTAGATTTTCCAAAAAATCCACTAACCAGTGGAAATGTAACACAATATTTCCCTTATCAAATTCCACAAAGTTAGTAAAGTATTTCAATCTATTTAAATGGCTGCTTTCTATTTTTATTTAAATGAAGTCCAACAGAGCTTTAGTATTATTTAATTATAATTTTTCAACATCAAAAAATTGAAGAAAGTGCAACCCAAGGTCCTTTGTGTTAGAGGGGGGTTGTCGGCAATTACTAAATGTAATAATGAGATGTAAAATATTTGCAAAGCAAAAATAAACTGTGTAAGACTTGCTATGGTTTGGATAAGCTGCCCCCCAAAAAGCCTACATGTTAGTCTTGGTTGCCAACCTACAGTACTACCAAAAGATGGTACAACATTTAGGAGTCAACACTTGATGGAAGGAAGTTAGGTCACTAGAGGCACAGCCCTGAAGGGGATGTTGGGACACTAGCCCCCTCTTGTCATTTTGCTTCTCAGCCACCATAAGGCCAATAGGCCTCCTTCACCACATGCTCCCACCGTGATGTACAGTGTGCTACCACAGGCCCAAAGCAACAAAACAAAGCAACTATGGACTGACTTCGAAAACATGAGCTAACATAAACCTTTTAAATCAATTACTTCAAGTATTTTGTCACAGTAATGGAAAACTGACTTTGCCCTCCATTGGAGAACAGAATTGTATATATTATTCAAGACACACTGGGACTACTTTTTTTTTTTAATCCTTTCAAAAAGCAATGAACTTCTCTGTGCTTCTTTTATAAGTTAACAACAGGATTGAATTTAACTTTTAACAGTTTTACCCTGAGCTTACTCAAGCAGAAAGTTTGTTTAGGTATTATCCTGACTGTCACTTAGGCAGTTCTCATTTCAGTCAGTCAATTCTTGTATTGAATAACTTTGATAAAATTATCATTTTTAAATTTCCTGTTATATTATCTTATAACAATTAACAAAAAATATGCAATCTTTTGTCATTCTGTATTTAAATAACTGGACTGGTAAGTGGTTAAAATTTGGCTGTCTAGTGTAATCTCAACTTTTAAAATATTTATAACAGGAACTCTCCACTACTACAACAGTATATCAAGATATTTAGCTCCATAACACAGCACCTATACCTGCTCCCTCTGTTACGGAGATTTTAGCAACTATGTAAAAAAGACACTTATATGCTTATATTAATTCAAAATTCCACCCTTAAATAACAGATGTCACATAGACTATCTTACAATGTTATAGTAATAGAAATAATAGAAGAATTAGTATCAAATTTGCCAATCAGAGATAAAAAGGTAGAATTGTATCTGACTTTTAAAAAATCCACTATCCTTATTCTGAAAGGGATGAAGGAAAGAAGATGTGGGCAGGAAGGGAATGGAAAAAGAGACCAGCAATTGAAGTACAGTAATTTGGTGCCATTCCAGGTCATAAACATCTACCTACAGAAAGTCTGAAAGCCTGTAACAGGCGATACAAAGGTAACAGCCACAAGATGATCTGTTGTTTCACGTGACTGCTTGCATTTCCCACATAGCTCTGATACTGCAAACACTTTCATAAGGTGAAAGAGTAATGATTCCAGGAGGTAAGTACTACTATTATTCTATTACTCTCATTTTTAAATGAGGAAACTGAGGCACAGAGTTCAAGTACTTGCCCAAGATTAGACAGAGTCAGAGTTCAAAACAAGATAGCTTTACGTGTAAGTAACTACATACTTAAAGAATAAACTCCTCTTGGAAATGACTTCTAAACTGAAAAAATTAGGATAGGTTTTAAAAGCAGCTAGTATTAAAGCAAAGTGTGCAGTGTTGCAAAGAGCAGCCTCAGCAGAATAAAATGGTATGTTCAGTGAAATACAAGAGGTAGGTAGACATGGCTCGAGGATAGGGTGCTACTGAGAATGACAGAAGGAAGGATCAATGACACATATAAGGCCAGTAAGATCAGGAAACCAGACCTTTAAACCTTGCAAATTTTTTGCACACAGCACTTTGTGGAGCTCCATAGGGACAGAGGGGAAAGGGACTTGAAAGAGATGTCTGAATTAATGGACTCCCAAACTCCATTCTTCTTTTAACCAGAATTTGCTTTAATACTGCCCTCAAGCTTTTGTGTAAGAGTTTCCTCTATGGCTAAATATGCCTACTTTTGTCACAGGAAGCCAGTGGAAGCTGCTGAAGGATTCCAGGCTATGAAGCAGCATTCTCCAATCCATCTCAGGTACCATATATGCAAATTGTAACTGCCAAATTATGGTAAATACAACAGATCATTCTGAACATACTGCAACAGTTCATCTAAACATTCAGGGGCAGGGCCGGGGATTTAGCTCAGTGGTTTCACCACCTGCCTCACAAGTGCAAGGACCTGAGTTCGATCCCCGGGACCAAAAAAAAAAAGAAAAGAAAAGATAAACATTCAGGGAACTCTCACCAATGTTTAATATGGTTTCAATGTTAAATAAAAAGATTCAATGATATACTCACATTTAAAGGACTTTAAAAAGAACTGTCTTGTAGCAGTTTTCCTAAACATACTAAAGAGTATTGTACCAAAATTTACCTATACATTACAAAGTATATTTAATATTCACTTTATACAAATGCAGTATTATACATTTTCTATTTCTACTAATTACTGTGTGAAATCCTACCATTTATTTAAATTATATGACTGAATTTGAATTATATGACTGAGAGCCATAAGCCCTGAGTCACAGTGAAAATGATGAAATAATATATTATCTTAGGGATACCAAAATGTAGATTAACAAATGAGCTCACTGCAAACATTAAGCCTCACTGAAATTTCTTCAAAAACTGTGCTTAGAAAAACTTCTGTATTTGTTCAGGGAATAACAGTTGGAGGAAAACACACACACACGCGTGCACACATGCACGTGGGAAAGTAATATTCCATTATACAACTGCTTCAAAATGTGCATGTACATGTATATACATACTCAGTAAATAGTACCATTTGAGCCATAAAGAGCTTGACACAAAATTAGTATGCCTTTCATTTCTGATATCTCTTTAATCAACCCATTCACCTGAAAAAAGTTGTTTTATCCTTCTAAAATGAATGAGATCACCATCTAGTGGTGACTCCTTGAAATATCACGACTATGGCTTCTGGAGCCTAAAAAGTGTTCGAGGAATTCTAAAGCAGTGGTGGTGAACCTATGGCACGTGTGCTTCAGTGGCCACGCAGAGCCCTCTGTCCGCATGCAGCCAAGTCACCCTAGCCAAGGTTCAACAAACTACCAGCACACATACAGCAGCAAAGATCACATTAATTGTACAAAAGCACACCAAATCAATAAAAAGCTATTTGTATCACTGAAAGTTCTATTACTGTGTTTTTCTTTTAAGACAAAAGATGTTAATGAATAAATTATATTTTCTAAAGTAAAATCTCAGTATTCAGGTTTAACTGAAGTGTTGGCGCTTTGTGATAAATAAGTGAGCTTTGGGTTGCAGTTTGGGCACTTGTTCTCTGAAAGGTTTCCTATTACTGTTCTAAAACATTCAAATTTACTTAAAGAAAAACACAACACACTGAAAGAGCTTTTTTTAATACCAAGAAAAATGTTAGAGTAAGAGAGAAAAAAATGTCACCTAACAGCTTCCTGAGAAGTTAAAATGTAAAGTTGTATCTAATTTGGTCAATGTGACTAACTAGAAAACATTCATTTTTCTATACATTATAAAGGAAAATTAGTTATTTTGGTAGCTCATATTACTAGTCAAACTATTTTTTCACCTCCCTGAGGGGGAAGTATAGTTTCTTGTTTCACTGATCCTAACCAATTTAAACTAGAAGTACTTCGTTTGGAAAGATTATATATCCCTTGTCTGGTCAAAATCAGGTGTCCCCAAGTTACCTGCTTTGCCCCATGAAATGTGGCTGGGAGTAAAACGTCAACTCCTAGCAGATATGAGACCAACAAAGTACCCATACAGAGACTTTTCCCATGAAGTTAATAGTCCCAGGAAAAGAATATCCAGCCGGCCTAGGCAGTGGTGGCAAACCTATAGCTCCAGTGCCGTGGCTGTTTGTATTACTGAAAGCTCTAAAAGGTTCACCACCATGGGCCTAGGGTATAGAAAATATAAAGCAGAAGCACAGCTGACCCAAGATGAATAAGTGTGACATGTAAGAAATCACTTGTTACTGAAGGCCACTGAAACTGTGTAGTCATTTGTTACTGCAACATAACACAAGGTATCTTGATGGATACTTCCATACTTGGCAATTTAGTCTGGAATTTACTACCTATGAAAATCAACAGAAACATTAGAAAAATCAATTTCTAACTTGTTTTAATATTAAATCATCAGAAGAAGAAATAAGTTTTAATTAAATGTTAAAAATCAGAGTAAGTCATTTGAGACTCTTAAGTCAGTATAAAGACATAATAAAAATATATGCCTATCTTATAGAAAAATATTGAATTTGCACATTACAAATTAAAATAAATTTATCTGTTCAATTATAAATTCATAAAGAACATGCTTTTCCAAATCTTTCCCTAACTCACATTTAGTATATACATATTTTAATTTTTTTACTCAAGAAGATCTGAAAAGGAAAAAAATACATAAGAAATTCTTCATTCTTTTCCTTTGCTTCTTAAAAACAAATTGTATTTAAACAGGCCATGATACATTTCTAAATTTGAAAAGGATGGTAACACAATAACACTGTAAAGCATGATAGTTTATTTTTAAATTATGTATATGATATATACCATTATACATATAGATATAGGTACATTAAAAACATAGTGTATGTATCAAAATAGCCAGAAACATTTCATTATTATTAAAATTTTTCATTATTAACACATGTATAAACTTTATGAAACTAAAAAGTACAACTGATAATTTTCATAAACTCAACTTTAATCACAAGATTTTGTTTAAAGCTCAGAATATCATAACAATGGTAAATAAAAATTTTTTAAATGTGCTATACTAAATCAAAGAATGAACTTAGTCATATAACCTTTTATCAAATAGTGAAAAAATGCATGCACACTCACATATACAGCTAAATTTAATCACTATCATTTATCTGATGCTGTAGGGGAAAGATTTCAATTACCTGTTTCCTTTCCAGTGAGTAAGTAGATAAAGACCTAGGTATTCTAAGCCAATTGTCACTCCATAATACATAACAATCTGATGTAAAAGATTTTGTCAAAGTTACCTCTTTTTAAGACCTTTAGCATGAAACAGCATCGAAACAGCACAGCAACTCTAAATCTATATTCTTCACTCACACACACACACAAACACACACACACACAAAGATTTTAAAGATTTTCTAAATTCCATGTGGACTCAGTGTTGTATGTCACAGGACACAGATCAGAAAAACAGATGAATTCTAACTCAATCATAGAACCACTCTTGATTCTGGTCTGCTTTTCACTCCTGAAATGAGGCAAAACAGTATCAGGGTGCTTCCTCTTTCCTCTGCTATGGTGATTTTCCTTGCTGGAACCCCACGTTCATCCTGAGTACACATGCCTCCCAAGGTACATTTTGGCAACAGTATAGGATTTTGTTTTCAAAAGATACTGATAGATATACTTCACCCCTTGTAGTTTCAGCCATTCTAATTTTATCAAGGTCAATACTATTATGTATATTTTTCTGGAACCAAAACACACAATAACACCTGCCAACATTTTGTAAGATCAAAGCACTACAAAGTCATATTCATTGGATAACTACTTAATTATAAAAATACTAAAAATTTTTAAATTCATTGAATTTAGTAAATACTAGTATTTTCTGAGGTATCAGATTAACCAGTGATATAACAGTACAATGTTAAACTTCCAAATAAAATGTGACCATAGTAATTAAATGTTTTTTACAAACAGAATAGTTTTATAATTTAGAATACATAGCCCCATATTGGGTAAAATTACCTCTAAAATGAATTAAACATTAGCATTTAATCATGCTAGAATTATGAACATATAATTACCCCCAAAGTCTGAGACATTGAGATTTATGCTCATTCCATTTAAAATGTAATATTCTAAAGGTGGTTACTACAATAAATTATGATTAAATATTTCTGAAAAAAAATCATCACTGAGTCTCAATGAGGAAACTATCAGACAGTGAATAAATTTTCATTAGTCCTTTAAATTAAAACATTTTTAATTTACAATTGGCCCCACTGAAACAACAAATAAAAGTATTTTCACAATTAACTAGAGGAAGATTTGTACTTAAACTATATAATTTAAGTCATTTGGTGTGCATTCAAAAGAAATAATTTTTCTAACAGAGGGAAAAAAGGTTACTATCATCCTCCTTAATAAATATCTTAGGGTTGGTTCAGTCGCCTGCTCCACCAATTACTATCTCTGCCACCTAGTTAAATTCTGTGCCTTGATTTCCTCATCTGAAAATTATGAATAATAATAATTAACTCAAAACATATCTTAAATATTGGATGAGATTTTGTTTGCAAATTTCTCAGAGCGCTGAGAAAAAATAAATCATAGCTAGCTATTTTTATGTAATATAACTATAGATGCTAAAAGAATTTGCATGATCTCTGAAGCCTCCACACTGCAAATCTGTAAGTTTACAAAGTGCCTCCAACTGTAGCTAAAAATAGAACAAACCATTGAACAAATATGACATACGTAATAAAATTACATATCCACATTACATAAAGTATTTTAGAATGCTATAAATTTAATCAAAGGAAATTCCTCATTTAAAGCAACTAAAGACAAAAAGCAACTTCAGTCTTACAGATTTTATGTAAATTAATATCACTTATATAAATTCCAAGTAATTTTCCTATACTTGAAAACTCAGTTTTTCATATTCAAGTGTATATTTTAGATGAAAATGTAACTTCATTTAAAGATGGCTGACCTACCAAGAGATCAAACACCAAGAATAGCTGAATAAGATTAAAGCAGAAAGCGATTTGACTTGTATATCATTAAAAAATGGATTCAACATTTGAATACGCACTGTAGATTTATTTAGCTTTTCTGCATTACACAATCAACAATTTAAAAAGTGAAAATCTTTCTAGACCTAAACTTTAATGAAAAGGAAAAGAACGTCATGGGAAAAGTTCATTAGGATGAAAAGTACCTTAAGGAAAATACCTTGCAAGTAGTACTTCTTTACAAAAAGCCAGGCAAACAAATGGGAGGCCAGGGCAGGGGACCAAAAAGAAATCAAGCCAAAATATCCAAACACCCTCTAACTATAAAGGATTTTAATACTACAACAACAACAATAACAACAAAAACCCAGAAAAGTCATATACACTGATATTCTGGCTACCATGAAAATATGATTTTGAACAATTTTTTAAAAGGCAGTCTTGTAGGACTACTGATTCCTTTTGCACATTTCAAGGTAAAGTAGTTACTTTTTAATAGACTCAATAATATAAGACGATCTCTCAGGAAGCTGGGTTTAACAAGAATCCCCTCTATTTTTGAATGAAAACCGGAAGACAAGTTAGAGCTCAAAACTAACTGCAATAACTGGTATGCAGGTACTAGTGTTTAACAAGCAATCTACTTATACAACAATCCCATTTTTCTTCCAAAGCATAAATCAATAAATCCTTCCTCTGCACTATAAATTCCAAGATCATGGCCACAGATGATTATTAGTATAATTACAATTTAGAAATAATACCATTAAGCCTTCAGTTCCAGGTTTCATAAATTAACCAAAATAGAAGATTAAGAAAGTGTCATGTGTCTTAATTCTTAAACACTAAAAAACATCCTAATGCAGTATAATCTAATTTTTAATTTTGTTTCTATTTGACTTTTAAAGTTGCTAACATGTTTTAAAAGTAGTAGTTTTCGGCCGACAATCCCGCCATTCCTGGCCCAGAGGAAAGGGCTTTTGGGCTGCCTTCTGTCCCGCTGCTCCAATCCCAGAGGAAGGGACTTCCGGGCCACCATCCATCCCACTGCTCCTGGCCCAGAGGTAGGAGCTTCTGAGCTGCCTTCCTACTGCTCCTGGTCCAGAGAAAGGGGCTTCCCGGCCACCATCCCTCCCGCTGCTCCCAGTCCAGAGGAAAGGGTTTTTGGGGTACCTTCTGTCCTGCCACTCCCAGCCCAGAGGAAGGGGCTTCTGGGCCACCATCCCTACCGCTGCTCTCGGCCCCTGTCCCACCTCTCCCAGCTCAGAGGAGGTAATCCGTGGTGGTGCCAACAGCACCCCCCCCCAGTCGAAATGAGAAAACACATAAATAAGTCTGAAAACCAGACTTCCAGATCACTTACAACAAGCCCAAAGGGAAATGAGATGGAACACTCTGACACTCCACCATCTGGACCCCCTGAACTGCCAACAAAAGGGGATCTGGAAAAAAATGAAATCAGAAATAATTTCTCAGATAACAGGAGAAATTGTGCCCTTAGTGCAAGACATGATTAATAAATCTAGAGAGGAGCTGAGGAACATGATGGAATTCCAACAAAGGAAACAAATGGAATCCATAAAACAGATGCAA
>NW_004624736.1:19896081-19910160 GCF_000247695.1 Heterocephalus glaber | reverse complement strand
GGCTAGGAATGGGGAAAAAATAAGAACCAAGATGCATTATGTAAAGGTACAATTCCCAATGAGAAATGTAATTGTGCTGTATACCTAGAATGTACCAATAAAAGAATTTAACAAAAAATAAAAAATAAAAGTAGTAGTTTTCACGTTCAGTTTTATGATTCACAAAAATAAGATATGGATTTAACCACAGAGTTAAAAGACCAAAGTTGCTAAACATCTAAAAGGAACTCATTTAGAATATAATGGATTGGGGCTGGGGATTTAGCTCAGCGGTTTTGCCGCCTGCTGCGCAAGCGCAAGGACCCGAGTTCAATCCCCGGTGCCACCTAAAAAAAATAAAAATAAAAATAAATAGAATATAATGGATCACTCACCTTTAAAGGAATTCTTCAACAGGATTTCTATATTAAATTTCTAAATACTTAAGATTCAGTGGCTTCATTCTTCACTCCCAATAATAGAGAATCAATATTTCAGAGGAAAAAAATTTTCCCCCCTTTTTGACATAATGGTCAGACTTTATGTACATTGTTCCACATTACAAGGAAAATTCCATTAAATGTGAGTAACTTATTCTCAATGTCTACACTTCCTTTTTATCGGGGTCTTTATTATCATTAGAATTGGTACAAATGGCCAGGCAGCTGTTTGGGGGTTTAGTTTGTTTTGGGAAAAGGCTTGCTTTTTAATGTGCTGTCTTTTTAACAGGTGGTAACACAGAACTTGGAAAATACCCACCTCTTTTATTGCCACTGAAATAATGTAAGAATTACAGTACTAATATTGAGGTTGTTCATGAATCTGTGCTAGTTATAGTATACCTGATATGAGTAAAGCTAAAGTAAATTTCAATATCCAGATCTGGTGGGTACCACCAAAGAAACAAATAACAAATTTACTTTCTTACAAGGACATTTAAACTAGGTATTCAATAATGCCTTAATAACTTATGAGAATAAAAAAAACTGCCCCAACAGCATTTCAACAAGGGTTTTTTCCAGGTACTATTGTATCCAGTGCTTGAGAATCAGTGATGTACTAAATCCCAACAAGAAGGCAGGAACACCAGCTTCCCAACCAAAGATGGCAGATTCACTATTACCCTTAACAATCTCCACAGATTTTCCCAATCTCACTCATTCAGTAGCACATTTTTTTTTGATATTTGGTACACCATTACAGAGAGTTCTTTTAGCATATATAACATGAATTGTTGGCATAGCAAGTCTTGTACCACACTTTCACCAAAAGAGAAAACACATAGTAAGCACACTGTTTAGCACTTTAAATTTTACATTGACCTTAAAATTAGTAACTAACTTTCATGTCTCCCTCATTTATCCAAGCCCAAATATTCAAATCTTTCTTCACAACTCTCTCTTCCCTTCTTTGTGTATTTTCAGAATCATGACTTTCATGATTGAAGTAGTCCTAATTTATTTAAATTTCATGTGACTATAACCTTTCTTCAGGTTATCATCTATCATTTTTCCTTACTGTCTTTGCTAATTCCTCAAATTCCTCTATTATGTACTATTTTCACTTCCTATCCACATAACAGGTGTAATAAACTAGTAGGAACTTTAGAGCCCACACATCTAAATACAAATTCCTACTCTCTTACCAGTTGAGGGAATTAAGTCAAATTACTCACATTCTCAACTGTTAATTTCCTAATCTGTAAAAGGAAATTATGCTGCCTCTATCAAACGTTACTATGAAGACTGACAGCAATAATATCTTTGAGATATTTATCAGAGTGGGACAGGTAGTAAACAATAAACAGTGTCATCATTTACCACGCAAAATCTGACCTTTCGCCCCAGCATTGTCCTAATAGACACAGGATTCCACACATCAGTTCCCAGTCTCTTCCACATGCCAGTCACGAAGAATACAAAAGCTAACTTATCAACTAAAGATACAGAAATCTTGGTGGTCATTTTTTTCCAGTCAATTAAGCTAATTTTCTGATCTGTTCTCTACTTTTAGAAGAGAAAGAGGTATCAAAAAAAATTCTTTTAATGTAAAACTTAACTCCTTGATAACCTTCAGATTTTTACAAATAATATTCAGGCTTCTGTGGCACCTCTATCTCAACCATAGCTCTCTTCAATCTGTATTACTTTCTGTATCAAGATACAGGAGACAAAAATGAACTAAAAAACTATACTCAGAAGGAACCACACCTACATACCCTTTGCTCAATCACCCAACCTGCTGTAAACAGAAACTTAACTGCAAGAGGGAAAAAAAATTATTCCATAAAACAAACCAAAACCAAGCAAAAATTGGATGAGTTCTCAAAGGGAAAAAGAAGCAACTGGCTACGAATGATGAGTCCAAAGAGTTTAAAGACCTGGACACTCATGTGAAGATCAGCCAGCCTAAGATCAAGTCCATAGCTTATTCACTCTAAATGGAAAGCCAGTCACCAAGTCTTGTCTTTACACAAAGAACTATTAATTAGCTTTTCATTTTCTTCATTCTTGAATGTTATGTACAAGTACCAACTCCCCACGATGAATGTTATCACTATGTACTGCAAACATGTACTAACAAAAATAAAAAATGTTTTAATTCTAAAAAAATGTGAATGACCAAACAAAGCACTTCATATTATTTGATGAAAGCCTTTGCTCTACTTACTAGGGCTACATAACAAATTACTGCAAAATGTAAAGGCGTCAGAACTACTGTTTATTAAGGTCATGGATTCATGGGGGAGGGCACAGCAAGGATTATTAGTCTCCATTCCCTGATATCTCCAGCCTCTGCTGAAGGCTGGAGTGAAAATCATTTGAAGGCTCACTCACAAGTCAGACACTTGCCAGTAGCTTGTTGCATTAGACCTTAGCTGGTCTATTAACCACATGCATCCACAGTTCACCATGTGACCTGGGCTTCCTAAAAAACAACAGATGGATTCCAACAAAGAATAAGGAGGGAGAGAAAGAAAGGAGGGAGGGAAAAAGACAGAAAGAGAGAAATATGAGCACAGCAGATGCTATGTTACCTTTTATGACATAGTCTCAAAAGTCATGCAGCGACTTCACAAAAGTCCACCAATTTCAAAGAGAAAGAAACAGACTCTGCATCATGATATGGGAGTTGCAAGGTTGCGGAATCACTTAATGGGACCAGAAATATTATTGTGGCCATTCTGAGAAGACAAAATCTTCCACAGCCCCCAAAATGAAACAAAGGGATCAACAGAAACAAATGGGGGGGGGGGGATCCAAAGATCTCAAAAGAAAGAAAAATAATTCAGGGAAATGAAAAAGAATTTAAATATATGTTTGTTGTTTGTTAAACACACAATTAAAAATTACAATTTAAGAAGATACAGGAACTTTTTTTGTAAATGAGGATCAAAATGTATAATAATGTGAAATAGGGAAAAAAGATCCAAAGGGAAAGGGGAAGTGACAGGAGTAGGGGAAAGGAAAGCAGGGAAAGGAAAAAACATGAAAAAAGGAAAAAATGGAAACAAAGTCTTTGTAAATAGGGAGGGGTGGAGGGGCTGAAGGGAGGGCAAGGGAATGGGGAAAAAAAATAAGAACCAAGACATACCATGTAAAGGTACAAATTCCCAATGATGACTGTCATTATATTATATACCTAAAATGTACCAATAAGATTAATGAATAAAACGAAAGAAAAAAATTCCTCTAAAAATGTTTGAACTGAAAAAAAAGATGCTACAAAAAAACAAATTCACAATAATCCTTAAAAATTAAAAGATGCCTACCAACAAAAAACATCTTGAAAGATTGAAGAGAAACATGAAGACTTTACTAGAGCCTAAAACAGAAAACCTAGGGGAAAATATAAGAGCCATAGAAGATTAATCCATGATATTCAACTTGTGACAGACTAGTGTTTCAGAAAGAGAGCAGAGGAAACAAAATGGAGAAAATTAGATCAAATCTTAAAGAATCTATTAAGTACTATTTCACCAAGTGAAAATGTTAACCTTTTATTTTTCTATGCTCTCCAATCCCTAATATTGAACTATGCCTCAAGTAATCTAAATTACAAATACTAGAAGTAAATCACTTGATAGTTAATAGCTGCAGATCAAGATACTTCTAGAATTACTCCAACTTCCATTTCAAAATATTTAAACCAATTTTTCCTTTTTAAAAAAAATCTCAAAATGGGGGTGGGGGGGTATTTAGCTCAGTGGTGCCTGGCTTGAACCACAAGGTCCTGAGTTCAATCCCAGTGCCTAAATAATCTCAAAATGCCCCAAACTCTGAAAGAAAATCTTAAATAAGAAATCAGGAGGGCCGGGAATTTACCTCAGTGGTTCCGTCGCCTGCCTTGCAAGCACAAGGTCCTGAGTTCTCTCCCCAGTACCAAAAAACAAAAAGAAATCAGGGGACCACTTGCCTCGCAAGCGCAAGGTCTCCAAGTTTGATCCTCAGTATCAAAAAAAAAAAAAAAGAAAGAAGGAAATCAGGAGAACTATGAAGCTGGACAAAGTCTCAGTTCAAATTCTGACTTCCAAAATACACTAATATATGACTTTGAACAAATTCATTAACAATTCTCATCCTTAATTCATTTTGCATTTAAAATTTATTACATATATTTTCCTTGTATGTGAGGACTACAGAGAATGTATGTAGAGCATTTAGTTCACAGTGACTACATTATTAGCACTATTCTAAACCCTCATGAGAATCCAAAGGTATCATGGTCACTCTGCCCCTCTACCTATATCTTCAAAGAAACATTCTCTGCGCTAATGCTAGGATGACTGATCTACACACTGCCTTGCCTAAATTTTTAGTTATCAATCACATGATTGGTATTTTTAAGGCAAGAGGTTTTAGCAATCAAGGCAAATCACAGGTTCTTTTTATAATACCATAGCATGAACTGAGAAAATATTCTCATTTGAGGTTCAGTCAAAGATGGAGAAAAAAGAGACACTGAGGTTGATTCCTTTTCTTTTCGGCTTCATAAGAGAAACCTTGAGAGATTTAAAGAGAAGAGGAGAAAAGTAAATTACTTCCATTTCTGCAATTAATATTACTTCAACTGTAATAAATGGATCACCATCATTCAAACCTGAGAATGCGGAGAAGAGGAAGCAAATCAGCCAGACATCAAAGCTAGGGAGAATGATTATCTCATAACAGAACTGTGAGCCACGCTGGTATCTGGGCAATGATTTGACTACTTAAGAGGTTCCATCATCACAGAAACTTTAAAATTAGAAATGACCATTCTAATCAAAGTCCTGTACTATGATAAACAATAGTAAATAACTGGAAAGAAAGTAAATAGTAAAGAACTGGAAAGAAAGGTACCAAATAATACACACGTATTTGTCTCTTAAAAGGATTGGAAAGATAGAAATCAGCCAGCTTCCTGCATGAAATTTGCTCATTCAGGGTGTGTCTTAATTACAAAAAAAAATCTGTAAAATTCACAACTTTCATCTGGATGTCCGCTAAAAGCCGTACAGGCTTTCTGTAAATGTGGACCTTGAGATCCTGTGAATCAAAACACTTGCCACCACCTGGGGGCAGCATACCACTAACTGTTGGAAGTGACCTAAGGGCAAAGAGCCAATAGAAGTTTGGATATACGAATGACAAAAAACACACCCCAAACATGTCACAGAATGTTTCTCACAATATGTATTTTGATGTATAAATTCATACACATATTAACATGAAATTATATCTAAAAATATACAATTTTTAATGACTATAATCTGAAAAGCCAATGTTTTTTTCATTTAACCAAAATGATAATTTTGACTAAACTGTATCATTTTTTTTGCAAAGCTCAGAAGAGATTTTTCTCCACTCTGCAGCCCAATTCTAAATATGATTAAGAGCCTTGATAGGGAACACTTATATTCACTGCTATTAAATTTTCTTGCCAGGTATTTACCTCAGTGGTTCTGCCACCTGCCATGCAAGTGCAAGGTCCTGAGTTCGATCCCCAGTACCAAAAAGAAAAAGAAAAATTTCTTTAAGTGGACAACATGTAACAGGTAAAAGGATATGTGTATTTCCAAGTCTAGAAATGTCTATCTTAAAACTAATAAGAAATGGAGGGGATGGGGTGGGGATGAAAAAAAACTGAGATGTGTCATGTACATGTAACAACTCTCCATAAGGAATATAATTATTTTGTACTACAAGTATATACTGATAAAAAATAAAATAAAACTAAGAATGGTTATATTAAAAGACAAATAGTTTTTCCTCTGTCATGAAAATGTTCTTGTCACACACAAAGAAAATATATCAGGTTTATCACTTTTTCCTTTAAATAGATGTAAATCATGTTATTTTTCTTAAAGACAAAATATAATCTCCTGATATGACAAATTAAATTGCAACTTTTCAGTTGTAACACTCTTTTTAAAGCTATGAAAGACCCAAGAAGAATCAAGCCTTTTAAGCAATATTCCAAATGTAAGTAGCTTCTGTACAAAGCAACTTCATCGTGTATATTGTCAAGTCCTTTGCTATTATTTGTTTCATTTATGCCATATAAGCAATATTATATCTTAACATGTTGTGACTGTTAACTAAAATAATACAAAATGCCTTGCAATGTGTCCAAAGTATACTTGCTCAGTAATGTACACAGATCATATCTCAACCCTACAAACAACAAATTAATTTTACATAAAATTATATGAACAAAAATACCTGGTGAGATCACTGCTCCTTTTTATGCTTAATGCAAAACAAAACAACATAACTTTTCCTATCACATTGATAAAGATTCATTTTAATTTGTTATTGGTGTTTTAATGATAACACTTAATGATACCCAATGCTGATGAAAATGGAATTAGACAGGTGCTGTTATATATCCTCCTAGAAAAATACCAGATCTGAAAAAGAAAACAATTCCTGCGCTGGGATTTAGCTCAGTGGTTTCACTGCCTGCTGCACAAGCACAAGGACCCAAGTTCGATCCCCGGTACCAAAAAAAAAAAAAAAAGAAAACAATTTCTTTAAGAAAAAAATGTTAATATTTGTATCTTTTGACTCAATAAATCTGCTTCTTGAGCTCTTTTCTGAGTAATCAGTTTTGTACTCAAAGACAATTATACAATGCTCATTTTAAGTTTTAATAGTGAAAAAGTGATACAATCTGAATATCCAATAACAGAAAAACAGTCAAATACATTTCAGCACATTCATGAGATGGAGTATTATGTGGCTTATTAAAATGTTTTAAATAATGTTAATGCTTCACAAGTGGCAATTTCATGAACAGTTGCTAAGGATCTTCCTTCATTTGTCTCACATTTAATTCACTAGAAAATTCTGTAAGCTTCACCTTCAAAATGTAAACATATTCAAAATCTTACCACTCTTAACAAACATCACTCTGTTCTAAGCCACCAACGATACTGATCTGGATGATACTGTTAGCCTCTGAACTGGTCTAGAGTCTAATATCTACCAGCATGATTTCTTTAAGAAAGAATCTTTGAGATTCTTTGAGAATTCTTTTGAGACTATAAGTGAAAATAATGTTGCTCCTCTCCTCAATAAACAGAATATAAAACTAAGACAGCATACTTTAGCTTGCTTGCCAAAAATATTAATGGGTTTATATGAATAATAATGGGTTTATATGAATAAGATCAAATAAGTTATTTTTCTAGTTTTAAATTTTTTTATAGTGAACATGCTTGGTTAGAAAAAAACAAATTAAGATAATATTTAGAAAAATTTATACAAAGTAAGTGTAGCTGTATAATTCAAAATATTTAAGTAATTTTTTAAGAAAATGATTTAATCAAAAGTACTCAAGAAGCACAGTAATTCTAACTTCAAATTACAATTCATTGAGAACAAATCTGAACATGGAAAAAGGTCTTTTAAAATCAGATATGATAACATGCACTTTGGAAAAAAATCACATATTAACAGTTTAAACAGAAAAAGTAGAATTTTATTTTATTGCATATTTTTGTATTCAGGATAACAAAAATAAGAATGACAACTCTTTATGAATCTTACAGCTTCTACTTTGAATATTCTCGATTAAATCATTATTTATTTTTAAAAAGATATGAGAGCTGTTGTTTTCTTAATTCTTTTTTTCCTGACCTTGAAATATAATTGAGTATCCTATAGGTCTCAATGGTATAAGTCATTAGGAAGATAAAATATATGTTATTAAAAGAAAAAATGATAAGATGTTCAAATTAAGTAATGATGTCAATAATCCTACTTTGTGAAAACAGGTTATGTGATAGATGTTATTATAATCAGAGTTTCTCAATTAAAATATCTTTAAATTTTTTAAGGAAAATTAATTTTGGAGTTCTGTTTAAAGGTTTACTGGAAAAAATAAATTACCTCATGCACTATTCATTCTATACCTTCAAAGTACAGCAGATAATTTTATAAGAATATGAGTTAGAACATTAAAAAAGGTAAATATTCATAAAATATGGTCCTTTGTCACAATTACTATGACTCCAAAATATCTGAAAATTACTCTTTTCAAAATTTGAAAACACAGTTTTTCTTTTCATTTCTCCCCCAGGTGAGGTCTACATGTAATCACATTTTAAAATGGAAAACAATAAACCACAGAATCCATTTTCTATTAAAATTGAGACATGGGTAACAGAAAACCAAAGCAGCTGCAGAAAGTGAGGAATGATGCAAGGAACTAGGAAGAGGAATAAATGTGAAGACTCTAACAGCTTGGTGGGGTGAAAAGTAACATCACAGGAATAAGCAGATGACAAGGGCATGTGAAGAAGAGCAGCATCAGGGTTAGGCAGAAACAGTATTGGGAAACTTACTTTAAATAAATCTTTATTCTCACCTCTCCTCCCAAGCCAGTCTCTCTCAATCAAACTAGAATTTTTCATGGACCAAGTTTTTAAAAAGCTGTGGTAATTTAGAGAATGTAAGATTCTGTAACACAGTTATAGAAGTTCTCCCCCACTGTCATTATCAAAATCTCACCAACAGGATGTGGTATTCTTCTAACTAAATTCAGAATATATTATCCATAAAGCTGAGTACTGTACTTTCTACCATTAAGGGCTCAAATATATGCATTAGTTAATTAGATAACCAGAACTTATCTGTAAGAAAGATAAACCAGAACATGATATGTAACATTAAAAAAAGATTCTTTATTGGAAAGACCTATAAATATAAAATATTTTAAATCTTATATAAATAATAAACACATCTGATATACTATAGATACAATTCAAAGTTTTAAGAACTTAATAGATACCTAACTTTTCCCAAGACAAAATAGGGGGAACTATAGCTATAAATTTAATCTACTCCTAAATTATTCATTCTTAATCTCAAATGTACCAAAGGAAAAAATGGAAAAAAAATTTCATATAGGCAATGTCATTTAAAGAAAGCCATCATGTCACTCAATTATTATGCTGTTCTCATTGTTGGCTGTTAATTCATTAATTACTGTCATTTTCTAAACTGCTATTTATAGGAATTTACTTTACTCCTATGCTACAATCTCATCAGCATATTATTTATGGGCCTACAGTCCATTTTGTTTTGAACAGATTATGCAAATACCAAACATACACTGAGTCAAAAAAAAGGATATCATCAATTAAGAAGTATAGGCTAACAGACAAGAATGAATTCACCTTGGATAATGGAATGGATTTTCAGAAGATAAGCTGAGTCCAAGACTGATAACATCTACAGATATCAAAGTATTTTGGGAGATCAAGAGGTTATTTAAGATGCATTGTTTTCTTATATTTCTCTGTAGTTAACAAAAGTGAACACAAAGAAAATTGTCTTGGAACATTAAAAACATTTCTTTTATTAATTTATTTTTATTACTGCATGTTTGTGATGCAGTGATTATATTCATCTTGGGGATTTGATACATATACATATTCTGATCATTTTTCCTCCCTCGTCATTCCCCACCCTCCCCTTTCTTTTTCCCCAGATCTCTATCCCATCTCTACAGAGTTTAACTCACTATTTCTTAATGTGGTTGTTTATTTTGCTCTTTAAATTATTTTGTATTTTGGGTCTTTCATATTAGAGAAACCACATAATACTTAACCTTTTATGACTGACTTATTTCACTTAACATTGTGATCTCAAGATCTATCTATTTCCTAAAAAATAATTCAAATGCCCACAGTCCCACCGCTCCCAGCTAAGAGGAAGGGGCTTCCAGGCCGCCATCCATCCCACCATTCTAGGCCCAGGGGAAGGATCTTCTGAGCTGCTGTCCCACCACTCGTAGCTCAGAGAAGGTGAGCTGCATGGGTGCCAACAACACCCCCACACACACTGGGTAAAAATGAGAAGACACGTAAATAAGTCTCAAAACCAGACTGCCAGATCACCTACAACAAACCCAAAGGGAAATGAGATGGAACACTCTGATACTCAACCACCTGGACCCACTGAATTGGCAACAAAAGGGGATCTGGAAAAAATGAAATCAGAAATAATTTCTCAGATAACAGGAGAAATTGTGCTCCTAGTGCAAGACATGATTAATAAATCTAGAGAAGAGCTCAGGAACATGACGGAATTCCAACATAGGAAACAAATGGAACCCATAAAACAGATGCAAATAGATTTCCAGGAAATGAAAACTCCATTGAAAGTCTACACACCAGAATGAACCAATGTGAGGACAGAATTTCAGATATAGAAGATAAGATTGCAATTAGTGACCAGGAAAAGAAAAATTGCTTCAAAATTGTAAGGGGCCATGAGAAATCAATCCAGCTGCTGTTAGATGATGCAAAGAAGAATAACAAGACTGATTGGAGTCAAAGAAGAAAGAGGAGCGAGTGCAGATGACAAAAAAAACTGTTCACAGAAGTAATGACAGAAAACATCCCAAGCAGGGTACATACAGATAAGTGAGGCATATAGGACTCCATATAGCCTTGATCAAAAAAAATCTACACATAGGCATATAATTGTTAAGATTCCAGAAACTCAACAGAAGAACAAAGTTCTCCAAGCAGTCAGAGAAAAGAAACAAATCACATACAAAGGAAAGCCCATCAGAATCACAGCAGACTTCTCAACACAAACCCTCAAGGCAAGAAGAGCTTGGAGTGACATATTCCAAGCCCTAAAAGAAAACAGCCTCCAACCCAGATTGATGTACCCTGAAAAACTATCTTTCAAAATGGATGGAGAAATAAGATACTTTCATGACAAAGAGCACCTTAGGAACTTCGTGAATACCAAACCAGCACTCCAAAAAATTTTACACAATCTCCTAGGAACAGACAGTGAGGATCACAACCCCAGGAAGCAAAACAGAATGAACCCATCTGGCATGACAAGAAATTAAATGGAAAGGGGAGAACCCAATAAAAAGAAAAAATCATGGCAATGACAAGTCAATACCTTTCAGTTATACCCATCAACGTTAATGGTCTCAATTCACCAAGCAAAAGAAATAGACTGGCAGAATGGGTCAAGAAGCAAAATCTAACAATATGCTGCATACAAGAAACACACTTAATTCAAAAGGAAACTCATAGACTGAAAGTTAAAGGGTGGAAAAAAATACTCCATATGATGGGAACCCAAGAAAAAAGCAGGAATAGCTATTCTCTTTGCAGATCAAGTAGATTTCAAACCAACACTGATTAAGAGAGACAAAGAAGGACAATACATCCTTGTAAAGAGAACAATCTAAGAGGAAGAGATGACAATCATAAATATATATATGCACCAAACACTAGTGCGCCCAACTATATAAAACAAATACAGACATGAAAAGTCATGTGTGCAATAATACAATTGTACTGGGGGAACCTCAATATCCCACTGTCACAAATAGATAGATCAACTAGATAAAAAATAAGGAATGAAATACTAGAACTCAATCAAACTCTTGAACAAATGAACTTAACAAATGTTTACAGAGTTCTACCCCACAAAATCAGAATACACATTCTTTTCAGCTGCACACAGGTCATTCTCAAAAACAGACCACATATTCCCTCATAGAACATGTTTAAGTAACTGCAAAGGAACTGAAGTTATCCCCTGTATATTATCAGACCATAGTGCGATGAAATTGGAGAGCCATACCAAAAGAAACCACAAGAATTTCTTAAACACATGGAAAGTGAACAAGACACTTCTGAATAACCAGTGGGTCACAGAGGAAATTAAAGAAATCAGACAGTTCCTTCAATTAAATGACAATGCCAATACAACATAGCGGAATCTATGGGACACAATGAAAGCAGTCTTGCGAGGGAAATTCATAGCAGTGAATACTCATGTTAGGAAAACAGAGCGAGCCCAGGTAAACAACCTGATGCCGAATCTCAACCTTCTAGAAAAAGAAGAGCAGGACAAACCCAAAACTCATACAAGGCAGGAAATTATAAAGATGAGAGCAGAAAGCAATTCAATGGAGACTAAGAGAACGATACAAGAAAATCAATGAAGCAAAGAGTTGGTTCTTCGAAAGAATCAACAAAATTGACAAACCCTCAGCCAACCTTATCAGAAAAAGGAAAGAAAAGGCCCAAATCCTTGTAATCAGGAATGAAAAGCATGAAATTACAATGGACCCAGCAGAAATCCAGAGGATCATCAATACCTACTTAGAGAACCTATACGCCAGTAAGATGGAAAACAAAGAAGAAATAGATTCCTAGATACATATGAATTACCAAAGTTGAACAAAGAAGGCCTAAAAATTCTAAACAACCCAATATCAATCAATGAAATTGAAAACATAATTAAAAATTTACCAGCTAAGAAAACCCTGGGTCCTGATGGCTTCATTGCTGAACTTTACAAGACATTTAGAGAGGAACTACTGCCACTACTGTTGAAACTCTTCAATGGAATTGAAAGGGAAGCAATAGTCCTGAATTCATTCCTGGGAGCAAGCATCACCTTATTCCCCAAAGCAGAGAAAGACTCAACTGAAAAAGAGAACTATAGGCCAATCTCACTAATGAACATAGATGCAAAAATCCTTAATAAGATACTGGCAAATAGAATGCAGAAGATCATCACGAAGATCATACACCCTGACCAAGTGAGATTCACCCCAGGGATGGTTCACCATACGCAAATCAATCATTGTAATACAGTATATCAATAAAGCCAAGGACAAAAACCATATGATAGATGCAGAAAAAGCATTTGACAAAATCCAAAATGCATTTATGATAAAAACCCTACAAAAAAATGGGAATAGGCAGTCTCTACCTCAATCTGATAAAAGCCATCTATGAAAAACCAACAGCCAATATGATACTAAATGGTTAAAAACTGAAATTCTTCACAGTAAAATGAGGAAGAAGACTAGGAAGTCCACTATCACCACTCTTGTTCAATACAGTTCTGGAAACATTAGCCACAGCAATTGGACAAGAGAAAGAAATAAAAGGAATAAAGATAGGAAATGAAGAAGTGAAATTGTCATTATTTGTAGATGACATGATACTCTATGTAGAAGACCCCAAGAACTCCACCAAAAGTCTTCTAGACCTAATAACCAAATTCAGTAAAGTAGCTGGATACAAGGTCAACACACAAAAATCAATACCTTTCCTCTACACCAATGACAGACTCACTGAGAGAGAAATAGGGCAAACAATACCTTTCACAACAGCATCCAAAAAATTGAAATACCTAGAAATCAACCTAATGAAAGAAATCAAAGACCTCTTCTCTGAAAACTATGGCACTCTGAAAAGAGAGATTGAAGATGATATCAGAAAATGGACAGACATCCCCTGCTTCTGGGTAGGAAGGATCAACATAGTGAAAATGGCCATACTTCTGAAAATGCTATATAGATTCTATGCAATCCCAATTGAAATCCCAGTAGCATACTTCATGGACCTTGAGAAAACAATCCAGAAATTTGTTTGGAATAAGAAGAGACCCAGAATAAAGCAATTCTAGGTAACAGAGACATGGCAGGGGGTATCACAATCCCCAACTTGAAACTCTACTACAAAGCTACTGTGATGAAAACAGCATGGTACTGGCAAAGAAACAGACCTGAGGACCAGTGGAACAGATTAGAAGATGCAGAAACAATCCCAGACACACT
>NW_004624736.1:19860658-19878968 GCF_000247695.1 Heterocephalus glaber | reverse complement strand
ACCCCAAAGGGAAATGAGATGGAACACTCTGATACTCAACCACCTGGACCCACTGAACTGGCAACAAAAGGGGATCCGGAAAAAATGAAATCAGAAATAGTTTCTCAGATAACAGGAGAAATTGTGTTCCTAGTGCAAGACATGATTAATAAATCTAGAGAGGAGCTCAGGAACTTGTTGGAATCCCAACATAGGAAACAAATGGAATCCATAAAACAGATGCAAATAGATTTCCAGGAGATGAAAAACTCCATTGGAATAAAAAGGGCGAAACCACAACAGATCCTGCAGAAATCCAGGTCATTAATACTTACTTTGAGAATCTGTACTCTAATAAAATGGAAAATCAGAAGAAATGGACAGATTCCTGGATATCTATGAATTACCAAAGCTGAATCAAGAAGATATAAAAATTCTAAATAAATTAATATCAGTTAATGAAATTGAAGTAATTTAAAAACTACCAATAAAGAGAAGCCCAGTAGGGCTGGAGGTCCCATTTGACCCAGCTATTCCCCTGCTGGGTATTTTCCCAAAAGAATTAAAAGAATCATACAGAGATATATGTGTACCCATGTTTATAGTGGCCCAGTTTGTAATAGCTAAAGCTTGGAAACAGGCCAAGTGCCCATCAACTGGAAACTGGATAAAGAAGATGTGGTTTTTTTATAAAACGGAGTACTACTCAGCCATAAAGAATGAGAAGCTAGAGTCATTGATAGCTAAATGGATACATATTGAGGCCATACTTTTAAGTGAAAAAAATAAGACACATGTGTAAATAGCGAATAGTTTCTCTAGTGTGAGAAACTGAGAGTGCAAATAAGGATTAAAAGGATTAATAACTAACAATTGATACTTTCAAATAGGAAAAGGTCCAAAGGGGTAGGGGTAGTGGAAGGAGATGGGAAAAGGGAAGAATGGAGAGGAAAAATTATGAGAAAAGAAAAAAAAATGGAAATGAAGTATGTAAATAGGGAAGGGTGGAGGGGTGAAGGGAGCACAGGTAATGGGGAAAAAATAAGAACCAAGATACATCGTGTTCAGGTACAAGCACCCAAAGATAAATGTGAATGTATTATATACCTAAAATGTACCAATAAAAGAATTTAAGCAAAAAAACAAAAAAGAAAAGCTCATGTTCTGATGGATTCACTGCTGAATTCTACAAGCCAATGCCACCACTCTTCAAACTCTTTAATAAAGCTGCAAAGGAAGCAGCACTCCCAAACACATTCCCGGAAGCAAGCATTAACCTGATAGCAAAACCAGAGAAGGATCCAACCAAAAAAGAGAACTACAGGCCAAACTCCTTAATGGACATAGATGTAAAAATCCTTAATAAGATACAAACAGAATGCAGCAAATAAGAAGATTATACACCTTGATCAAATAAGATTTATCCTTGGGATGCAGGGATCGTTCACCATATGCAATCAGTAAATGTAATACACCACATTATTAGAACCAACGACAAAAACCACATCATCTCAACAGACACAGAAAAGAATCTGACAAAGTCCAACACCCATTCATGATTTTAAAAAACTGTATAGAAAATTGGAATAGAAGGTCTTTATCTCAATTTGATAAAAGTCATCTATGACAAACCAACAGCCAACATGTTACTAAATGGTCAAAAACTGAAAGCTTTCACTTAAATGAGGAACAAGACATGGGAGCCCACTGTCACCACTCCTGTTCTGGAAACATTAACCAGAGCAATTAGACAAGAAAAAGAAATAAGGATGGGAAAGGAAGAAGTTAAACTATCATTATTTGCTGATAACATGATACTTTACATATAAGACCCCAAAAACTTCACCAAAAAATTCCTACCATTAATAACCAAATTGGTGGGCTGGGGATTTAGCTCAGTGGTTTCACCGCCTGCTGCGCAAGCACAAGGACCCGAGTTCGATCCCCGGTACCAAAAAATTAATAAATAAATAAATTTTTAAAAATAAAGTAAAATAACCAAATTGGAAGTATAGCAGGATTCAAAGTCAACCCTCAAAAATCAATAGCATTCCTGTACACAAATAACAAACTCAATGAGAATGAAATTATGGGAACACCACCTCTCACAAAAGCATCAAGAAAAATGAAATACTTAGGAATCAATGTAACAAAGGAAATGAAAATTTTATACACTGAAAACTATGGTACTCTGAAAAAGATGATCAAAGAGGATATTAGAAAACAGAAAGATATCTCTTGTTCTGAGATGTCAGAATAAATATAGTGAAAATAGGCATGCTTCCAAAACTGTTATACAGATTTAATACAATCCAAATCAAAATACCAATAGCATACCTCACAGAACTAAAGACAACAATCCTAAAATTCATATGGAACCAGAAGAGACCTAGAATAGCAAAAGCAATCCTGGGCAACAAGGGCAAGGAAGGAGGCATTACAATATCCAATTTGAAGTTATACTACAAAGCTACCATGAAAGAAAAAAAAAAACAGACTCAAAGATCAATGGAAAAATAACAGATGATACAGAAATAACACCAAGCACATTCAGCTACCTTATCTTTGACAAAGGCACCAAACACTTTCACTGGAAGAAAGCCTCTCCAATAAATGGTGCCAGAAAAACTGGCTTTCTACATGCCAAAAATTGAACCTAGACCTACATCTCTCACCATGCACCAAACTAAAATTGAAAGGATCAATCAAAAATCTAAATATAAACAAGAAACACTCAATCTGTTAGAAGATAGAATAGGTAAAACTCCCGAAGACATAAGTGTAGGCAAAGACTTTATGAACAAAATCCTGATTGCACAGGAAATACTACAAAGAATCAACAACTGGGATCACACAAATTAAAAAGTTTTTGCATAGAAAAAGAAACCACCAACAGAGTGAAGAGGCAACCCATAGAATAGAAAAAAAAATTTTATCAGCTATTCCAGACAAAGGAATAACACCTAGAATATATAAAGAATTCAAAAAATCAGGACACCCCGCTCCCGCCGGCAAATTTAAAGACCCAATCCAAGAATGGGTATCTCAAATCAATAAATACTTCTCAGATGAAAAAGTAAAAATATCAAATAAATATATGAAAAAATGTTCAGCATCACTGGTCATTCGAGAGATGCAAATTAAAACAACGCTGAGAAAAAAAATAAAATAAAACAATGCTGAGATTCCATTTCACTTCAGTAAGAATGGCTACTATCAAAAATTAACCAAAAGCAAATCCTGGTGAGGCTGTGGGGAAAAAGGAACACTTTTTTTTTCCGGGGGGGGGGTATCAGGGATCAAACTCCGGACCTTGCACTTGCAAGGCAGGTGCCGGAACCACTGAGCTAAATCCCCGGCCCTAGGAACACTTTTCCTTGGATGTCAGGAGTGTAAATTGGTACAGCTATTGTGAAAATCAGTACAGAGATTCCTCAAAAAAACTAAAACTTAAGTGGTTCCATTTGACCCAGATGTGCCCCTTTTTGGTATCTTTCTGAAAGAGTTAAAAGCATCATACCATAGTGATATATGCACACCCATGTTTATAGCAGCACAATCTCTAATAGCTAAATCTTAGAAATAGCCCATATGGCACCAACAGATGATTACATAAAACGTGGTATTTATGTACAACGCAGTACTACTCTGCCATAAAGGATAGACTGGAGTCATTTGTAGGAAAATGGATGCATTTTGAGACCATAATCTTAAGTGAAATAAATTGGACACACGAGTTTAAATATCACATGGTTTCCTTGTGTGAAAAACCCAAATGGTACATAAGGACTATGATGGAAATTAGATATTGGGATGTAGGATGAACATGTTCAAATTGAAGGGGGACAAGGGCATGGGGAGGGGGAAGGGAAGGAAGGGAGAAGGAAAAAAAAGAGAATGGAAGGAAAAAATGGAAACAAAGCTTTTGAACATGGGAGGGGAAGAAGTGTTAAAGGGAGGAGAAGGGAATGGGAAAAAAGGACAGATATATTATGTATAAATACAAATCCTCTGCAATGACTGTGATCAATACATATGACAAATATGTACTAATAAAGCAATTTGATCTCAAATTAGAAATAATCTAATTTACTAAAAATATTCAATATAAGGAGAGAGGAGAGGAAATCCCCCCTCTCCCAACAGCAGGGTCCTCAATTGGAGGCATTTTAGATAGGTAGTTGTATGAGGATAAAAATCAATCTTATTAATGGGACTTTGAATTTTAAAAAAAGATAAATGTTAAGGGAAAAAAGGATAGAGAAAGCTATCATGGCAATGAAACCATATTTTTCTAAATCATACATACTTACAGAGTGCTTACAGTCATTCAATTGCATTTGGAGACCCCTGATTTTGTCAAGCTCCTTTTTCATTTCATTCGTATTTCGTTTGAATTCCGAGACCTCTAGGCGAAGTGAGCGACGCTCTACTTCCGCTGCATGCAGTCTTTGTGTGAATCCAAATATTTGCTTTTGTAATGATGCTATGCTTTTCTGTTGTCAAATAAGAGCAAATTTACAAGCAATAATATAGGTTTTAAGATAAATCAATAGCAATAACCATTTTACTAAATCAAATGTAACTTAATTATCCAAAAAATGAAACCTCTATTACTGAAACAGGTGAAACCTTTATTTTTTTATGTGATCAATAATTTGGCTTATATGAAATGAACACCTGGTGTTAAAAAAAAAAACTAGATGGCTAGAAAACAGAATTGACAATTGTGGGGTCAATTCTGTCGCAGTTTACTGAAAGAGAAGAGTATACAATATTTAGAACACCAGGACTTTGTCAGAAGTGTTTTAATTTACTCCATTAAAAGTTTACATGACATCTAAAGAAAATCTAAATACATTCATGTACAACTAACGCAAACTATAAATAAGTCCCATTCAAAATTAAATCCATGAGTCCTAAAGTCATTATTAAATGAAACTATATACATACCATAATGGGAACATGGCCACGCAATCCATATTTCGGGGCCAGTGTGTTTACTTTATGAAGTCCACGGGTCAGCCTCTGAACCAAGGAATCTTTTTCTACATATGTAATACTCCTGCTACTATGCAAAGGTATACTCTCCATTGCCAGACTAATTTTATCCATGAGTTTTGCAAATGAATTCTTGGCTGTGCTTATGAGTAAATGACCACAAATTCTGGAGTTTGGATCTTCAAAGAAAAAAAGCACAAAAAAATATGAATTGTCTCTTGTTCATTTCACAAGACTGCGGATCACAATATGATGAAAATATTTTTCAGTTATATAAATCCCATTCGCCTGTAGTAATTCATTCAAAAAATTCCCTCCCACATTAATTTTCACAATTAAAAGAACACAGAAAACAGATCACCAACCAATGTGTCTAAAGAAAATGTGCATGTATGTCATTCGCATGGGGCACTACGACACTACAAATGCATCACTCTTTGTTTTAAAACCTTATGGAAGTTGATTTTCCCTGTACAAAAACTACAGCTTTTTACCGTAATGTCATACTACTTATATTTCTCAGATAAGAAAATATAATTTGCTTCATTTTAAAGCAATTAAAATTTTACAACTACAATTACCTATTTCCTCACAGGATTTTGATAATCATCCCTCACACAGGATGAGCTTGAGGTCCCAGCATATCCAGTATGGCCTGCTTACTGCTAGACTCATCAGGTATGTAATTAATAATTATGTTTAATGTTGATAAATAAAACTGTCAGTGCTCTTTCGACTAATTGGCATTCCAGATAATGGTTAATAGGTTTATTTATGTCTTCATAAAAGTCATATAATTTAGTTTTCCCTCTGCTAGGTAGGTCTTAATCTGTCATTACTTGTCTTATGATACCATCCATATAGAATGGCAACATGGAGAGATTATTTAAATTCAGTAATATAGCATACTACATTTCAAGAGGTTCTGCTGTTGAAGTACATTTAAACCTTGTCTTTATATCATAAGCACAAAAAACAAATTGAGATACTTTTATTCAATAAAAATATCTTTTTTAATTGTAAGATCACATATGGTTCAATACTAAAGAGCAACACTGACTGAGTAGTTGTCCAATCAGTTTTCTGTAGCATAGAGAAATGCCTTAAAGAGACCCTCTTTTATCAACTTTGAGATTTATTCTGTTTCGTATATTCCCCAATGTATAAAAGGAAAGATAAATTTTAAAATTTACATAGCAGCCAAAATATGAAAAACATACTACTTCAAAATTGTTAACTGGATAAAAAGTATATTTTTCATGTAAAATTTATTTCTATCAGTTACTGATGCACTAACATCTAAGAACATAAGGTAATGTAAGTTTAATTCCACATACAATTGATTGTAAACACTCTTGAGAATCACATGGACAAAAGACACACAAGGGCTGGGGATTTAGCTCAGTGGTTCTGCCACCTGCCTCACAAGCACAAGGTCCAGAGTTTGAACCCCAATACCAAAAAAAAAAAAAAGGCACACAAAGTATAATTAAAACACACAGTTCTTTCATTAACAGATTTGTTAGTGAATGAAAAAAAAATTTAGTAGCTTTACATAGCAATCAACATATAATGCAGACCACTGAGTCAAGTGAAATATACTACTATTCAATAAATAGCTTAAGGGGCCGGGGATTTAGCTCAGTGGTTTTGCCGCCTGCTTCACAAGGGCAAGGACCCAAGTTCGATCCCCAGTACCAAAAAAAAAAAAGCTTAATGTTGACTGAATGACCCCCAGTAAAATTTATTTATAATATTTAATACATCATTTCAATATCAAATATATTTATTTCCTGCTTCTCCAGCTACCTTTTAAGTCTTTAATTACATCTTTTTCATCTTAAACTCTTATCTTCACTGTGCCAACTTAGCATATATGAATATTTTTATATTTTTTTGGATCAATCATATTTCATTTTAATTCCATAGCAGCAATAATACTGAACACAAGAATGTATTCAATAATACTGCTGAATAATGGAATTATTATTCATTGATACTACAATAATAACAAGAGAAATTAATACTAACTTTTATGGTATGTTAAAATTTACTCTTTTAGGGGCTGGGGATTTAGCTCAGTGGTTCAGCCGCCTGCCTTGCAAGCACAAGGACCTGAGTTCGATCCGCCATACCAAAAAAACAAATTTATTCTTTTAAAATAAACAACATAAAAGTTCATTGTTTTGGAGAATTTAAGGAATTTAAAATAACATTTTCACAAATAAAGATCCTTTAAAAGCAAAATCAACTATGATTAAAATTTAAGTGATTTGTTTGGGGGGATACCAGGGATCAAACTCAGGACCTTGTGCTTGTGAGGCAGGCAGCAGCACCACTGAGTTAAACCTCGGCCCCAGGGATATTTTATTATATCACAAAAATATGTTTGTGCAGACACTGACCACTCCAAAAGGTAAAATTATATGATAATATAATTCTACAACACATTCTTCTGAAACTTTAAGTGAGAAAAACATAGCTATACATTCTAAGTTCCTGGCTGCTGACTCTCAATGAATTACAATTAAAACATAAATAATTTATGCTTTAACAAGAAACATTCTATAATATAGTTCACACTGTACACTATGGAGTACAACTAATTCTGTATCACATAAAAAGCCTCTAGTGACACAGTAATAAAAATATTTGTATAATAATATGGAGATAAATATAAGGTCACTAAAATTCCTCATGCTTAGTTATCTAGACCATTTAAATTTTTTCATTTGTTATATTTAACAAACTTTTCTTTACATTAAATATACATGTTAATATCTTTTTCCCTGCTTAATAATGGGGTTTTTTTTAAATGAAAAAGCAGACCCTAGGGCTGGGAATGAAGCTTGGCAATAGAATGCTATGCAAAGCCCTAGGTTCAATCCCAGTAGCACAAAAAAGAGGAGGGACCCTATATTCTAGAATTATTTTTTCCAATAGAAGAGGCAAAACTGTACATCTAGAGTTAAAAATCTTCAAAACAAATTCATTAAGAATTGCTTTGACTATAGGGCCGGGGATTTAGCTCAGTGGTTTCGCCGCCAACGACCTGAGTTCGATCCCCAGTACCAAAAAAAAAAAAAAAAAGAAATGCTTTGACTATAGTTCTAAACTTGTTGACTGTAGATCTTGTGGACTACAGATCTTGTGAAGGAAATCAACTGGAAGTAAAAATAGAAACACTAGGGCCAGGGATTTAGCTCAGCGGCAAAACACCTGTCTGGCAGGCACAAGGTCCTGAGTTCAATCCCAGTACCCAAAAAAAAAAACCAAAGAAAAATAGAAACACTATGTGGAAAGAGAATAATCTATGATATACATAATATTTTTTCTAATAAAATGGAGTTCTCATACTGAGAAAGATTGAGAAACATTTCTTTAAGCAAAAATGGTAACGAGTAATATTAACAAGAATGAAAATAATGACTAAGATAATAAGAAACATTAATAATGTTAGTAATAGTAGAAATGAGTACTGTTAACAGTATTAAATTTTGATTCAGTCCTATACTTGGTAACATTCTGTCATCCTTGACATCTCCATTGCCATCTCCTCCAAATTCTGTTCTTAATCTTTCAATCTATTCCATTTTCTCAGCAACGATATATCTCAACTACATTGTAGCAATAATTCTTCCTGCTTTCTCCATGTTTCTCTAGTGTTTTCCCCTCTTCATTCTATCCTCTACACGTAGACAGAATGACTTAAACCACGCACATAAGAGCTAGTAAAATACCCCCACCTTTAAGCTGAATGACTCCCTTCAGGCTTAAGAAATAAATTTCAAATGCAATCCCTTTCAAGTGATCCCAAAACATCACAATCTTATATCATTTCTTCTGAGCAAAAATCATACTTGTGTCTCCAAATTTGTAAAAATTTGAGAAATATGTAAACATTAGTTTTCAAACTTGGGGGCCAATCATTATAATAAGATGTTTACTTCCAAGTAGTGTTCTATTTAAAAAAAAAAAAAAAACACTATGAAAACAGCCCAAGAAACTGCAAGAGAAACACTCATACTTTAAATCAAAGATATCCACTCATGAAAGGAACAGAATGACACACTAGAAGAGACAGGAAGACCACAAGAGTAAACAAAAGAGACAGAAAAGAGAACCAGGAGCTTATAATCTGACAAATGGCATATCTTCATAAGGGAAAAGACGGATCACTGAAATAAAAAATATTGGTACTAACTGGGCACAAATAAAGCTTAATCATTTCCTCCCTTATGTACAACAAAAATAATTCCAGGTAAATTCAAGATTCAATATATGAATTTAAAATACAGACTAAAATATGAGCAATACAATCTTGAAGTAAGACTAGCCTTTCTGAGATCACTATAGGAAAAATCATAAATAAGTACATAATTAATACTTTTAACTATATAAAATACCATAAATAAAATTATAACACCAGTTGAAAACTTATTTACATGATATATAAATGACAAAATAATGCATAATACATAAATCTAAAATTCCATAAAAAACAAACATCTCCAAATATGAACATAATTTGTAAAAAAAAGAGTTTAAAATAAAAGATATACAAGATAATCAAACAATGCAAATAAGTAATAATATAGTATCTTTTGCTTTTGACATTGATAAAGATAAAAAAGACTCAAAACTTTGTGTGCAAGGCTGGGCATTGTGGTGCACACCTGTAATCCTAGCACTTGGGAGGCTGAGGTAGGAGGATCACTGAGAGTTTGAGCCCAGCCTGGGCTACATAATGAGTTCAAGACCAGCCTGAACTACATAGTGAGATCCTGTCTCCAAAAAAAGCCACAAAAAATAAATAAATAAATAAACTTTGCATGCCAATGGTGTTATGGGAAAACCAGAACTCTCAATACTGTTGTGTGTGCTGTATAAAGTAAACTTCACAAATGGTAATACTTTCCAAGTGTAAAACATATAATCTTATTTCTTAATTTAATCAAAGGGATAACTGCACAATGTACAACTTTCTGTAGAAACATGTAAACTATATGAAATATAATATTGCTTCAAATAGAGAAAAAAATCAATATTCATCAATAGATTTGCTAAGTTACGGTAAATGCATACAGTGTAGTAGTAACTAAATACAAATAAAAGTATAGATCTATTTTATCGACATAGAAAGACATTTGTTACCCACTGTCATAAAAATTTATAATAAGGAATGATGGTAATATTCCCTCATGTAAAATTATGTATGTTTGTACACAGGTAAGGGAGATTTGTAGAAATATTTAAAATGTTAAGAATGATTGAGAATGACCTTTTAGCTGATTTATACTTCTTGTGCACAGGTTTTCATACTGTGTGAAGGCTTTACAACTAAGCATAAGCATTTTTACAAAATAATAAAACTATTTTTGAAAGTACTATGTATGCCTTCCATATTCATCCATTAACACATTCACAACAGGGCTGTAATTTGTATGTTTGGCTGTCAGGTGGCTCTAAACCACCAGTGGTACATGTATGAATATGAACATATACATGGCACTATGTTACATAATGTATGTTCTTAATCATAGCATTGAAAGAATCAACAACTCTTGTTTCTAACAGAAACAAGATTACTATTAATAGTTTAATATAATACAATATAGTATAGTCTCATAAATAATACAATAAATATAAAATGGCCAACAATAGGACTATCCATAAATATATCTCGATCTATACAAACGATATTGGAAAAAATGATCATTTTAAAGCAGAGGTTCTTATTTAATGATGGTATTTTTTTTTGGTACTGGGGATCAAACTCAGGACCTTGCACCTGAGAGGCAGGCACCGGAACCGCTGAGCTAAATCCCCGGCCCTAATGACGGAATTTTTTACACCCTAAAAAGAGCAGCACTATGAGTAGCAGTACAGAACTGACTTTGGAACTAGACTGTCTGGGTTCAAATTCTAGCTACGTGCTCCCAATCAAATTGCTTGAATTATTTGTGCTTTGTTTTCCTCATCTATGAGGTGAGGATCAATAATAATACATTCATAAAGTGGTTGTAATAGTTCCACTCCAGATCCTACATTCCACTGGCCTGGCCCCATCAGCTTTTCAGAATCTCCATCTCTTTCGTGTCCTTACTGTCTTCCTTAATGAGTTTAGAGTACCTTATTCATCACTGTTGTTGAGATCTGTGAAGGGCCTGAGATTTCAGCCTCTTTTCAAGCTAATAAATTTCATGGATGTTAAAAAAAGACACAAGAATTCTAGAGAGAAGGGACTTTGTTACCCCCAGCAAAAGAAGCAGGATGAGCTTCATGATCACACAGATCCTCTGCCCTCCTCCCACTACATCCATGGCACAGCAGAAAAAGAGCCCAGGCTGCATGTAGAAGACTGGTGTTACAGCTGAGGAACCCAGACCTTAGGAAACCCAAATCTTTCACAATGGGATGCAAACAAACCTGCCTAATGTTTGCCTGGGAGAAACACTATCTCTCTCTACTATACTAAACAAGAAACAAACTTTTCTGTTCTGGAAAGAGACATTATCTTCTAAAACTGATCACTACATATATGTCCTTGAAAAGACAGTATGGTGCAACAAAGGCTGTCAGTGTCTCTATCCACAAAAGAAATCTTTAAATACTCAAGACCCACAGGGACTTTTCTCCCAACAATTATAACTACTCTTTGGCAGAAACTGTCGAGTTTCTTGCTGATCTCTCATCCCACTGTTTCTACCTGGCAAAGTGCCTCCCTGATTAAATTTTTTTTAAAACTTCCTTTGTACTGACACCCAACCACTCCACCAGAATAGTTCCATCAAGGTTAATGGTTGTCTCAGTCTGACCAAATCTGGAGTGACTCCTCAGTTCTCATGACACATGTTAGCAGTCACATTCCACATGGTTAATTACACTCCCATATGTGAAGTTCTTTTTTTAACTTTGGTTATAAGTTGCCACCAGGTTAACCAACTAGTTCATTGGCTATTCTTCAGGATCTTTTGTTGTATCCTCCTCATTTTCTTGACCTTCAAGTGTTAGAGCCTCCATAAAGTGTTGTATGAAAGGAGAAAAGGTTAGAGCCTCCATAAAACCCTTCAGATCTCTTCTAGCTAGACTCACTTCTATCCCGGTCCAGCAAATCAAATTTTCAGAAGTGAAATGCTACTTCACTGTTCTTAAAGATGCCACAGCTGATTCTGGTGTGCAACCAGGGTTATAATCACTACTGCATAAGACTTCCTCTAATAGCATGCTTTCAATACCTCTTGTCCTAAAGACACCCAAAATTTTACTTGACTTCTCTCTTTTATATTCAGATGCCAAGCCACCTGCTTGACACTCAGATGTCAAATATATTTTTCAGACATAAGAAGTCAAAAACAAACTTTTGATGTTCTCTTATTTGTTCCTTCTCTAATCTCCCCATTTCAGTAATTTGATTCAATTCACCCAGTTTCCTAAGACAAAGGCCTTGAAGTCATTCTTGACTACTATCTTTTTTCACACCTCACATTCAATTCAGCAGCAAACCTTTCAACCCTACAGAATATTTCCAGACTCTGACCTCTAACTGTATCCAATACTGTTATGTTTCACCACACTACCCTTATTCTCACCCAAAACATTGCAATAACCTCCTAACACCTACAACCTTATTTCCTCACAGAAGCAAGAGATATCATTAAAAAGGTTAAAACAGATCTCATCACTCTTCTGTTCAAAATCTTCCAACGGCATCTTATCCATCCTTTACAAGGACTTACATAATGCATATGCAAGTGTTTATCCCACCTTTTCTACCTCCCTGGACATCGTCTTCCCACCTTTCTCCCCCCTTCTGATTCTGCATCAGTCACTAAAGTCTCCTTGCCACTCCTGAAAACATCAAACCTAAACCTCAGTTTCCTCTTTATAGAATCTCCTTTCCCACCTTCCTTCCTTCTCCCTCAGATACATACATGCCTCATTTGTTCAAGCAAAATATAAGCTTACAACCTAGCAATTCCAAACTTAGTTATTCAAGAGCAATAAAAAGATATATCCAGCAAAGACTTGTACTGAATGTTCTCATCAACTTTGTCTATAATATCCAGATGTAAATGAAACTCTAATGCCTATCAACATTGGTATAGCCATTAGAATTACTGTTCAGCAACAAAAAGGAACAAACTATAGTTATTAACAATGTAGATGAGATATTGCAAATATTATGTTAGGAAAATAATCCAGATATTAAAGAATATATATTGTATGGGTAATAAGAAATATGGCTTCACCTAAAGAGACATCTGGACTCTTTACCAGCTCCTGGGAGGTAACCTCTAAAATCTTGGAATTTCTGCAGTCATCTGATGTTGATGGTAGAATTCTTTTTTTTTTTTTTTTTTTTTTGGTACCAGGGATTGAACTCGGGTCCTTGTGCTTGCACAGCAGGCGGTGAAACCACTGGGCTAAATTCCCGTCCCCGATGGTAGAATTCTTAAGACCACACCAAGTAATATAAATTAATGAGATGATTCATGTTGAGCATCTGATAGTTTTTGCTAACAAAATGATTCAGAAGATGCCACTGCCCACCAGAGCCCCACACAGGTGCCAAAAATCCCAGAAGGCACGCACCCTGCCCCCCCACCGCACCCAGGAGGTCTCAGGAAGTGTGTGCATCAACCACATCCAACATCGCCACTTGCCAGAGCTCTGTACCAGTGCCAGGAGGACCTGGGAAGCACCTACCCCACCTCCAGCTGACGATAATACCCAATGGCCCCACTCCAGTGCCAGGAGAGGCGGGATCCACACACCCACCTCTAGTCCCTGGGTTCTCCACACCACAGGGCAACAGAGTTGACAACAGACCGAACTGACCTAAGAAGAGACCAATGCCCAGGAGGAGAGTTTCACTTCAGGACTGAATTCATATCCCTCCACAAAGACGCGGTGAGAGATAACCTTGGGAGATAGGCTGGAAGAGGGTGAGAGCAAAACAGAGAACTCCTAGGATCCCCTGGGTGATCCAGGCTCAAACTAGGAAGATTACGGGGCCTGATTCTGTTGTGGGAGGCCAGATTCAGTGGAGTAATCATTAGAGGGGGCAGTCCTGAAGAAGGCAGTATATAGTCTAGAGATATGTTTGAGGTCTGGCACTGCTACCAACATTCAGCAGAAATCAGTACTCTTAATTACTATAGGACAGTATAAAGGGGGCCTAAATGTCTTCACTAAAATCAGAGTCCTCTTTGTTTTGGTGAAAGGCTGTTATGAGTGGTTCCTAGGGTTTGTCAGTATCTAGCTGACACTTGAGGCTATCATTGTCACTAAATTTACTATCACAGAAACAGGAACATAGCAATGGCTGGCAAATGGTTTTCTCCCCTATCAATACCTGGACTGCTGGGAGAGGGGCATTATTAACCATACTGTATCTCTCTCCCAAAGAATGAGGCACTGGGCCAAAGACTTTGTAAACTCCAGCACTAAAAAACAAACAAAAGAAAATAGAAACATGAAAAGACAAGGTTCTTTAAAAAGACTAACAAAATGCCTCTAAAAACTCCCAACTCCCCCCAAAATCAGTCCAGGGGTCACTGAGAGGAAAAAAAATCATAAGCTACACAGCAGATAGTTTGAAAGGGTACCAATGGAGGTAAAACAGTTCTATAAGGTGCTTGGTGAATTTAAAGAAGATATAACTAATCACATATTAATAGACCATAGTGAAACAAATGATCAGTGAATCTACAGAAGATGCTAATAAACAGCTAGTGGAGCTAAACAAAGGGATGCAAAGTATGAATGCCCAGCATAGAAAAGAAAAGAAGTTCATAAGAAAGTTCCAAACAGAAATCCAGGAGATTAAAAACGTGACTGAAAGTATGAATAGCAGAAGAGACCAATGTAATGACAGAGTCAGAGCTAGAAGACAGGGCTGTGGTCAACAATCAAGTTAAAAACCCAAGAGAAAATGAAAAATGGATCAAATAGCTCCTAGATGACTCAAAGAGGACTAAAAATAATTGGAATTAGTAAAACAATAAATAGACAGTACAAAGGACATTTAAAAAGCTGTTTACACAAATTATAGTAAAAAAACCTTCCATAGAAAAAGCATATAGAATCCTGAATACCCATGATCACAAGAAGGAAAAAAAACACTCCACACCACGTAATGATTAAAACCTGAAATACAGCACAAGAACAGAATCTTAAAGGATGTTAGAGAAAAGCAACAAATCACCTGCAAAGAAAATCCTGTTAAAATTACAACAGATTCATCAACAAAAACCTTAAGGTGAAGGAGAGCATGAAATGAAGTGCTTCAGCCTCTCAAAGAAAACAACTTCCAACCCAGATTGTTATATCCTGCAAAACTATCTTTCAAAATTGGAGAAGTAAGGTATTTCCAAGATAAGGAAAACCTAAAGAAATTCACAATCACCACACTGCCACTCCAAAAACTTCTGAAGGATATCCTAGAAGGAGACAATGAAGCTAACAATGCCAAAAGGTCTAATAAAATGAGTACATCAGGTAGGGCTAGCAATTAAGAATAAGAAAGGAAAACAGCAACAGAAAATTAATACAATGATAGAAATAAATCAATACCTATCAATGTAAATGGACTTAGCTCACCAATCAAAAGATACAGATTAGCAGAATGGATCAAGAAACAAAATCCAAAGGAATGGCGTATACAAGAAGCACATTTAAGCTGGTTCTGGGAAACAGCATATATGTCTACCAACAGATGAACAGATGAGGAAAATGTGGTATTTATACACAAAAGAGAACTGCATTGGCATAAAGATAAAATTGAGGCATTCAGAAGTCAATGGATGCAGCTTGAGAACATAATGTTAAATGAAATAAATCAGGCACAAAAGCTCAAATATCACATACACACAATAACAAAATAGAAGAGAGATAAATAGTAAGTAGGGAGAAGTTCAACTATTTCCCCAAATTACATATTCCATTGTTTTAAAAATATTTCAATATACATGGTAATTTGTTTCATTTATACTAAAAGTTCATCTTAATTGGTTGAAGTTTGCATTATTATTTGGGGTTTTTTTGTAAGAATCTTTTTGGCTTGCACTATTTTGCAGATAATGATACAATATAATAACTATTGTAATTCCCTGTTATTTGGCTATGAAAATGTTAAACTTTTTCATAAAATAAAAAGAAAAAAATTTTAAATGACTCAGAGTAGGACCTAGCCATATTAGGAAGACCAATTGTGACTGCAGAATTGAGAAGTTTGAGCCAGATTATATCAGTTCAACATCCAGGAAGGAAAGGAAACTAAAGACTGAGTTTAACAATGCAGGCTGTGAGCTAATCGATCATACCTACATAATGAAGCTTCAATTTAAAACTCTGGATACTGCCAGGGATTTAGCTCAGTGGTTCTGCCGCCTGTCTCACAAGCGCAAGGTCCTGAGTTTGATTCCCAGTTTAAAAAAAAAAAATCTCCGGATACTGAAGCTGCAATGAACTTCCTGATTGGTAATAATACTCCATGTGCGTTATCATACATCAAGATAACTTGTCCTGAGAAAAATGGATACATGGGGCCCTCCTACTTTACCCAATGAATCTCTTCCTTTGGGTGGTTCTAATTTGTTTCCTTTTGCTATAGTAAAACAGTACTCCTAAATATAGCACTTTCCAAAGTCCTGTGAATTTCTCTATTAAATTATCTAATTTGAGAGAGCCTGTCAATCCCTAATTTATAGCCAGCTGGTCTGAAGTGAGGTGGCCCTGGAGACCCTTGAATTTGTGGTATCGGACGTCAGTGCAGTCCTGTGAAACTGTTCCTGTGTGGTAACATAGCATGACTCCATTTATGACATTTATGAAGTTCTTGAACAGACAAAACTAAACTGACAGAAGAAAGGTCAATGGTCGCCTTGGGCTAGGTGGGGGTAAATGGGGGGTGACTGCAAACAGGTGAAGCAAATGTTCTATGTATTTTCTTGTATATATTCTAATGTGTACATTTTTTAAAACCCATCAGATTTTATAATTAAATGAACATATTTTATCATGTGTAAATTATATCCTAATACATTTGATTTCAAAAGAAAAGACAACCCTATGTCTGATATTATTGAGAATGTTGTTCATTCTATCACATGATTTCCCTTTTTAATTAAAAGATACAGAAAAATTTCTATCTAATCTTAGCCCAAGATCATCTGTACTTCTCTGTGGCTTCTCCTGGGTTTTTTTTTAAAGACATCATTAGAAACTGAATCCTCAGATCTAAATTTAAACACAAATTTGTAGAGTTTTTTCAGTGTCATTCCTGGCTTGAATATGCTCTCAATTCCTTTTGCTTAAATTTTAATTCACATTACATAGTAATATTTTGCAAATTACTGCAAGCTGATCTATTTTTCTGCTGGAAAATTGGGTAAAATTTGTTCTAAACACATATGTAATATTTTTGTATAGATTTGAGTGAAAATAATTTTTTGTTCCTTTATAAAAATCTAGAAAGATATTTATGTTGCTATGTTCTGTATTATCTGGACATTCAACTTACTCTTTAAAAAAGTTTCAGGCTTTTAAAAGTTACCCAGAAACTGACCTATAAATTACAAAATGTGTTAATGCCACATCTGTACTTCCTAAAATCATTTTAGCTTTATACATTGTTTGAGATCTGTATTAATAAATACATTCTACAACAGTTGTGACCCTTTGTGAAGGGGTAAACTGGGCACTGACCCCAGGCCCTTTCCAGTGAGCTAGATCTTTAGCCTTTTTCTTTAATGAAAAGAGGTCTCATTAAATCATTACATTGCCCAGACTGGGCTCAAACTTTTAATTCTCCTGTTTAAAACTCCAAGAATGCTGGGATTACAAACATGTGCCACCACTCCTGGCAAAACCTGTGACACTGAAATTTTAAATAGTCATGAACACTTGAAGGATAGGTTATCCAGTAAAAATTTGTTCTTAAAAATTGTGACAGGCAAAAATCTTTTAAATATACACCTATAACTGCTTATGAAAATAAATATCTTTTGTTTTGAACATTCTAAATATGAAACCTCAATCTTAAAGTAAATACAACGTAGGCATCAGAGTTTTGCCTGAAAGAGTAGCTCAGACTCTAAAAAGTTAACTCAAAGTATGCAATGAAAGAAGCTCTGAGGACCCATTCATGATAAAAACCCTGCAGAAAATTGGAAGAGTGTGGGGGGCCTTGACCCCCGCTAGAACTCTTGAGTGCCTTTTACGGACATATCCGGGCCTGCTGCAAATCTACCCGGCAACAAGGAAGTAGCCCCAGTACCCTCCTCTCGCTCCTCCCCTCTAGCCCTACGGTATATATGTTGTAGCA
>NW_004624736.1:19841544-19852497 GCF_000247695.1 Heterocephalus glaber | reverse complement strand
ACAAGATCCCAATGATGAATGTAACTACATTGTATACCTAAAATACACCAATAAATAAACTTTTTAGAAAAAGAAGCTCTGAGGAGTACTAACAAGGGTATATTTGGATATTCTATTTTTTAGATAATTAGGATTCAACTATAGATTAAATGTATAACAAAATATATTAACATTCTACTTAAATCACTTATGTTTGTTCAGAGGTATTTCAAAGCAAATAAGCATATTTACTTCTATCTTTAAAATTTTAGTTTGGGCCAGTCATATCAAAAAGTTCAGCTAAATGAGGGCTCTTTATTTCCACAGTGATTGATATCTCAGCCCTTCAGTGGAAGTAACATTCTCCCCTGTTTGAGGTAAATGATCTCATGCAGGCACACCATTTGGATACCTAGAAAAGGCAATTTATCTCAAGTGGGCAAACACTATAATGAAAGCAAGGAGGTTGCCACCTGTCCAGTGTTTACAAAAGCAACATGGAAACTAGGGTCTCTGCCCACCACCTACAAATGCATCACCAAAGTTTAAGGACGTAACAGGGGAACTTTTAGCACCTTCTATATATTCTTACACTATTTAAAGTCTGCACCTCCACATCCCAGCCGTGACTGCATCCTGCCTGAAGTTGTGCATCAGATGTCATTCTTGCTCTAAAATCACTGTGTAATTTATTTTCTGGGAGACCAAGTGAATTCATACATTTTTCTTTTATCTCCTAATGTAGAGGGGTAAATATATTTTTCACAATGACAAAGAATTACATTAAATAAATTAATATGAATAAGATTATAGCTTAGCAATCTATTTTTAAGTCTCCAAATGTATAAAAATATGGATAACACAAATTATCAGCTTATTAAACTAAATTCAAAAACAATTACGTTCTTTCAAAAGTGCTAGAATTTTGCTGTTAACCTGTAATATCAAAATTCTTACAATAATTGAGATTTTCATTTTAGACGTCAAATCCAGTATGTTAAGGTCATGCCAATACATTAAAAACATACATGACTCACCAACATCAATGGCCACATCTAAAAATAATCTTTTGAGTAAAAGTTTCCTACTAGAAAAGCCTTGGCCTAGATACTTGAAATCACAATGAATGATTCAGAATTACACAGAATTGTGTAAAAAATTAAATTACATCTGACATTATCATTTCATTCATGGTTACATTTCATTGAACAGGCAAGTCTTAACAAGAACATTGTATTATTTTTACTATTAATGTATCTGAAATGACTATAATTAGTCCAATGACACAGTTTAATCAGAATTACACAGAATTAATTGTATATCAACATTTCTCCCAGTGCCAAGCAAACTAGTTTTCAATGAAACTTTTACACAAATACATCATACAATCTGAATCACAAAGAAATAAACTTGTATTTTAGACCTTTGGAAATTGCTGATTATAGGTGATTCCCCACCTGGTAGAAAGAAGACTATTCAAATTAACTCTATCTAAAATAATCTAGAAAAAATAAAAGCATAATGCCAAATGAGACAGAGAAAGTTTCTACTGGCTCATTTATTACTTTAGTTTCTGAAATTTGCAACCAGAAGTATAAATGAAGGAAGACAAAAACAAGTGAGAGAACACTGCCTATAGTATTTAATAAAAAAAAATTAATGGTAAGCTTTCCATAGGAAAATAGATCACAGATAAAAGGTTCATACATTTGTCAAAAAGCTCACTTAATTCCCACCATTATTAAAGACCAAATTAGCCATCAAAATTGAAATTAATTTACATTATTAAATATAGGTTGAATAAGCTGTCTGTGACTGAATAAAAAAAGAAAAGAACAAATACATTTTCTTCCTAGATGGTTTATTAGCCATAAAGAATTTCTGGACATTTGCTTTTAAGTATATTTTGCAATGACATAAAAGGGGAGATCATACCTGTTTTACTAATGACTTCTTGTAACTCAGCCATAGAACTGATTATTGCAGCAAGAAGATCAGAACTGGTGAGCCAACTGAGTGCTTGCAAACAACATAACTGCTCCTTTTGATGTTCTGTAAAAATAGAAAATATCCATTATGAAATGCTATAAAAAGTTATTAAAATCCATATATAAAATTCATTACAGTATTCAGTTATTTAACTAACAAATCAAACTTTCTGCATAGAACATTGACTGGCACAGAAAAAAAATCTATAAGAAATGTTAGATTTGATTGATCCAGTTTATAAGTAACTATTAAGGGTGGTCAAAAAAGACAGAAATTTTCCTTAGTTTTATTCTTATTACTTAACAGTCTGCTTTTTAAAAAGTTAACAATTGAATCTATTGTTTCTTCAGAATACTCAAAAATGTTAGCTGGAAAATTTACATTTGTGATATTTTTATACAAGTCTTCAATAGTTTTTTTTTAACTTGCTCTTTTATACTATTTATAAAAAGTTAAATTATACTGATACTTTTAAGTAGGGCTATTTTGGATTATCTTAATTTAAAAATTGCTGTATAAGCTCTTCACTTTATTACAAAAAAGATTCAAATATAATAAAGCTAAACAATGGCAAAATTATACATATTTGCTCTATATATTAATCAATTGACAATAAATTATCAAGAGCCTGATTTGTCTAAAAATATACATTTATTTATACAAACACTATGTGTCTACATAGATACAGAACTAAGTTATAGGATTTGATGTGACATGATCTTTTAAAGGTTTCATATGTGCTAATTATATTTTTAAAAGCTCAGATATCTTACTTGGAAATTTAAGCTTGTCTTTGGGCTCTCCTGTACACACTAACATGCCTATGCCTTCTTTGAAACTTTCCATCCAAGTAAAAAGAGAGCCACATGATTGGCCCAAAATCTTGAGTCTGTTTGCTGCCAAAATTGCAATAACACCTTTCCGGAATACACGTATCAATCCTTTGAATGGTTTTTTCTTCATCTTGGCTTCCTCTTGCTTCTTTTCCTCTACTGCTGACAATGCTTCAACTAAAGTTCTAATTTCCAATTTGAACAATTCAAAAGTGTTGACCTGCTCCTGGAGAAAATCTCTCTGTGTAGACAAGGCACATGATCTGCTATAGAGGGGATACAATGCACCAGCCATCAATGCACAGGCTGCCAGCAAGGATGTCTGCTCCCTTTGAGTCTTTGACAACACATTTTTGAACTGTGAATTTTCAAGAATTAACTGTGCATGTGACTTCTCAATATAGTTCAATTTGTCCATATTTTTTTCTGCAATTTCTTGAAATTTCTAAAAAAGATGTCAGATAATATATTTGATTATAAAACAAGCATTTATTAATTTATCTTTAGACCAAAAAAACTTTTGCTGACACTACTTCTTCCCCTTTCAAAAGATCCATTTCTAAAATATCCAAAAACTATATAAGATACAGCAACAGTAAGCCAAACATCTTAGGTCTGAATGTTCACACTGATTTTTAAATCCACTTACACAGAAGCTTTATATAAACTACACCCATAAATTTAAGGGCACTTTGTGGACTTCATGTAAACTTGCACATAAATACGTATTTTTTAAAAAGAAAATGTTTTCTCTACATAATTTCTCCTTTTGCAATTCCTCAGTAACTTTTAAACAGAAATTATACTGCTAGTAGAGGCTTTTCTATTCACAAAAAGGCATTACCTTTTACCAAAATTAACAAAGGTCTAAATCTATGATAAAAGAAAAAGCATCTGACTGTCTCCTATTTACTGATGAGAAGGCACTGGCTAATTCGAAGCATGCCCTCTTACTTCAGTTTCTTCTTAAACCCCCACACACACCCACACACACACCAGGCTCACAGGGAGGGGAACCTGGCTCCCCAGAACTATGGTAAGTGCCCAGGGCTGGGAGATCTAGGGAAAACAGTGATGGAGGCCCCCAGCCATTATGATCTGCAAAAACAGTATGGGGTTTTGCTCCAGGGGGACTCCTTCTATATGGTAGACAACGGGTAGATAGGGATTCAAGCATGAGTGCCTGCCATATTGCCAAAGAGTGCTTAATCAGGTGCCATTTCAGGAAAGGGTTGACTATTTAAATCTGGAACTCAGAATAACTAAAAAACAACTTCACTTCAGGGCTCACCTTGCTACCCTCCAAAAGTGACTGGGTGAGAGACAGCCATGGGAGACAGCCATGACAAGGAGTGGACTAGAAAGAGTCCCCTGAGAAAGTTAACCACAGAAAGAGGACATAGGCCTAGCACCCATAATGAGAAGTCAGGGCCAGCTTGAAGTGAGCTCAGAAAAAGCTGGTTCTGGAAGTGCCTGTCTTCATTAAGTACTTGAACCCTTACCTTGCTGCCTACATTCAGCAGATCTGAGGTCTAATTACTTTCACTATCTACAAACATGAGCAAGGACACATCTCAGCATGGCCATTGCCACAGCCTACAGTAAACAGAGGGCCATCTGGAATAGAAGGCACCTCATAAACTCATAGGACATAAGGCTAGGCAGATAAAACCATGATTTGCTGGACTTCAAAACTACAGATTCTGAAAAAAAAGCATTCATTCAAAAGTATTTTTTTTTATTTCTGGTTTTGGACTCATCTTCCTTTTACTTTCTTTTTCTTACCCCTTTTTTCTTTTTCGTTTTTTCCTTTTAATTTTTTCTAATTTTTATTTTCCACATTATTTCCTTCTTCCTCCCTTTATCTTTCAGTTTCTTTTTTTCCTGTTATCACCTTTATCTAATTCTATTAATATCCTATTCCTTAGTAGGGTCCTTTGTGTCACTTTTCTCTCATCACCCACTGTTTAATTTTTCAAGTTTTTTTTTGCATCCTCCCATTCTCAAACCCCTACTATAGCTTTAATAGTATAACCATTAAGCTTTATTAAACTTTAGATAGTTAACACTACCTCACTACTGTTTAACTCTTTTTTATGATTAGTGGAGATATAGTTGTCACACTTAGTAGATATTTGCTATATGTCAATATTTCATTTGTCTTAATGTTTATACTATAATTATAGATTTCTAAGGTGGTACAATAATGGTTCTTATGTCAATAACCAGTTTGTGTTTGGGCACAGTGGTGCATGTCGGTAATCTCAACACGCTGGAGCCTGACACAGGAGGATCATTGCAAGTTTGAGGCCAGCCTGTGCTACATAGTAAGTTCAAGGCCAGTATGAACTACATACTGAGACCATGTCTCAAAATAAAATTCAGTTTGTCTTGGATGATATTACCATTGCTGGTTTACTTGACGTTGCCACAGATGCACATCTGGTCCTATTAATAGATTTTCTTGGTATGTAAATATCCAGATTACTTTGAAGACTTTAACAATACTTCAGTCCATTCCCAGAGAACTGGGTGCTGGTTCAATTACACTGCATCTTGTCGTCCCAAATTAACAGAGATGGTTGGATCACGAAACAGTACTATAGGAAGGCAAACCCTGACTAAAACAAACTAAAAATGGACTAACTAAAGAGACCTCCATACTAGCAACAAAATCTTTCCACTGTAAGAGACTGTAAAGCACAACAAATAAAAAACAATAGAAACACAAGAAGACAAGCCAGCAAAATGCCTTCCAAAACTTCCATCAACCCCAGAGCTGATACATGGGGTAACGAGAGGGAAGAAAGAAAAAGCCACATGTCAGGAGCCACTCTACATAATTTTGAGGAAAAAATCATTTCACAATTAAATTATGATTAGGGCTGTCTGTGGCCTCAATAGTCTTGTGAGGCTGTGACGTTCAAGGGCAAGATTACATCAGCTGAAGACATCCTGGGTCTTTCAGAACTGAGCAGAAAGGTTTCACCTGTGGAGGGACAAATTCCTTATCAGCTTAACTCATCCCACCTACTGTTGTTAAGAACATTTTGCTGATCTCATCTTCCTAATCGATTTAAACTTCTCATGGACCTAAAATCCTCATCAACATAAGATTCTCAGCCTCATAGAATTACTGCCACCATTCAAGTCATCTGATACTTCCCCCCAATTATAAGATCCTTGTCAATTTAGGATTATCGCCACCCTCTGAGTCATCTGATGCTCCCTATGAACCCAATAAATAGTAGCAAGCTCAGGGTGCCTTTGTCTTTGCTGCCCAGAGCAGCACTGATCAGACCAAAAGCTCAGCTTTTTCTCCAAGTCTCATTTCCTGTCTTTATTCTTTAATTCATTTTGTCTTGTAGTGGCTCACAGGAGACCAGGACTCACGGCAGGGGTTCTGGTAACATCCCCTTTCCCATTACCTACAGCCACACAACCAAATTATTTGAAAGGAATAACAAGAGAGATTAAGAAACAGAACAATAAAGTGCTCAGCTGGCTCAAAGAACATAAAACTAAACAGATAATGGATATAATACACAAAACGATCAGAGAGCTTATGGAAGACACTAATAAAATGCTAGCTGAGCTAAACAAAATGATACAAAATATGAATGTCCAGTTTGGCAAAGAATTATAGTCCATAAAAAGATTCCAAACAGAAACTTAGGCAATCAAAAATTATAATAAAAGTACAGGAAGAAGAACGAGCAATGTGAGGGCAGAATATCAGAATTAGAAGATTGAGGTGCTTTCAAAGACCAATTGCTGGGCCAGGGATTTAGCCCAGTTGTTTTGCCTCCTGCTGCACAAGCACAAGAACCCTAGTTTGATCCCTGGTACCCCCAAAAAATAACAACAAAAAAAACAAAAACAAAGACCAATTGCTCAGAGATACCTTAAAAACAACAAGAGAATATGAACAATGGGCACAACAGCTGCTACGTGACAATAAGAAGATGGAGATTAATTGGAATGTGAAAAATCATAAGGCACCACAAATGGCATAAAAAACTGTTTACAGAAACAATAGCAGAAAACTTTCTAAATCCAAAAAGTGAAGATACAAATAAGACATACAGAGCCCCAAAATAGTGACAATCAAAAGAAAACCTCTCCAATCAGAAAAAATCTCCACATCATATCATAGTAAAAATCCCAGAAGTCCAACACAGGGACAGAATCTTGACAACTGTTAGAGAAAAGCAATAAATCACTTATAAGAGTAAACTCATTTGAATTTCAGCAGACTTCTCAACTCAAATCTTAAAGGCAAGGAAGGAGAGCTTAGGGTGAAGTGTTTCAAGCCCTAAAAGATAAAAACTTCCAACCCAGACTTAATAACTTGCAAAACTTACTTTTGAAATTGATGGAGAAATATAGTATTTCCATGACAAAAAGCATCTCAAGAAATTTATGACCACAAAACCAGCACTACAAAAAATTCTCAAGGATATCCTAAAAAGAGACAATGAAGCCAAAAATGTCAAAATACCTAATAAAATGAATACATCAGGCAGACTGACCAGTTAAGCAGAAAGAAGAGGAGGAAGAAATCAGCAACAGGAAAATAAAGTCAATACATCTTAATAATATCTTTCAATATGAATGGTCTCAATTCCTCAATCAAAAGACACAGACTGTTAGAATGAATCAAGAAACAAAACCCAACAATATGTAGTATACAAGAAATATATTTAATCCAAAACAAAATACACAGATTAAAAACCAAAAGTTGAGGGCCAGGGATTTAGCTCAGTGGTGTGGCCACCTGCCTTGCAAGCATAAGGTCCCGAATTCCAACCCCAGTACCAAAAAAAAAAAAAACCAAAGGTTGAAAAACAGTATTCCATGCAACAGGAACCCAGAAATTAGCTATCCTAATTTCAGACAAAATGGATTTCAAGTCAAAACTGATCAGAAGAGGCAAAGAAGGTCACTACACATTGGTTAAGAGAACAATTCAACAGGAAGAGAGAACAATTATAAACATATGCAGCAAACATTGGTGCACTCAATTTCATAAAACAAACAATACTGCACATAAAACATCAGATAAATACCAACATTATTTTAATGGGAGATCTCAATACCCTACTACTGCAAGTAGATAAACTAGGAAAAAATAACAAAGAATGTCAGAGTTGGACCAAACCTTTGAACAAACAGACTTGATAGATATGTACAGAGTGCTCCATTCAACAACCACAAAATACACTTCTTTTCAGCATCATATAGGACTTCTCCAAAATATACCACATACTAGCCCATAAAGAAAGCTTAAGCAAGTGCAAAAGAATGAAAATTATATCATTATCAGATCACAGTGCATTCTAACTAGAAATCAATGGCAAAGAAACCACAGAAATTATGTATGCACACAGATATTGAACAATGCCCTCTTGAATAACCAATTGGTCACAGAAGACATCAAGGAAGAAATAAGACAGCTCCTAGTATCAAATGATCATGCCAGTACAATATACCATAACTTATGAGACATAATGAAAGCAGTCCCAAAAGAAAGTATAGCTGTGAATGCTCACATCAGAAAAATAGTGAGTCAACATATAAATAAATAAATAAATAAATAAATAGAAAAATAGTGAGTCCATAAAAATAACCTAATGATGCACCTCAAGGACCTAAAAGAGCAAAAATAATCAAAATCCAAAACTAGTACAAGGAAGGAAATTATAAATATCAGAGCAGAAATTAATGAAATTGAAACTAAAAAATATGACAAATAATCAATGAAGTGAAGAGCTTTTTTTTGAAAGAATAGACAAACCCCTAGTCAATCTTACCAAAAAAAAAAAGTAAAGATCTAAATCAATGCAATTAGAAATGAAAAAAAGAAAAATCACAAAGGACTCCACAAAAATCCAGATTATTAGTAACTACTTTAAGACCCTATACTCTAATAAAATGAAAAATTTAGAAGAAATAGATAATTCCCAGGCACATAGGAACTACCAAATATGAACCAAGAAGATATAAAAAATACTGAATAATCCAGTATCAGGCAATGAGATTTAATAATGATTTTTTTTAAAACTACCAACTAAGAAAAGTCCAGGTCCCAAAGGATTCACTGCTGGATACCAGTACTCCTCAAACTCTTTAATGAAACTGAAAGACAAAGAGTATTCTCAAAGTCATTCTTGGAAGCTAGCAATACCCTGATTCCAAAACCAGAAAAGGACCCAACCAAAAAAGAGAACTATAGGCCAATCTCTTTAATGAATACAGGTACAAAAATCCTCAAGATACTGGAAAACAGGATGCAACAAATCATCAAAAAGATCCTATATCATGAACAAGTAAGATTCATCCCAGGAATTCAGGGATGGTTCAACATACGCAAATCAATAAATGTAATACATTACATAAACAACAGCAAAGACAAGAATCACATGATTGTCCCAATAAATACAGAAAAAACCTTTGACAAACTTCAACATCCATTCATGATTTTTAAAAAAAAAAAAAAATGCTGAGGACAATATCCCTTGTTCCTGGATAGGCAGCATCAAAATAGTCCAATGGGCAGATTTCTAAAAATGATAAGCAGACTTAACGCAACACTAATCAAAATAACAAAAGCATTCCTCACATAACTAGAGAAAACAATCCTAAAATTCATATGGAACCAGAAGAGATTTAGACTGCCAAAAGCAATCCTAGACAACAACAGCAAGGCAGAAAGCATCACAATCCCAGATTTCAAGTTATACTACAAAGCTAGTGATAAAAACAGCATGATACTGGGGGGAAAAAAGACACATAAATCAATAGAACAGAATAGAAGGTGCAGAAACATACATATTCAGCTACCTGATCTAAGGGGCCAAAAATTTACACTGGAGGAAAGACAGCCTCTTTAACAAATTGTGCTAGGAAAACTGGATGTCTACATGCAGAAGATTGAGTCTAGACCCATATATCTCACTATGTACTAAACTACAAAATCAAAATGGATCAAAGATCTAAATATTAAAACAGAAACAATGTGGAAGATAGAATAGGTAGAACTCTTAAAGACAAAGACATAGGCATAGGCAATGTCTTTCTGAACAGAATCCCAAGGGCATAAAAACACCAATAATCAACAAATGAGATTACAGCAAAATAAAAAGTTTGTGCACAACAAAGGAAATGACCAACAGAGTGAAGAGCCTGCAGAATGGGAAAAATATTTTGTCAGCTATTCCTTGGACAGAGGACTAGTATCTAGAATACACAAAGAATTTAAATAAATTAGACTCCTCAAAATAAAATACCCTATCAAAAAAATGAATAAATGAAATGAGCAGACACTTCTCAGAAGAAATACAAATGGCCAATAAATATAGAAAAATACGTTCAACATCTCTGGCCATTAGAGAAATGCAAATTAAAACAACACTGAGATCCCATCTTACTACAGAAAAAACGGCTATCATTAAGAAATCCGGTAACAACAAATGCTGGTAATGCTACAGGGGAAAGGGAACCTTTCTATGATTGTTGGTGGGAATGTAAACTAGTATAACTACTATGAAAATAGTTATGAAGATTCTTCAACAAAAACAAGAAATTCCATTTGACCCAGCTATTCCCCTCCTGGATGTCTTTCTAAAAGAGTTAAAGACATATTACAATGTTCCATGCATACCTATGTTTACAGCAGCACAATTCACAATAGCTAAATCTTGGATGTGGCCTATGTGTCCATCAACAGATGAACACATAAAAACAATGTGATATTTATACACAATGCTGTACTACTATGACATACAGAAGGATAAAGAGTCATCTGTAGGAAAATGTATGCACCTTGAGATCACAATTTTAAGTGAAATAAATTAGACATAAGCATAAATATTGCATAATTTCACTTATATGAGAAACCCAAAATATAAATAAAGAGCAAAATAAAAGATAATAGGAGGGCCAGGGATTTAGCTCAGTGGCGCCATGCCTGCCTCACAAGTGCAAGGTCCTGAGTTTGATCCCTGGTACCAGAGGGGAGGAAGGAGATTATGAGTCAGGGATGTAAATCTTTTGCATATGAGAAAGGGAACAAGAGATAGGAGGGTTAAAAAAACGATGTATGTAGATGAAATGATCATCTACAGAGAAAATACTAAGAAATCTCTAGGAG
>NW_004624736.1:19756414-19839823 GCF_000247695.1 Heterocephalus glaber | reverse complement strand
AAGATACTCATGTAAAGGTACAAGATCCCAATGATGAATGTAACTGTATTTTATACCGAAAATGTACCAATAAACTTAATGGGAAAAAAAATAAATGAATAATGTCAAAAAAAAAAGATGTATTGGGTCAGGGATTTAGCTCAGTGGTGCTGCTGCCTGCCTTGCAAGCGGAACGTCCCGAGTTCAATCCCCAATACAAGAAAAAATAAATAGGTACTGCTGAAGTAAAGAGCAAATTTGAAATAACAGATCCGAACTTCCTTTATTCATTTATCATTTAATAAACCTTATTGATTACTCACTAAATTCCATGTGCTACAAAAACATACAAGTAAATCAATTATTGTGGTATATCATAACAGAACTATGCCAGATTGCCACAGGAGTACCAAAGGGAACTTAACAAAATAATGTTGACAGGCTTTTGGAGAAATATGACAAAGGATAAGTGGGAATGTGGCATGTAATAGAAATAACAGCAACAAAAAAGGGTCAGACAATAATTTAACAGTCCCAGTTGGAATTTTATTTGACAAGTTAGCTATCATGATTTAGCCATGGATCTCTTTATTTTGAAAAGCAGACTGAGGGAGTTCACAGTTTTAATAAAGTGGTCATTTGAAGACAGAGAAATATTATACTCTGCATAAAAAAGTGTTGTTTTCATTATGAGATAATCCTTTAGAAACATTAAGGAAAACTATTTCTCTTTTGTATTATTAATTTAGACCAGTGGTGGCAAACCTACCTCACAAGTGCTATAGTGGGCACACAGAGCCCTCTGTGTTGGCACATGAGCCAAATCGCCCCAGCAGTCAAGCATCAGATAACAGTTGTTTTTTCTAAACTAAAACTTCAGTATTAAGATTTAATTGCCATGGGCTGGGGATTTAGCTCAGTGGCACCACACCTGCCTTGCAGGCAACAAGGTCCTGAGTTCAATCCCTGTACCAGAAACAAAAAAAAAGATTTAATTGCCATGTTGATACTTTGCAGTAAATAAGTGGGTTTTGGGTTGCAGTTTGAGTACTTGGTCTCTAAAAGGTTCACCATCACTGGTTTAGACCATATTATGTATAAAATTTAATTGCAGGGCTGGGGATTTAGCTCAGTGGTTTCGCCACCTGCTATGCAAGTGCAAGGACCCGAGTTCGATCCCCGGTACCAAAAAAAAAAAATTTAATTGTGGATTTATGGAAGAGTCATATGGTGAATGCATCTGATTCAAGAGTTACTCTGTGCACATCTAAAAGAAACAAAAGACATTTCTAAAATTTACATTGGCAGGAACACCTCTAAGGAGATAACTTGGAGCAAATCATATAAACTCTTAACCACTATGCAAGAGTTGACTGTCAAAGGCTGTGATGGGCAATGATAAGGCAGTAACTAAAGATTTCACACTTGTAGAAATATACTTTTGAAAAAATAAATCCTAGGAGATAAAGTTTCCCAAAAGTAGGTAGGAGGAGGAGGCATTCAGAGGTTTAATACAAAACACAAAGGGAACTATACAAGAAGGCACTCTGAAAGATTCATCTTCTTGGATATTTTGCCTAAGGCAGAAAGAAAATTATATTTTAGATATGGCTTTTCACTGCAAATAAGAAAGACATACACACCAGGACACATTCTTCAAGCACACCCCCAGTGACCTGCTTCCTCCAACTATGCCCCACTTCCTAAAGTTCCCACCACCTTCCAATAATGCCATCAAATTATGAGTCCATCATTGGGTTAATCCACTGCTGAAGAGGGAACCCTCAAGATCCAACCACCTTTCCAAAGGCTTCACCTCTGAACACTGTCATATTGTGCCTTCAACCCATCATCTTTTTGAAACTATTTCATATCCAAATCATAACATCCCCAATCATATTTCCCCTGACAGCCAAGCTGCAGCACCAGTATTCTATCAGTGAAATTTTACCCCAGAGTTCTATACAAATACCACTAGTAAAGCAAGTAATGTAAGGAAGAAGATTTTTTAAAGGAGCAAAAAGTAGTTGGCAGGTGAACTTGGAAGATGTACATCAAACCTCCTATGCTACCCAGCCTTTAAGAATAGTAAGAATAGTTGTAGCTAAAGCAGGATGACAAGAATTTGGAAAGAGCTGGAAGCAGGATAACGTGTTTTAAGGAAGTACAAATAATTGAATACACCTGAAGAAAATAGAGAATGATGGAAATTTGAGAAGTTGGTACAGAACAGATGATTGAGAGCTTTAAATGCTAAGCTAAGGAATTTAACTTTATTTGAAAAGCTATAAGATGAAACAAAATCCTTCAACATTACTATACTTAGTAAATGGATATGAAAGTCAGAAATATTAATAAAGACTGCCAGGAGTAGCAGTAGAATTGCAGGGGGATTGGAAAGAATGTGGGGAAAAGTGAAAATCACAAAGATTAATTCCACATTCTCTCCAAAATCAACATCCCACCCGTTCTATTAAAAGAAGAAGAGAAAATTATAGAAAACCTGAGAAGATAAAAGAGACAAACTAGCAATAGCTAAGTAAGTAGAAATAAAAGTGAACTACAGGGTGGGGGATTTTGGTTCCGCCACCTGCCTCACAAGCACAAGGTCCTGAGTTCGAACCCTGGTACCTAAAAAACAAAAGTGAACTAGTGTCTTAGGAAGAAGTTTATATTCAACAAAACTTTTGGAAAAAATGGTGAAAGGATATATTTGCTCACAATATTTTAAATATTTCAAAACAATATTCAAAACCATTAGTCAAAATCAAATGGACTGTTAAAAGAGAACTAAAAGTAAAATAGGCTTATTATGAAAGGTTTATTTCATTTTAAAATACGACAGATCTCAAACTCCAAACCATGAGGTGGATACAATTTTACAGCTCAATGGTCCTTGAGCTAGATTCACCTATGACCTCATCTTGCTGTCTTCACTGAACCAAGAACGCCCCCTCAAGTCACAGCATCCTACAGGCTTTCCCCTGTAAAAACGTCACTTTTCCCCACTGTCCTCAACTTGATGAAAGAGATTAGCCTGCTCTTTACTATGCAGACATTAACCTGACCACTCCTTTTCACAATTTAACACATTCTCTACATCCCAGTCCTTTCCTGTCCAACTCCTTAACACCAGTCAATTTCTAGCAATCCTCAGAGCTTATTTCAGCTCCTATCTATTCTATAACATATTTTACTAGCATTCTAATTCACAGTGAACTTGACTTTCTCTGAACTTAAGGGCCATGTAAGCATTTAATTCTACACTGTTACTTAGTGATTCCATGTGTACATGTATCCCCGCTGCCTTTCAACTACAGAGATTGCTGGTTCCTAGAGGGCAAGAATTATTCACTATAGAATCTGTCATCGTACTCTATACCCCATAGGTATTTAATAAATAAAAAGTTGTCTCTGGTACTTAACATAATGTTTCCAAATGTATTTGAAACTTATCAACTTGTCAAAATTCTGTTTTATATTAATTCTAACTTTCCATGGGGACTTTTAAAAGTACTGCAGTATTTACTACAAATTATTCTTGAAGAACAAAGCCTATTTGATGGTGACACTGCAAACACTGCAAACTTTTTTAAAAATCCAGTGTTCACTCAAAGAGATTAAAGGCCAATATTTTTAAAGAAAAGAAACAGAGCTTTCACATGGGACAACAGCATTCCTATTATTGAAATAACCCCGCTTCAGTGTGTTTAATTTCAAAAACTAATATTCTCAAATTCCTCCACAATTCTTATCCTGAAATTTGTTTTAAAAACTAAAGATTTAGGATGCACATCTTTTACAGATTTCTTTAGCATAACAAAAGTACTATGTAATTTCACTAATGTTCCTTTTCTTGCTGATAAATTCAAAGTACATCCAAAATGAAAAGAAAGAGGACAAGTTATTTCCTTATTGAAACATGTACCACTTTCCTGAAATACTGACTTTCAGGGATGCTTTATTGGCTTTCAGAACTCCAGGAACTTTGAAACTATAGGCCAGAAATTAGACACTTTGCTAGGGAGTAAAATTTTGTTTATTTGTTTTGTGTATATGTAATTATCTTTTATTCCTTGGTTCTCATTCTTCATATTGTCATAAATTATAATCTGGTCATATGACACAGGCATCAAAAGACTTCATTTAAAATATCTTTTTTTACAAGTTATTTTTCTTGTCTTTTTATGCAATGGTAATACTGAAAATATAAAAAACATATTTACCCATTGTCGTGGCTTGTGTCTAGATGTCTCCCCAAAGCCTCATGCAGCCTTTTTCAAAGGTAGCTAAATCTGGAATGTTTGATGCTAGGATTAAGGGTGTGTGATCACTAAACCACTATACTTGAGTGATTGGTTTGGCACCGCCCTAATCCCTCAGTAGTCTGAATAAGATAAAGGGAGCAGAAAGGCACTGTTAAAGTCCCTTGTTGCTTCTGCTGTGTTCTGCTGCCATGAACTGTTGCCCCTCTGACATCCTGCCTTGAAGCCTGCTGATGATGGACTGAAACCTCTATGAACTGTAAGCCAAGTAAACCCCTTCTCCTCTAACTTTGAGTGTCAGGTATTTTGTCTCAGCAACAAGAGAAAAGTAACTTAACACACCTGTTCTCCCTATAATGTAAATGTTTCGCTGTTAAAGGGCATTTTGTAGAGAAACTGGAAACTTCATATACTGTTGATGGGAATATAAAATGGTACAGCCACTTTCAAGAACAGTTTAGCAGTTCCTCAAAATTTAAACATGGAATTAACATAGGATCTAGAGTCTGGAATGTATACATGTGGACACACACACACACACCCCCCTAATATACACACATTATTTGTTTAACTTAATATATTACGTAAGTCTAGCAAGTCAAACTTCAGTGGTAAAAATAATGTGTGCCTGCTTTTACTCTTTCGTTTCCAAAACACCACAGATTTGTTGACTCTTAAAGGATATTACCTCAGAGTACTCAGAAAGTTAGCAGTACTACCTCTGAATTCCGATCTGCTTCATGTCTCTTTGCGCTGGGCTTTCAGATCCTAGAAAGAGCTCCAGTCTCCTCTATGAAGCTTTGCAAACTTTGAACTTCCTCTTCTAATTTTATAGTATCCTTTTGCCAATTAATTATGTATAACCTTGTGATATATTATTTAATTGTTCATGTGCCTCTCCAACTAAATTTCACACTTGTTGAGTAAAGAACAATGTATTATACCTCTTTGCTAGCACCACAGAATGAAACTGTCCTCTATACCTAGTATATAACACATAAAGTATTTTTATTAACATTAAATAATTACATAAAAGTTGTCTTGACAGTCTTCTTACCTATAATAGCAGTTAAAATATCGTGTCTTATAATAAAACTTCAGTTTCTCAGGAAAAAAACTAATAGCCACAAATTAGGAAAATTACCATTTGTGTGGATGGGTAACAATGTGTAACCCCAACACTCAGGAGGCTGAGGCAGGAGGATGGTGAGTTTAAGGCCATCCTGGACTACACAGCAAATTCAAGGTAATCTAGACTACAAAGTGAGACCTTACCTAACAACAACCAAAAAAAGCAGGGGGGGAGGGAAAACATAATCAAATACCTTTTTTAAACCATTACAATGCCTAAAATTTAAAAAGACTGACATAACCTATCAAAGACCCCTGCAGTGGGTCCCAATCTCCTGCTCAGTGCTATGATGTATGGCAAGAAGAAAAACTTAAAGACAGAATTAAAGAGAGATATATGGAGACCCAGGATGACCAGTGCTCAAGCAGTCAGAGGCTTGAACAAACAAAGGCCCTGAACACCCAGAGCCATCAATATTTACTGGTGACATCATAGTTAGATTGAGGTAAAGAGGGGCTACCTGAAGTTGCTATGGATACGTTACTGATGCAGGCAAGGCATTCTTAAATTAGGAACAGAACAGACAAAATATAGGTTGTGGTTAATAATTAACCTTGTCTTTTTAGTAAAGAAGGTTTTCACTTTGGGAATGTAATTTGGGTGCAAGTCACCCCGACCTCAGCTACTACATTATCTAGTCATGTAGGCTTTGGGCGGACTCACTTCACAAAACAAGCCAATTGTGGGGTTAACTCTTTACAGCCTGCACTGCTTACAGCCTGCTTTGGGCATAATCAATGGGGCAGTCTTCCACAATAACCAAATGCTGCAATGTAGAAGGAAAACAATGAAAACTCTCATATGTTGCAAACAAGAATATAAAGTGATACAACCATTTTGGAAAAAATGTTTGATAATTTCCTATACAGCTATCCCACACATGATGTGACAAGTGCACTCTTAACTGGTTAACCAAGAGAAATGAAGTAAATAAATGAAATAAAATAAAATTACGTTCAAAACATTAATGTTGGCTGAATGAAAAACTACCAAGGACTACTGAATTATTCCATTTATATAAAAGTCAAGAACTAATCTATAATAATAGGTATCAGAACAATGGTTAATTAGGATGGACCAGGTGTGGTGGTGCACACCTATAATCCCAGCATCTGAGAGACTGAGGCAAGAAGATCACAAGTTTGAGACCAGCCTGGGCTACACAGTCAGGTCAAGGCTAAACTGAACTACAAAGCAACGCCCTGTCTCAAAAGCAAAACAAGAAAAAAACAATGGTTGCTTATGAAGAGTATACATCAGAAGGCATAAGAGAACTTCAGAGGGTAATTGTTTGAAGTCTTCCTAAATAGGATAATGATAAATGAGAATTTATATTGATCAAAGCATATATTTAAGATATGTATACTTCATTGTATCAATGTTACCTCTAAAGGAATAAATTGAATGTTTTACTTCAGGAGTAGAAAATGCAGAGCACATTACATAATAGCCAGCATACAATGAAACATGGCTATTTTTAGAAAGTGTATTTACTGATTTATTCAAATTCATAGAGAAAGGCATAAATTTATATAGGATCCCTTAGTTCATACAGGAGAGGTCTGATTTTAAGCATTCTGAAACCAGTTATTGGCAAATTATAATTTCTTATATATATATATATAAACGTGTATAAATACACAAATATTTTTACACAAATATTTTATAGAGAGGTTTTCTTTAAATGAGACTTGCCAACATAAGTATGAATGAACCAAATGAAGAGCTTCAATACTTATTAATGATGATAAGAATAAAAACCTTCTGGTTCCTAAGTATCCTATCTTGGGAACAAAAAAAGTGACCTATCAATAAGGTCCCTACCAAAAAAGTATACCCAATTATTAGTTATTCCTGATAAGCAAATATGACAACTAACAATACAAGTAATGCTGATAATAATTTATATGAAAAAATGGTTATGTTAACTACTCATAACTTTTATTCTCAGTCAAGTCCAACAAAGAAAATACAAAACATCTCACAATTATTTTGCAACAAGGCCTACAACTGTAACTCTAGTTTTCATATAATACTAGTAGGTATAGAAAATTTTAACTCCAAATGGATTAAAATGATACTTTTCATGGGAATGTCCACAAATGGATAAAAGGATACTTACACTAACACTGACAATACATTTTTTAACACTGACAATATTTTACCAGATCACTTAACCTTTTATTTTAAAACTAAATGAAATACAATTTTAAAATTTAATTGATCAATGCATTTTGGAATGTTTTAACCCAAAGCTCATCTTCCAAAGTTAAATAAAGACAGTCCTTCTTACAGACACACACACACACGCACACTCTATCTCTGTGTGTATGTCTGTATGTGTCTAAACAAGTTCTATGAGGTTCTCAAGAAGTTTTAAACTGATTTTTTAAATTTGAAACAATTACACTGAGCTATCCATTTTTATAGCTCTTAACAGAGAGCATACCTGTGCCCTCTTTTGCAACTTCAGCAAACGTTCAGAATACTGTAATTCCAGTTCCTTCTTTCGTTTGTGCCAGCAGCTCTCTTGGGCTTTGATCTGTTCGGCCACTTTGTTAAAGGTGTCTTCCTGGGTTTGTTGAAGTTCTCTCATTGTGTCCGACTTATTTTTACAGATATACTCTAGATGGCTTACCTATAAGAAGAAATGAAACAGAGAATGAGATATGTCTAAAAAAAAAAAAACAACACTTCTTTGCAGCACCTTCCCAAAATACACCCAAATTTTTCCATTCTTCTTATTCCTTTAGATCATACAAAAATTTTAAGCTAACATACATTTAAGAAACAGGAATTAGTGTTTACAGCACCACAAGTTATAATGGTTAAATCTTGCAACCAGCTTTTATGTCCATTAACAGATGAATGGATAAAGAAAATGTGGTATTATATACAATAGAGTACTACTCTGCCATAAGGAAGGATAAACTTGAGTCATTTATAGGAAATGGATGCACCTTGAGACCATAATGTTAAGTGAAATAAATCAGACATGCAAGGTTAAATATTGCATGATTTCTGCTACATGAGAAATCCAAAATATAAATAAATTATAGAGCAAAATAAAACATAATAGAAAGACAGAGAGATAGATCTTTTGCATAGGGGAAAGGGACCAAGAGATCCAGAGAGGGGGGATGAAGAAGAGGGAAAGAGGATGAAAAATAAGGTGTGCTATGAATGTAATCATTATGTACTGCAAACATGTAGTGATAAAATAAAATTTAATTTTAAAAAAGAAACAGTAATTAATAGGTTAAATTATCTTAGCAGAAAATGGAGTCGTGTAAGTTTTATGTTCTTTTTTTTTCTAACAAAGTTATTTATTTTATAATCAATTTTCCTGAGATGATTTTTAAAAGATATTCTTATTTTTGGAAACAAAGCTCAACCTATTTAGATATATCAATGGGAAAGGAAGTGGTTAAATGAAATTTGCAAATCTGCAGACATTTTACATATAATGAAGCAGAATATTCTATTTTTCTAATTCACAAACAGAAAAGAAAATCAAATGTAGAACATTTAGTGATGTTTTGAAACTATGAAAAACTATTAAAAAAACATAATGCCATCTCAGATGGTTAAAACACACCCATTTTAATTATTAGTAATTTTAAACTCATTATACACATATTCATATTCACAAACACCATCTGTATTTCTCACAATTTATTCCCTCATTTCTCAGCTCTACTTCTCAATGCCTATGATTGTGTTTGCCAACAGAATCAAGGTAAAATCCTTAAGGATAAGAAATCTCACCCAGAAACTGGGTTGTTTTATTAGTTCAACAGACTTTTTTCAAAAACATGCAGAACATTTTTTTCTTCCTGTCTCTTAAGAACAAATGTTATTGTAATTAAAACCTGGAAATTAGACCACATAAACACAGTTCTGACCAGTTCAATAGAACAAGGATAAGAATCAGTATCTTTAACAGTGACATACATTGATCTGCTAATCCATTTTAATTTTCTATAACCAAAAGCAGGTTTTGTTTTTTTAGGGGAAAAAAAGACTGAATTCCTAGTTTTGTGAAATGGTAAAGTGACCATAAAAGTCTATTGTTTTGTTCTTACAAAATAGATGTTACATTTTAAAATATAGACTAGGTTTTCTTTATATAGTTTGCTGTATTTCCAGAAACAAGTCATACATATGATTTAAATTTTTCTAAGTGCTTTTAAAATAACACTCATATTTCCTAAGCAAAGGATTCTAAGATAATGTTTTTGAATAACTGTATCCTGTTTCTATTTTATGCTAACATAAAGAGTTGGTTTATTAATGTAAATGACTAAGTTCTTTGAATTGCTTCATCAGTAAGATTAATTCATTTTCTTTTAATTAGGTCCCTGTGGCTAATACTGGCTAGTAGTATTAGCATGTCCTGCACAGAAAGTGGAGCTTAGAGACTTCATACAGACTTCAGTCACATTTACATGCCCACAGCAATGGCATCAAACTGAGTTGTAGACAAGCCATAATTAATGGTATTGAATTATTAACATCCAAATTCTTTTTGAAATAAGATGAATGTCAGCCCCTCTTAATGATACTGTGATGTGGACAAATGTCACTGAATTTAATAGAGGTATCTAGTGCCTGAGGACAGTTACCTTCTCATTAGCCCTGTTGAGGTCTGCAACAAGGGCATCAACATTCTCCTGCAAGACTGCACAAAGCTCAGACCAGGAGAATTTATCCAACATGCCTTCTGGTTGTTTCATGAGCACACAGCCGGCTACCAAGTGTTGATACAAGGTATGAAGGAAGGTTAGCTTCTCCTGCAAGGAAAAAGACAATTCCTTTATATAAACATTGTAAGAAGTAAAACACATAATACAAACAGTAAAAAATTTATTTCTAAAACCTAGAAACTAAAATACTCAAGTTTCAGATACTGTCATTTAGATAACTTTTTTCATGTTTAAAACCAAGTATTACATAGAATACTTGCAATTGCTTACAACTGGAATTCAAAACCAAACTCTGATGTCTAAAAGCCAAAAGACCACATTTCCGACCCCATCTTTTCTCCTGGACAAGAATGTGATATGAGTAAGCATCTATTCAGGCCCTAAGCTTCCTTAGCTGTAATGCAAGCTGTCTGGAGTATTTGTTTATCAGCCCTTCAAACTGGAAGTCAACACAGTGGTTCTATAATTTCTTATTTATATTTACCAAAGCAGATGTTAAGTCCAAAAGCAGTGTGGAGAGAAAACGGTCATACAATTCTGATGAAGAAAAAGTTACACAATATCTATACTTCACATGTACACAATTACTCAGCTTTCTTCCTACTCCAGAGATTCCATTTTACTTACCATTTATAGGAAATCTATTCTAACCCCCTTAGGCAAAGCAGACAGTGATATAAAAGATATGGAAGAGGGGCTCATTTGTTTTTCCCCGCTTATCAGTTTATGTAGTACAGTATTTAACACATTGGGCATTTGTAGGATTTAAAATATTACAAAGTAAGAGGCCAAAAAGAGTGGATATAGCTTCTCAAGACATATTTTCAAAAATGTTCAATTAGAAATATGTGAAAAGGTCCTTTAAAAGTATAGTATTATAGATACTAAACTATCCACTATTTTGCTTACTATGCTCTAAAATTCAGTATAAAGCTGATCTTATCTTGAACACAGAAGCAGTATTTACTTACATAATGCTGAGTGGCCCTCTTTATAAGGCATTTCATCTATAAAGTCTCAAAGCACATGACTCAAAGACAAAATAATTGTGAAGCTGCAAAGTGAATATTTTATGTGGATAAAATAAGTTCCCTCAAGGTAATTTAACAGATCAGCAGGTAAAGAAAACTTTTAAAAAAGGAAAACTTATAACAAAAACATTGAAAATTCTAATCTTCTAGATTAAATAACAGTAACAACAAAAATCCCAAGGCAGTATACACAATAGTTTTGTAATTAGAATCTGTAAAGTTAGTTTTCCTGATTAATGTATATCATTAATTCACTCTATAAGCTACCTCATTTTTTCCAAATATAATAATTTAAAAAACAAAATTTTTAAATGTAGTTAAAACCACAAATTTGAGTCAAGATATCAAAAGATTTTTTTCATAGATGTGCTATGCATCATTCCTATGCATTGTCCTTTTATAAGCAGTTAAAGATGACTTTTGCTTTTTTTTTTTTTTCAATACCAGGGATTGAACCCAGGCCCTTTGCACTTAGCTACATTCACAGGCCTTTTTGAGACAGGTTCCCACTAAATAAAGTTTTTTGATTGTTTGTTTTCATTTATTTATTTATTTATTTTTGGTACCGGAGATCGAACTCAGCACCTTGCTCTTGGAAGGCAGGCAGCAGCACCACTGAGCTAAATCCCCGCCCCGTGAGAGTATTTGTTTTCTGAGACATGGTCTCACTAACTCACTGAGTAGGCTGGGCTCAAACTTGCAATCCTGCTGTGTCAGCATCCCAGAATGCTGGGATTATAGCCACGTACCACCATTTCTGACAATTTTATATCTTTAACTGAGTTGAATGCACAAAATTTTTATTAAATATAACTTCCAAAATGTATTATTCAAGCACTAAAATATTCCTTTTCCATATTCTTGCCACGTGATCATGTTCATCCTTAAGGAAGCTCATCTTTGGGGATAATTTATTATGTTGCCCTTATATCCTTTTTGCTTAGGCTATGATAAACAAAGCATTATAATCACCCATTTGGCATGAAAAGAGAATCACAACATCCAAAATCAACTCACACATGTTGAACTCAACCACAATGCTGTAGACATGCTGACTTTACAATACAGTCAGGCTTCTAGTTTCCTTTCCTTTAATCACTATCTGATGTATAGAACAATTCCAACCACTTCATGTGGACACAATTTAAATCCAGACTGTAAGAAGAGTGGAAAGAATGTTTATTTCCTTTTTATTCCCTTGGCATTTGTGCTCATATTTGTAGGAGTAATGAACTCAATATGCAGGACAGCTTTGGATAAACTGGTTCCATTAGCCACACTAGCTCTCTACCCATAGGTAAAAAATATAACAATTTCAGTCACAAAGATTCATACAGAATATGAAAATTTTGTCATAACACTTTAACAAGTCATTAATAAATAAAAATGGATAGACAACTGTCTAGGACAACCAAATGAAGTTTTGATTTCATGGAACTTTTATTTTTCTAGGTTTTTATTACTACCCTATAATTATAAAGACTAAAGAGACTGTGTACTAAAGTAGATATTACTCCTGTTTTACAAATAAAGAAACAGATATGAAGAGACTAAGCTGTGTGGCTTGTCCAGATTTATTTGATTACAAAAAAAAATTCTACCATACAAACCTGCAAAACCACTAAAAATAAAAATAACCTTATCACTGACAAAAAAGCAAACTTTGAAGGAACAGTTAGAAGCATAGCAGCTTGAAATATAATAATCTAAAAAATTCATGGTCCAAGTGACAGAGGGGTTAAATTATATTACTTTTCTCACAAAGTAGGATGATACAGCATAATGGAATAGCTGATTTTGCAACAGTCGTGAATATTTCAAAATATTCAGCAAAGAACATTTTTTTTAAATGAAGTATGAGTAAAAATAATTACTTGATGTAAGTAAATGCATAAATTCAAGATTAGTGAAAGGCTTTTTCTAGCTGTCTTTCAGTCTCAGGTAGTACCTCAGTGTCCTTATGGAAAGCCTGGGACAGCTTCTGAAGTTCACTTTCATATTGGGCTGCTCGTGACTTTTCTTTCTCCCAACAGTGCAGCACATTTTGTAGTTCTACTTTTAAAGTGCTTATTAAAGCTTCTCGGTCTGCACATTTAGTGCGTAAATGACTTAACTCTTTACGGACTTCAGCCAGTTTATCTTGAAGTTCCTGTCAGAGACATCAGATAGAATGTAAGAAGACTCCCCAATGGGAAGCCACGTCAACATAAAATATATAATGAAAACTTTCAAAGGTGTAATATAAAACAATAAAGTATTTGCTTTAATGTTAATCAGTATTTTGCTGAAAGTATTTTGTAAGTATATTTTAGCTCAAAAATTAGAAAATTTGTTATATTTGAACATTTGGAATAAGACAGCTAATTCTAAAAAGCTCTTTAAAGTCAGTTTTCCTTTCAACTCATTATAAAAAACATTTGATAGTTCAAAACATTTTAATAACACTTCAACATTTTACAAAGTAAGTCTCTTTACATTTAATATAAAAACATTTTCTTTCCAATGATATTCCAAGTACTAATAAAAATCTCAAGTATATGGCATAAAATTCAGCTGAATTATTCCTTAACCTTAACAAATTCTATTGAACTGTGTCCACAACAAACTCAATATGAACCAACACAATAAAATTCCAACAATATTGAGCAACTCAAATTTTGCAACGATGCAGTACATAAAACTAGTGCAGAAAGAAACTGTTTTTCTGGACCTTAGCCAGCTGTGGTCTCAGCTCATTACCAGAGATGAAGTACTAAAAACAATGGCTCCACCCTAAAATGATGAAAACTGACTCCAAACGTGTGTTTATGTAAAATATACTTAATATGTACAGGTATCTAAGGCAGGAGGACATTAAATCTCAAACTGTTTTTGAAGCTGTATTATTACAATTACATCAGAAAAATCAATTTTTCCTTTAACCAAAATAATTTGCAATCAAGTTTTTGTTTTGTTTTTTTTTTGGTACGGGGTATTGAACTCAGGACCTTGCGCTTGTGAGGCAGGCGGTGGAACCACTGAGCTAAATCCCCGGCCCTCAATCAAGTTTTTTTTAATGAAAAAAATGTTACTTTGATCAGCATCAAAGTATTAAAAGTACATACTAATAAACTTTATAAAGAGGAATATATATTTACAGCTAGCTCTAAAATATTCCCAAAGTAAGTATATCACTTCTTAATAAAAAATGAAAAAATACTACCTTTATATTTTTAGTGTGAAATTCAATCTTCAGTTTGGTGGAATCAAGTTCATTAGATGCCTTTTCCTTAGCATCATTCATGCTGTTTAGCTGATTAAAAAATAAAAGTAACTTTTTATATTTCTCAAGGATGTGTTACTCAAGCACTAACCTTGAAATGCTTTTTATGCAATTAAGTACAAATTTTTCAACAGTAATTAAGAGTCTTAATAACAATTATTCTTTTGGTTAAATACTACGTATTCTCTGTCACAAGCTCACATGACTAAAAAGAAAACAAAGCATTCTTAAATGTCAGTGATGTTATTGTATTTTTACTAGATGTCTAGATAAAGGATTTCACTCTTATTGTAAACAAATATAACTTTATTCTGAAAATCCTACTGGACTAAAATGCCAGAAGCAGTGATATCTACAAGGGAAGAAAAGAGAACAAAGCCAAAGACTGTTTTCCTATGCATCAAGAGGGTATTCACCGGTCTCTCACTCTATGACAACTTCAGGGTCAGTCACATGTAGCCCTACAGGGAAGGGTTGTGGCAGGTCATCAGTTGGTCCTGCACCACTTGTGATTCATTTTCTTTGACAGTTCATTCTTCTTTCTGTCAGACTGCTCTTTTTGCTTTCTTTGCAGCCACCCCCTTGGTCTCCCCACTGCTGTCTTTGGCACTGGTTCACAACAAAGCACATTACTAAGCCAAAGCCTGCTGAGTCGACTTTTCAACTGTGCTGAGGATCATGTGACATTCATCCTCCCGAATAACAATTCGCTGTGGGTAATACATTCCTAGTTACCCTGCAGCTTCCAGACATAGGCCTCAGAAGAGTTTTATAAACTACTAACAACACAGGTCTTGTCTTGTCTCACAAGGAAAGACGTAGTAATACTTGTTCTTCATAGAAATTTAATTATTTCAACGGTTACTTTCTGTTTTTCCTTTTGAATATTTACATAGGGTATCAACACGACTCACTTTTCCTTCTTTGTTCACCTTACCTAACTAAAATAAGCTACCAATATGTTAAAATAATGGTCTACGCTTTTGTAATATATGAAAGAAACACTAAATTCTTTGCTTTGTGACTTGTCCTCAGCTGAACAATCTGTTTTGTTAATTGTATTTAATGTAATTACTTCATATGCTAATTTGGCAAGATGTAGACAAACTTCAATTCTTAAAGCATAAATTATAAAACATTCTAATGCTCAAGAAAATCATCAACTCACAGATTAAACAATACAAATGAGATGATAAATAGGGCTTTTTCAATCAGCAAATTAAAAGCTTCCAGGCTACATCAAAAGGATTTTTGTTTTTAAAAGCCTCTAACAACACTTCACTCCCTTTAGAGAATTAAAGTAATTTCTATTTTCTATTATGACTTCCAGAGTCTGTAGAATTCTCAAACTAAAATATTGACAAAACTGAAATTTCCACCAATTATTCCACATCATAAAACACATTAACATTTTAACATAACACATTAATTTAAATGACTTGCACAGCTTTTTATTAAATTAATAGATAAATTAAGAAGGGCCAACATCTTTATAACTGAAAATAATAGTGTGCCTGAAGAGTTACAAAGACATAAGTGAGAGACTATGTTAAGCCATACTTACAGAAAGAATAGTGTGAGACAATTTATTATGTTTTGTATCTGTGAAGCTGTCAATTCAACATCCCAATCTTTTCGACCTTTGTAACAAGCAAGGGATACATACTGGTACAAGCCGACGGCTACATGTGTGGAGCCAAACAGTGCAAGTGTTACCTCATTAGATGCATCTTCTAGCTTGCTCTGGTAATCTGTCAAGGTACACCTCAAAGTCTCAAGGACAGCAGAGAAGCTGGGAGGTTTATCTTTGTCCTTGTGGATGCCTAGAGAAAAACATAGGATGAAAACATACCCTTAAAGTCACATAGGCACAAAAGACAAGCACACAATAACAGAAATATTACAATTAGATGTAGCCAAAAAGATGGTACAAAACATTAAGTAGAATTTTATTCTCCAAGTATGCTGCTATACAGCCAAGTATTAAACACCTTTCTAAATAAGTGGCCAAACTGAAGTTTATAATATACCAAGTTAAAATTTATGGTGACTTTCTACCATATCAAGATCCATATGATAGTAATTTTTTTAAATCTCCTAAGTAACAGCAATATTTGTATATTCCCTCTTATCCAACAATTAAATGAATATACTAACACTATTTTGGGAAATTACATAAACCTACTTGGTTCTTGTGTTTCTGATCAATCAGGCCTTTTATAATGTACTATTTTGCTTAAGTAATAATTTCTGAACCCAACAGCATATAATTTTTCATTATGCTTGGAAATATTCTTCAATCCTTATAATTCTCAAGTTACAATTTGAAATAAACAATAAAATGCTATTATTTACACAGCCTACATCATGTTTCAATGAAAAATTTTTAAGACTGATATCCATTGCAAAAATAAGTATTTCCATATTATGCCCTCAGACTAATGTAGTTGGGCCATAAGTTAAATTACCTGAGCTAGTAAAGGTCACATGGTCAAACAAAATTCCAAATATTAATCCAAAATAATCAAAAGTTGAGTTTCAAAAACCACTTTAAATTGATTTTTTATTTTACTACTCTGTACTACTTTACTACACTAACCCTCAGTGTTAAAAAACAAGTACCCAACTTAGTTTGAAAACAGTCACATTAAAAATATTATTTCCTGATATCATTTCTCCCCATATTTTATAATCTAAATATTTTAATATACAAGAAAAATATTTGCAACAAAGATAACTACAAAAAGAAGCATTTATAATATGCATTTTTTATTCACTCAATTTATTGAATTCCACTTATGTCCTAATCTTAAGCACAAGGCCTGTGGAGGTGCGCTGATCAGTGTGGCCTCTGTCCATACAAAATCTACAATCTAGTAAGAGGGCAACATAGAAAGTAAATAATGACAACATGAGATCATTCTTCCGTTTCTCAAGTATTCTGAGACTGCAATTTGTAGGGCATGGGAGAAGAGGCAATAATAAAAGAAAGAAAAACTTATCAGTTAATGATAGCCCAACTTTATCTATCTTAAGAGTAATCTTTTTATTTATTTATTTTATTTTTTTGGTACCGGGGATCAAACTCAGGTCCTTGTACTTGCAAAGCAGGCAGCAGAACCACTGAGCTAAATCCCCAGTCCCGCTTAAAAGTAATCTTGGGAAAATGTTAGTAAATTTATGACAATTATCAAGATATAAACACTATCTTAGATATGAGTACAACAGATTTTTTTTTAAAGAATAATAATATTTAACCTAAAAACCTAAAGTTAATATGGAAATAACACTTATTCCAGCTAGGAAAAAAATACACAGCTCTGAGCCATGGAGGAGACAATACTCTGTAATGAGTATAAGCTGAAAAGACAAAGCATTAAAAATTTTATTACAGGTCTCACCAAATACGTTTTTTTTAATTGCTCTCTTGAACAAGATTTTAAAAAAGTACTTTTGCCACTACACAAAGTAGGCCATGAATAAATCATTCAAGGGCACTCAGGAAGTCTGCTAGTTCTTATAATAAGGGAGAAGACTTCCTCTCAAAAATTCAGAAGAATAAAATCATCTTAATATGATGTTGAGGAGTAAGAGGACAAAATGCCCTCTCCTTAAAGATCTATGCACATTTTTATATTCTACATTAAATAAAGTTTTCTTGACTGAAATGTTTATACAATGAAGTTTTCTTTAGGTACACTGTATGCCTTATGTCCTATTAATATATATTATTATTTTTGTTGGTTTTTGTTTTTGTTTTTTGTTTTGTTTTGGTTCTTTTGGTACCAGGGATTGAACTTGGGACCTTTTGCTTTTGAGGCAGGTGCCAGAACCACTAAATCCCCAGTCCTTAAAATATATTATTTTTTTAAAATACTTACTGGGCCAGGGATTTAGCTCAGTGGTTCCGCCGCCTGCCTCACAAGAGCAAGGACCTGAGTTGGATCCCTGATACTAATAAAAAAAAAAAAATACTCACTGGTCCTTGAATATGACAAAATGCTTACAAATAGAAAGAGAGGGTCTCTCTGAACCAAGAACCTATTGACTGTTTTGATTTAACGTAATGATATTTTTTGTTTCGTTTTGTTTTGGTTTTGGTACCAGAGATTGAACTCAGGACCTTCTGCTTTCAAGGCAGGCAGCAGAACCACTGAGCTAAATCCCCGGCCCCAACCTAATGATATTTTAATCACTGCACTATGGCCCAAACACAACAGACTATTAAAAGTATCCTATCAGAGGGCCAGGGATTTAGCTCAGTGGTTCCAAAGCCTGCCTCACAAGTGCAAGGTCCAAAGTTAGATCCCCAGTACCAAAAAAAAAAAAAAAAAAGGATCCTATCAGAAAGAGGTTTAAAAATTCACTAAGTACTGCTTTAGAAAAAGATTTAACAGTAGTAATAACTGACTTTTCAAAAGTCAAATTCCTAATGAATAGACATGTCAGGCCTGCACAGTAGATACAATTCCAGTTAGCTGGGAGGCTGAGGTAGGAGGATCTTGAGTTCTAGGCTAGCCTGGGCAGCTTAGCAAGACCTTGTCTCAAAATAAAAAAATAAAGGGCTGAGGAGAAACCTCAGGGGTAGAATGGTTTGCCTAGCATGGGTCCAATCCCCAGGACTAGAAAAAAAAACATATCAACTCAAAATCTGTTTTCTGTCTCCTCTCCATATATGTATCTGTGTACATAAGTAACAGCCTATGCTTTCACATTACCACTCCCTGCTTCAATCTCTCCCTCTCACTTTTAGAAGGATTCAACTCTTGGGGCAGGGGATTTAGCTCAGTGGTGCCACCACCTGCCTGGAAAGCACAATGTCCTGAGTTCGATCCCCAGCACCCAAAAAAACAAAAAAAGGAAAAAGGATTCAACTCTCACTGTACTTCACAAATCTTTCCTTCAATTAGTAGCCCACAAGATAGGGTAGGACATAAGAAAATGTTCCAAATCCCTGTGTTTAAATGTTTCCTTTCAGACAATCTCAAAAAAATAAGTATTTTCACATGACTCAAATCATCCACTGTTTTTCAAACTGGTGTTATTACTTCAGTAACTTACAATTCCATAGTGTAATGAATGAGGTGAATCTATCTCACGTACCTCCTTCTCAACCATCCTCTTACCTATTTTTTTTTCCTGCAAAACCCCAAAAGGAGAGAATTACTTTAAAATAGACATAATTGGCTGGGTGTGGTGGCAAATACCTATAATCCCAACACTCAAGAGGATCACTGCAAGTTTGAGGCCAGCCTGGGCTACATAGTGAGTTCAAGGCCAGCCTAGACCATAGAGGGACCCTGTCTCAAAAAAAAAAAGGTATATGGATAAAACATAAGTAGTCACATTTGTCCTCAGAATTCATAGGGGGAAAATTTGTGTTGTTTAATGTTTTTTGGTATTTTGTATGTGTGCGTGTGTGTATGTGTGTGTGTATATGTGGTTCCAGGGATCGAACTCAGGACTTTGTGCTTGTCAGGCAGGTGTGGCACCACTGAGCTACATCTCCAGCCCCTGTTTAATGTTTATTTTTTATCATATCTTAGAAAACAGAAAACAACATTCAAATGGTTCTTATTTTCACCTGACAAAAAATAAACATTTACTATATAATGTATGGAAAACTATGAAAATTCCTTTTTATTCTAAAAGCTATAAATATAAACATTTTGCTGGCAGATAAATTTCTCAAACTCAGACAAATTCTGTATATTAACTCATCTTAATCACTGAGGTCATAAATAAAGATCTTTGTTGTCTTGCAAACATTGGTGTTCATTCTGGAGTGTTTAAAGAAAATGGCTCATAAGTTTTCTAATATATGGAAAGTATTTATTCTGTAAGTCCTGCTCATCTGCTCCCTGCATCCCTTAGGAGAGCCCAGAAAACACTTCCTTCACTAAGGCTTGAGAAATATACTGGTGAAAGAAACCAAAGCCTCCCTGAGCTCTGTGTGGCTAGAAAGCCAAGAATAGCAGTAAGAAATGGTGCTATCAAACTAGGTTCCATGAATTCAGTGGGAGTGGTGGGACCTTGGGCAATATAGGCCAAGTGATAACACTTAAATTCTAGCAACAAGGTGGACATGGTTACCATAACAGGTTTTAAAGTCAAAGCAATACACATAAAAGGTTTGACCCATGGAGAATGCTAGCACTGGGTAACTTATCATGGTATTCCTAGAACTAAAATTAGATTAAGTCTTATCTGATTTCTGTAAGCAGAAAGTCTGGGTCTAACTGCAAGAAGTATGACTTAAATCAACACAAAGGAGATTACTGGCCCACAACCACTTCTCATACTTTAGCTAGTTTGCAGATCCAGGACTCTCTGAACAAAGAGGAAGAGTCCTGTTAGGCATTCTGACATATTGCTAAAAAGTTATGCTATAGGGGCTGGGGATTTAGCTCAGCGGTTTCACCGCCTGCCTCATAAGTGCAAGGTTCCAAGTTCAATCCCTGGTACCAAAAAAAAAAAAAGGTTATACTATAAATCTTCCTCCTAGCCTTCTCAAGAAAACATGAAATCATTTGCCAAAATGACTATATATTGCAGGAGAGGAATTAACCACTCTTCTTCAGGGATAACTGGAACTGGATCTGAACTGACACTAATTCAGGGAGACCTGAGATGCTATGATAGTTAACCTTAATTGGGTCAACATAACTGGCTTGGGATTAGTAAAGCATACTTCTGGGTGTGTCTGGGTGGGTCATGGAGATGTAATCCTGATACATGGTCCTCTCTGGCACTGTTCCCCTACTCTACTTCCCAGCTGCCATGAACTAAGCCGCTTTACTCCACCTTGCTCTTTTGCCATAAAATTCTTGCCTTGTAGCCAGCCAACCATGAACTGAATCCCCTGAAACCATGAGCCAAATTAAACCTCTCCTTCTGTAAACTGTGGGCATCAGGTATTATGTTTCAGCAACAGGAAAGCTAATGAATACAGAAAACTGTACCACAGAAGCAGGATCATTGCTGTGACTATACCTAACCTTGGAATAAAGCTTTCAGATAAAGTTTGGAGAAGCAGGCCCTGAAAAGCCTAAAGTGCTATAAGCAAAGCTGTTGAGGGACTCTGGTCAGAGCTCAAAAGACTGGAATGCTGACAGAAATCCCAACAATAAAGGCCAGGCTCAGAGGGTTTCAAGTGGGAACAGTGACTTCATTGGCAACTGAACTAGAGACCATGTGTGTTACACTCTGGCATAAAAAGAAAACAGACTATATTTTGCTCATGTCCTGAGACAGTGAGTACGAGAAACCACCTCACAGTTATTTCTACAGAGCTAGAGATGTAACTCAGTGGTAAAGCACTTGCCTCGAATGTACAGACCCTGGGTTTAATCCCCAACACCACAGAGAGGTGTGTGAGGGACAAAGGCAGCAACTGGCATAATGTCCATTTTGGACATCAGAGTGAGGCGTATGAGAAAGGAAAACCAAGTGGAAAAAAAAGTGAAAGTTACTATAACTTTTACATACCAAAATAGTAAATTAAAAGTAATGTCACATTTCCAGAGAAATTGTAAAAATTAATGCCTCCTGTGGACCTGGAAAATAAGAACTGGTAATTCCTATTCTATAAACATTCAACTGGCCTATCTGAATCTGTGCAGAATACACATGGACCTTGGGAAATCACAGTGAATTACTGTAAGCATACTCACATGTGACTTCCAGTTGCAACTGCAGTTAAAAATGTAGTTGCATTATTAGAGCAAATAAACACATTTCCTGGTAATTGGAATGAAGCCATTTGTTCTATCATTTTACTAAAGACCACCACATTTCTTTCAGGGGGCAGAGCCAACAATATGCTTTCTTTTCTGCCCTACTTCAAAGATACATCACTTCTAGCCCTCTATCATCATTTAATCTGTAAAACCCCTGATCAACCTCCATTCCAGAAAATACCACATGCTACTTAGTTCTCTGAGTTAATAATATCATTTTGACTGGATCTGGTGAACAGAGAGTAGTGTAAACTTTTAGGATTTTGGAGCCAAGTATGCCATTCTCTAAAGATAACTATTCTCTTTAAAACTGTCTTTGGATTTGTTACTCGTCCTCAGCAGATACTGAAACCATGGCTACCGATTTGCCATGTGACACAAGGTGGCCTACTATAAAATGGTTAATGGCTGACCTACAAATCCATAAATTTGTGCATACACAACAGCACTCTATCATCAAAATGCAGGTGGTATCTATACAACACTGAGTTCAGCCATATCCTGAAGGCACAAGCAAGCTGTGTGAGCAAGCAGTCCAGATTCCCATGGGTCCTATTCTTGTTCTGTGGTGGTACTAACATGAACTTCCTCAAAATGAAACTATTTCACAGCATCCTCTTCCATATATGGTTATACACTCCCAAGTTGCAGTTGGCCAGAATAAAATTTGGAACAATACTGAAAAGTAAAATAGCAGCCATAACTTTCTAAAAATGACTAATTATATGCAATGAAAGACAAATACGAAGTGCTGATTGATTCCAATTCATCTTCATCCTCTCCACACTGAGGTACATTAGAGCCCAGCAGGTTTTAGTTACCTTCATTCTGCCCACTGTACATCCAGCTTACCTTCCAATTAGCCCAGCTCATAAACAGTGACCTCAGGCCTACCATCAGCAGCCTTCCAGTTTCCTTTTTTCCTTTTTATTGATAAATAAAATCATATATATTTAAGGTGTAGACATCATGTTTTGAGATATGTCAACTGATTACTCCAATCAAGCTAATTAACATGTCCATCACTTTGATACTTAGAGCAATTCTTAGTTTCCTCCACTAAAAAGCAGATTTTCTCCATCCTACAGGCTGTTTATTCATTTTGTTAGTTGTTTCCTTGCTGTGAAGAGATTTTTTAACTTGTTGATTCTCAAACTACTAGAGTCCTATGCAGGAATCTTTTCCTGTTCTTAAGGCTTCAAGTGTTTCCCCTATATTTTCTTCTAGAAGTTTCAAAGTTTCCAGTTCTGACCTAGGTCTCTGAACCATTCTGAATTAATTTTTGTACAGAATGAGAGAAATTTAGTTTCTATCTTGCATATTCAGTCTACTTTAAAGAGGCTGTATTGTTAAAGAGGTTGTCTCTTCTCCAAATTGTTTTTGGCTCCTTTGTCAAGACCCAGATGGCTATAGTTGTACGGATTTTTTCTGGGTCATCTATTCTATTCCATGTTTCTTTTTTTTGTGCCAATACGATGTTGCTCATAGTTTTCTTCAATAGCTCTCCTTTCCTGGCAGGAGGACTACATTCCCTATATTTGCTTTAACTAAGGTTTATCCATCCATTGCAGTACTTACATATGGCTGATTAGTCATTTTTCTCTAAAACTTCCCACTTCCTCTTCTACATCTCCCTTCTTCAGCTCCTCTCAATGCATACATGGTCTACTTCTTACAATAAATTTCTTAACCATTAATACTCATAGTGATTCTGACTACCTAATGAAATTTTAGCTTTATATGTTTCCATCTTACAATGCACACTTGATCTTCAGTTACTTTTTACACTATATAATTATTGATATTTATGACTAAAACAAAAAAATCTACAATTTCTCCTAAAGAGAAACATAAGAATAAATCTAGTAAAAACAAAAATATAATTAAAACTATCATAACAAGAATGATGGTGTTAAGAGATATGAACTGAAAAATTAAAACTGAAAACCTGTATTGACATAGGTCAAAGATTTACAGAACTCAAAAAGAAGTCTGCACGAGAAATAATTTGAAGAAAATTTAAAAAGAAATATTATTTTAAAGAAAATCAGAGGTGAAGCCCTAGTCAATCCTCTAATTTGGTAATGTTCAATGTGGTAGCCAAGTGTGATTATTTAAATTTATTTATTAAAATTAACTTTTTGGTTCCTTAGTTACAATAGCCATATTTCAAGCTTAACTGTCACTTGTGGCTTACATGTACTATATTAGAAAGCACATATATAAAGTATTTCAATTACTAAATATGATTACCAATTTATTTTTAAAACTATGCAAAAAGAAAAATGTTAAACTGTACAATGTGAATACACTCAGAACAATGTAGACTGTGGAACTCCTAAAACAAATGACATAGATCTTTAACAAATAAATGTTGTAAAAAAGTGAATAAGAGGGGCTGGTGATTTGGCTCAGTGGTTTTACCGCCTGCTGCACAAGCAAAAGGACCCAAGTTCGATCCCCGGTACCAAAAGAAAAAAAAAAAGTGAATAAGAAGGCAGGCATGGTGGCACACGTCTGTAATCCCACCACTCAGTAGGCTGAGGCAGGAGGATTGCCATGAGTTCAAGGCCAGCTTGGGCTACATAATTACTTCAAGGCCAGTGTGAACTACATCATGAGACACAAAACAAAACAAAACTCAAAAAAAGTGAATAAGAAGAGAGAAATGAAGGGAACATGCTGTAGACATTTTTTAAATACTTTAAAAATCCATCAGCTAACCATAATATATAGACTTCCTTTGAATGCTAATTTAAACAAATTGCTATTATATGAGCTATATAAGAAACCTGGAAATGTATAAAGCTGAGGAATTATTTTCAATTTTTTAGATGTGATAATGAATTTGAATTTAGAGTTGTTCCTCCACATCCATTGATTCCACATCCACAGATTCATCCAACCACAGATGGAAGGGGGGAAGGGGTATCTGTACTAAGCAGGTATACACTTTTTCTTGCCATTACGCTTTCAATAATACAATGTAGCAACTGATTATACTGACTAGATATTATAATAATCCAGGGATGATTTAAAGAATATTGGAGGATACTCAGAGATTATATGAGAATATCAGGCCATTTTATATAAGGGCCTTGAGCACTCTCAGACTGTGGTACCTCCAAAGGGTCCTAGAAACCCAGGTCCTAGTACCTATGGGGATAGATACTAAAGAACAATTGTATGTTCAAAAAGAGAACAAATCTTTTAGAGAGTCAAACTTAAATATTTATGAATGATATTAAATCATCCCAGGATATGAGAAATATGTTGGGTTACAGATGAAACAAGACTGGCCCTAAATCAATGTATGTTGATCTGAGTAGTGAGTGTAAGAGATTCTGCTGTCCTGTTCTTCCTCTTTTTGTATATGTTTAAAGTCTTTCATAAAAAATAACAAATATACGCAATTAATTACTGGATAAAATTAGATAGAAGAGATCATCAGAGAATCATTTAAAAGAAAACCTTATTCAGATTTTTCTTGGCAGAAAAATACAGGTTCATTATTTGGATTTTTGTTCTTATAGTTAACACTGTAATTTGCCTTTATATTCATAATAAAATTTTTTCAAAAATGTATCTAGAGGTTTTATTTAATTATCTTTCCCTGGAAAGTGGTCATCCTGTCCTGTATAATATTTTTCATCTCAAAGAAGTGCTTTTAACATTATTATCTTAAATGGTTAATTGTTGTATTTTACTTTTTCTGGTTTCTGCCTTAAAAAGACCTACAATCTTATTAGTGTGCCAAATTACCATCTTTTTCCTATCTCAGTTTTAATTCTTTGTTCTTTCTTCTAATTTTTATATGTGTTCTTTTCTTCTATATTTTTGCCCTCTAAATCACTAATCAGATTTTCCAGTGTCAATTTTACAATAGCTTCTCACAAATTTTAAGTTTCCTGTCTTATTTTTAGTTTACTTATCCTTATTTCACTCTTCTGCCTTTTAATTTATGTTGGGTTTCTTGTTTATTATTACCATTTTTTTTCCACTTCAGTTCTTGGATTATTTTTCTATCTCAGCCTATTCTTGGCTTATTATTCCTACTTAATGAGTCATTTCTTTTTATGTCCCTCTACAGGTGCCAACAGATTCTAAATTTTATTCTGATTTCCACAGTAAATCATTTCACCATTTTGTTCTAAGTATTCCAGATACTGTTGCTTTCTTCTTATTTTATAGTATTTAGCTTTTCACAACTTCTATTTCATTTTCTTTTCCTTAATCTTCAAATGAAAAAAGATCTAATCCCATTTGTAAAGCTGCAAAAAAAGCACTTGAGTATGAATTATTCTTAGTTTCTATTCTGAAAACCATTAAGTGCTGACCTTTGAGGATCAATGTCTGAAGTCTATGTGGATATACACAGTCTCGATTGTATTTTTTAGCAAGTAGCATGCTATTATAATGTCCTGAGATCGTATCATTGCCCAAGCCACTGCATGGGCTTCTGGCAGATCACAGAGGAAATTTTATCTCTAGCATGACCTGCAACCAAGGTTCTATCCTAAACTCTAGCAGGAATGCAAAAGGAACTTAGAACTTTATCTCTAGTCTCTGAGCCATTCCTAGCCAGCTGTATTCTGAAAATTAGAATATGAGGAGAGGAATGGAGAGAGAAAAGATGGGAAAAATACTCTTCCTAAGAAAGCAGTGTCATACGGTTGAAAGCAAACTTCCTAACTCTAAAGTTGATATAGGCCCTCCATTTCTGAAGTACAGGGGACACAATGACAAGAGAACAAAATGTTGACTATCGAGTAGAATATGGGAAGCTGATTGCATTTCTCATTCTAGTTCTACTGTGTGTGTGTGTGTGTGTGTGTGTGTGTGTGTGTGCGTGTTTCTCCTCAACATAGGGAGAACTGAGCAGAAAAGTTGAAAACACACAGTAATACTGGAAATCAGGGAACATATATATGTATATATAATATATCCCACTACACATATGTATATCCCACTCTACTGTTATTATTTCCTAAGATCCTTCAGTTTATCCAATTAAAAGGAAAAATACCTCTAGAGTTTTGCAAATGAAAAGAATGTCTCTAGAATATTACAAATGATTTTCTCAAAGAAGGAAAACTTGAAGATGGTTAGTCTTGGTCTACAGTCTACACGAAAGTCAATCACCCTGAGCAGGATTCAAGACAGGGCCATAAAGAAAACTTTCTTTCATGAACCTAATGAAGAAAAAGTTGCATTCCTGATATTTGCTAATACCTTCAAGCACAGGAGAAAGTATATTAGAAGAAACACTTGAGACAGAAAGATTACATGGGTTCGAATTGGAAAAGGATTTCTCCATGCACAACTTATAAGAATCCCATTATACAAATTTCCATATATACATAACATATATATGCATATATTATATATGCATGTACATTATATATACATATGTAACATGTACATATAATATACAATATATATAGCTGTAGTGTTTCAATTTTAATGGAAAGTACAAATCAAAATAGTAAATAAATGTCCTTGATCAAGTAAGCTGAGGCTATCTTGTGTAATGATAGTAAGCAATCAAGGTGAGGTTTTTCTGGTGCATGAAAACTGTACATCTTTTCCAGTAAAGGTCAATCTTCCTGATGACGCCTTATCAAAAACTATCCAAGAGCTGCTATAATTTGGAAAGAAACTCCATGACTACCTTTATAATCCCAAAAATTAAATTGTAAAATAAACAGCCTAGTATTAATTCATTATGCTTTTATTCATCCATAGTCAAACTTTTTGAGTGACTAATTTGTGCCAACTATTGTTCTAGCAGTTTAAAATATACTAATGAATAAAAAAGACATAGAGCCTTATACTCGTGGAGCTTAGATAATAAAAAACTTACTATATAGTAAATTTGAAAGCACTTAAGTGCTCTGGGGGAAAAAAGTACAGTAGGAAAAGGAGAGAGGTAGTGAGGCAAAAGACATGGGACTATACAGTGGGTAATCTTCACAGAGAAGGTGAGATTTGACCATACACTTAAGAAAGATAAGAAAGAAAACTATGAAGAAATACTAGTTTTAAAGAAAAACTTTCTATATGGCCATCACAAAGGCCCATAAGGCAAGATTATGATGCTTGCCATGTTAAAGAACTGGCAGGGAGCCAGAGTGGCCCCAAACCACTGAAGAATGGGAGATTAGCAGAAGTGAGGCCAAGGGGTAATAACCACAGGATAAACCACAAGGGGTGCTATAAACTACTGTTAGCAATTGGGCTTCTAAGTGAAATGCAAAGCCCTGAAAGTTTAGATCAAAGGAAAGACTACTCTAACAGATTTCTGCTACTTTCTTCTGGATTTACTGAAGTATAATTGACAAATAAATCACATATATTCAGAATGTACTCTGCGATATTTTATATACACACACAGAAACGTTTATCACAATCAAGTTAATTAATACATAAAGATAGACAATCATAATCTGAGGGGGAGGTTAAGGACCCTTAAAATCTCTCCTGGCAAATTTCAAGTACACAACACAGTGTTATTAACTACTGTTACAATGCTACAGATTAGATCCCTAGGCCTTACTTACTTTAGAACTGAAAGTAACACAGGCTTTCAAATGATTACTCTGGTGGTCATCAAGAAGGCAGACTACAAGGCTCAGTGGTAGAGCACTTGCTAGCAACCATAAGGCCCTGGGGTTTGATGGCCAGGATCATTAAATGTAAATTAAAACAAGAAAGCTGACTTTAAAAGGAGCAAAGATGGAAGCAGAGAGACTAGTTAATATATCAAAAGCAGAATTGTTGGAGGCATTAGGAAATGAGATATAAACTGGCACACTGATCACAAATGAGGAGGTCAAATTAAATCTAAGTAAATAAAATCCTGACTATTCTGGGCTAACTAACTTTGTTTGCCTGCTACCTGAAGATAAGCTGATGGGACACACTTCAGAAAATTTCTTATTGTAGAAGACGGCAAAATCTGAGGACAGATAACAGAACACCTGGCAACTACTGTCAACTCTGGACTAAGATTAATTTAAGAAAATAATTTTCATTCACTGCATTTTAAACAGCAAGTCCAGAAAAAAGAAATCTGTACCTGTTCTAAATTTCAACCATGGATTACTTTTCTTGAAATAGTGGCTAGATGCAGAGACAGTATACATTGAATTCAAAGGTTATGCAGAGGTAATAAAAGTGGGTAAAGAACCATTACCTATTTGCATAACTACAAAGCAGAGGATTTCTAGAAAAACTCTTCCCAAGATAGCTGAATTAATTTTGTTACAAATTTTTTCATCATAAAATAAAAATGTTTCATTTGAAGTAGATTTTCTCTCCAAATACATATATACCATGATATATATGTGTGTGTGTGTGTGTGTGTGTGTGTGTGTTTTATGTATGTTAGACATATATCCCTGAATTAGTATAGGACAATTTTTTTAATTAATCAGGTTCTTCAATAAAATATTAATTAGTAGAATTTATTAGTTATAGTCCTCTTAATTAAATAACAAGAATTCGGGCCAGGGATTTAGCTCAGTGGTTCTGCTGCCTGCCTCACAAGCACAGGGTCCCAAGTTCAATCCCCAGTACCAAAAAAATAAATAAATAAATAAGAATTCAACCTGAGCCCATGTAGGCAGAAAGGGTCCATTACAGTGATATGTCTATTCATGGAAGCAAGAGTAGAAGGGCTGGGGATTTAGTTTAGTAATAGAGTGCTTGCCTAAATATGGTTGCAACTCCTTAGGTTCAATTTCTAACACCATGAAAAGAAAAGGAGGAGGAGGAAGAGGAGAAGCAGAAACAAAAGCAGGAATGAAATCAGGTCTCAAACTGGCATGTGAATCAGCAGGATGATACACTCAGAACAGTTCATGAGAAGAGAATATAATAGACTATTTACAAAACTGTGGACAGTTCAAAAATCAGTAAAATGAAAAACAGGGAAGAGTGTAAAACAAATACCATGGGTAACCTTGAAGTGTCAACAGGAAGGAATGTTGTCACCACAGTCTAATAAAAGCCACATCTATGAAAGAAGGCCTACCTGATAGAAGCTGCAACTACTGAAAAATGAAGTTACTTCCAGGAATGCACTAGCACACAAGGACCAGAGGAAATAAACATCCTACTTTCTTTCTTCTCCCACCATCTTAATTTCCTCTAATACAACCACTGTCCAAACTCAATCAGAAACCAGGGGCCAAGGACCCTAGATCCATAAACACCAGCCTCACAAGGTCAAGGCAAAACAGACACCAGAGGAGACTGGTTCTGGGAGGGTAAGAATGAGTAACCAGCACAAAAGTAGAAAAGACCCCTCTATAACAATCCAAAAACCATAACTCAGTGCACAATCCTTTTCCAAGAACATATTCTTTGTAATATTTAGGGTGCCCATGTACATAAGAAACTAGGACGTTAAAAAGGATGGTTACCAAAAGATAAAAGAAAAACTTTAGTAAAAGAATTTTTTTCTATAAATTTGTACTAACTCGTGAATGACTCTTGCTATCAATTATTTAATTTTAAAATTCAAACACTAAAATTCAAACATTCAAATATATTTCAATAATAAAAGAGTATGAATTCAAAAATAACGCTCTCCTCCAAAGTTTTATAATATATAATCAAAAGCTAGGCATGATGGCACATACCTAGAATATTCCCAGCTACTTGGGAAGGAAAGGCAGGAATACTACAAGGCCAGCCTAGGCAACAGAGCAAGACTCCATCACCAAAAATATAAATAAATAAAAAGCAATTGAAACCTGGGTACATATATTTTTGTCACTTTTATATATTTGATTTTTCCATAGTAACAAACTATAAAACACTAATGCCTTGGAGAAATGTTTAAATAAAAACACAGAAAGTTACACATTAATTCAAAAAAATATAGCTAAAAACATGAAGAATAAAAGCAGACTAAAACCAATAATAGCAAAGCACAACAAATTTCTACTAGTTCACCAACTGAGAAATCTGTAGATACAAGGATAACAATATGGCAAAAGAAAACTGAGGTAAAAAAAGTAAAAATATGTAAGTGTAGCATATAATGGCATAAACACAAAATATATGAAAATAGAAACAGCAAACATAATTCATTTGCCAGCTGTTTTTGCTAGACCCCAAAATATTTCCACCTAATATAAGACTTGTATAGTTCATAATCATATTACATGGACTAATACTAAAACCAAAATATTTTATCTAAGCACTCTTAACTAGATACTGTATTTGTAGGTGGTAGCAGGAAATGCAGGTGAAAACCAGCTTAGAAAGCAACAGTATAGAATATGCACTGTGTTATAGCCTGTGTCCTACATAACCTTTTGAATGCATGACCTTTAAGTTGCTGAAGGTTGCCTCAGAATTTGGCTCAGTTTGATGGAAACATCTGTTCCCCTTGCAGGTATACTGTAAGGACTTTTTTCTCAGTTGGATTCAGAACACAGCCAGTGAGCCCTTGTCTGTCCAATCACACGGATCCAACACTTGTAAATCAAGTTCTGGGAGGACAACAGCAGGTCCACACTCCGTCACCCTTTCTCAGCCAGCTAGGCCAACTGACTGCTGTGAGATCTGCTCTTATCATGTCATCAAATCAAAACATGTTGAGATGAGGGACTATAAGAGGCATCTGCAGAATTCCCAAAATGTAGTGACTTTGGAACATTGACAGATGCATCTGTCATTTTATACCTTCAACGAACCTGATGTCCACTGGCCCGACACAGTAAAGCTGTCCAAGATCGATTCTAATTCTTTCACATTATTTTCACATGTCTCTACTAGGAAGGCCTGGTGCTTCTTAGCCTTTAAGAAAAAAATTACACATAAGAAGGTCACATATTATAAAGGCTGAAGATTTTAGCATAAACATATATAGCACAATTAAATATAAATGAGATATTAATTACTCCATTCAAATCTACTATTAATAAATCCTCTGCCTTAATCATATCTTTTACTTGGCTTAATGTAATACTGGGATCTAATTTACTAAGGATGGAGTGCCATGCACTATTCTAAGTATTCTACACTTAGTAATTTTTTAGCCTCACAATAACTCTGATAAAAAGATAAGAAGTTTTCAGACAAGAAAACAAAGACAGATGAATTTAGGAACACTTTAAAAACTCATGTTGGAGGGCTGGGGATTCAGCTCAGTGGTTTTGCCACCTGCTGTGCAAGCGCAAGGACCCGAGTTCAATCCCCAGTATCAAAAAAAAAAAAAACTCACGTTGGGTCGGGGATTTAGCTCAGTGGTTCTGCTGCCCGCCTTGTAAGGTCCCGAGTTCGATCCCCAGTACCAAAAAAAAAAAAAAAAAAAAACCTCATGCTTGCAGTCATGCGGCAAATGGCCAGATGGCAGCCCAAAGTGAATACAGTTAGGACCAATTAGAAGCAAGTGCAAAAGTCAATTGATGGTAGTTCAGTCTTGGGCATTAGCAGTGAAAAGGGGAAAAGAAACTCTGAAGGTAGAAGGCCACAGACCTTGATAACATTGCACTGAGTTACACTACATTAACTGGATTTGACTGGATTGGATGGTGACAGGAAAGTGTTCAAATAAAGGGAAGAGTCAAGAGTCATCCCATGGCTTCAAACTAAAGGAAGTAGGTAGATTTCAGCAGCTGAGTAAGTACAGAGGTACAGAAAGTCTTACTTCGTTACTTTATTTCACTTGCTTGCTTAATTTTAGCAGAAAACACGAGTCATGAATTCTATTTTGGTCATATTCCACTGAAGATGCATAAGATATTCCTAGGACAGGCAAAACATCTTCTAAATATCAGATCCTAAATAAATACTAGAAAGAGAAAATAACAAAATAGAAAAATATGGCAGGTAGCTGAACATACTGCTGCAAACCCAGAAGAAAAGTCAGGTCCAGGAATGATCTATAGATACTGCCTAAATCTCTTTTAAGAGTGTTTGAAGGGAACAGAAAACAGTCTAAGACAAAGTCTTAGGAACTCCAGAATTTCTTTAAAAAAGAAATCACTTAAGACCAAAAAAAGGAGAAAAACAGAAGAGTAAGATGTAATGAAAAGCTGATATGAGAACATTTTAAGCAGGAGTTGTTGGCTATATCCAAAGTCACAGAAAGAGCGAGAAAATTGATTACTAAAAAGTGTTCCCTAGGCATGAAAGGTAACACTGATGAGATGCTTCACTGTAGTACAGTTATAGCCCAAACTGGAAAGGGATGAGAAAGTAAACCTTTTTTTTTCCTCCCTAACCAAGTGAAAGACGAGCAAATGGATACCTAAAGTTCAGATGATCTTTGCTTGGTAAGAAGGGAAGAAGAGATAAAGGAGCAGTAGTTGGAAAAGAGATAGAGGTCAGAAGAAGTTGGATTTTTTTAATATGTGAGCAACCTAAGCTTGTTTAAAAGCTGAGGAGATAGATTAACTTACAGATACAGAAGAAATGGGAGAAAGATGTTACAAAACTGCATCCTTTAAACACCAGCAGTGCCCCCTGATCCACACAGAAATGTTCCAAGATCCTCAGGGGATGCCTGAAAGCACAGATGGTACTAAACCCTCACATCCCTAACTATAATCAATTCCTTTGGGCACTCTGCTTTTGAGATCTTTCATCACTGCGTCTACTTCAAAGAAACTAAGCTCCCTGAGAGGAGGGAAAAAAATTTTATCCTCACTAGTGTATAACACAATACCTGGTATCTAAAACTATAAGTAAAAGTACACATTATCAACTGAAGACTGTTAAACCAACTAGGATTCTTCAACACACAGACTTTAAATGGGAAATGGAAGTTTTGGGTTGTGTGTTCTGTTCTGTTTTGTTGTTTTAGTACTGAGGATTGACAGAAGTACATCCCAGCCTTTTTTTCTTTTTGAGACAGTGTCTCATTAAACTGCCTCAAATTTGCTATCTGCCTTTTTCAGCCTCCTAAGATGGAATTACAGTCTTGTGCCACCAACAGGCTGGAGGAAGCTCTTTGTCGTGTACAAATATGGAAAGGTCTCTAAATTATATTGTCATTATGGCAGTCTTACAATGCTAGGATAAATTCTACTTGATTATGTTTTTATATCTTACTAAAAGTTCACTTTGCTAGTATGTCAAGAAGTTTTGCATCTGTATTCGAAAGGGATACACTGGTCTGCAGTTTGAGGTTTTTTTGTGTTTTGTTTTGTTTTTGTAGTATATTGGGTCTTGGAAGGCAGTTATGCTTACCACTATACCACCAACACAGACATGTTTTGGTTTTGGAGTCAGGGTAATATTAACAACATTATAGAATGAAATGTGAAGTGTTATCTTCTCTTCTTTTCTGAAGGAATTTGTGAAAAATTCTTATCAACTTCTCTTATATAGCAAGTAGAATATATCGTGAAGTAACCTAGGCCTATGCTTTTCTTTCTAATTCAGTGCCTTTACTTGATCTTCTATTTCTTCTCAATTAACTTTGGTAGTTTATCTTTTTAGAAATTTGTCCATTTCATCTAAATAATCTAACCTGTTAGTATACAATTATCCATAGCATTCTTATATAATTCTGTACAGTCAAGTCATATTCCATCTTCCATTCATGATTTCAATAATTTGAATTCTTTTTCTTGATTAGTCTACCTAAGTATTATCAAATTAGTTATCTTTTCAAAGAACTAAGTTTTGGTTTCATTGATTTCCTAATTTTGTTAGAGTATAAAACTATTCACTCTTTTTTTTTAATTCTCTATTTCTTATGTTGTTGTTCTTTGGCTGGCTGGTGACAGGGATTTTGTTAAATTGCCAAGGCTGGCTCAAACTTGTGGTACTCCTGCTTCAGCCTCTCAAAGTGCTGGGATTACAGGCTGTCCCATCACACTCAGATTCTTGTTTCATCTTTATTGTTTTTAATCGATTTGTTTGGGGTTTAGTTTTTTTTCAAGTTTCTGAAGATGAAATGTTAGGTTATTAATTTGAGGGTATTTTTTTCTTAAATGTAGGTGATTGATTACAACTATCAATTTCCCTCTTAAGCACCGTTATTAGTTGCATCTCATAAAGTTTGGTGTGTTCTGTTCTCATTTTCATTCATCTCGGTGTTTTCTAATTCCTTTATGATTTCTTTAGAAGTACATTTACTGATATTCATATTTTTTAAAAATTTTTTCCCTATTGAATGCTAATTTAATTCCACTGTGGTCAGAGAAGATACTTTGTATGATTTTACTTCTTTTAAATTTACTGAAGCTTATTTTACAACCTAGAATGTCTAGCCACAAGAAACGTTTCATGTGCTCTTGAGAAAAAATGTATACTCTGCTACTGATGAGTGTGGTGTTCTATAGCTATATGTAAGGTCTAGTTTGTTTATAGTATTGTTAAATCTTCTATTTGTTTGCTGATATTCTTCCTACTTAATTCTCCCAACTACTGAAAGTGGAAGATATGACTTGTGTCTAGATGTCCCCCAAATGCCTCACGCAGTCATAGGTGAGGCTTTTTCAGAGGTGGCCAGTTCTAGAGTGACACTGGAACTGATTCATGGTGCAATGAGAGGATCAAGGGCACTAGGATTAAGGGTGTGAGTGCTACCTACCCTAAGTAGCCTGGATAGCTATAAGGGATAGAAAGAACTGTGGTCAACCCTTGCTTGCTTTCCTACCTTCTGCCTGCCATAAACTGTTTCTCCTCTGCAACGCCTGTCTGCCATCCACCCTGCCTTGGAGCCAGCCAGACTGAAACCTCTACAAATTGTAAGATAAATGAACCTTTACCTCTTTAACCTTGGGTATCAGATATTTTGCCTCAGCAACAAGAGAAAAGTAACAAAGAAAGTGGGATACTGAAGTCCTCAAATATTATTGCCTATTTTTCCATGATTTATATCAGATTTTGCTTCACATATCTGGGACCTCTCTTCGTAAGTGTATGTATGTTTATAATTGTTAGCTCTTCCTAGTGGGTGACTAAGATAGCCCTCTTCAGCTCTAGCAACATTTTATTTCCAAAATCTATTTTGTCTGATATCATTGTATTCACCTCAATTATTTTCATTGGTTGTATTTTTCCATTCTCTATTATTTTGAAACATGCTATCTTTAAAACTCATGGAAATCTCTGCATCAATAAAAACTGTTAGCAAATGAACAAACAGATTCAGAGGAATAATATCACTAAAGGTCACATAATTATGAGATAGGGCTGGGATTAAAACCCAGTTCAAACTACCTCCAAAATATATGTTCTTTCTATTAAATGTCATGCTAACTGAGACTAAGACCCCCTCAAATCAAGGAATAAAAGTTTATAGCAACATTAAATATAGAGACCAGACAAACTTCACACTTGGAGTAAGCTTAAAATGTCAATTAAATTCCTATTTAAGCAATTCTCTTTCAAGGGCTCAATTTTGACTAAAATATGAGCTTAAATTTCAATAACATTACAATTTAAGTCAAATTAAGAAAATAGAAAATTTTTTAAACAATAAACCCATGCTTTTAAAGAATCTAACTATACCTGAAAAGCAATGTTACATTTTTAACTAATAATATTATAGTTTTCTCATCATTCTGCAGATATCAGCTAGCAGACTAGTACAGAGAATAGTAATTTTGCTTGTACTTAATAATTATGTATTGAGTTTGTATTTAATAATTACATCCACAGATGACTTTTTTCCCAGCATGGGAATTAAAGCCAAGACCTTCACACTGAGCTACATTCCAGCTCTTTTTTAAATCATATTTTTATTATGAGACAGAGTCTAAGTCCCTAAATTGGCTAGGCTAGGCTCAAACTTGCAAGCCTCCTACTAGAGCCTCCCAGAGTATTGGGATAACAGGTATGTGACACCATTCCCTGTTGTTGTTTATCTGTTTGTTTTGTTTTGTTTTTTGAGACAGAATCTCACTCTAATTCAGGGTGGTTTTGAACTGACTATGTAGCCTAGGCTGGCCTCAAACTCATGGGTATCCTCCTGCCTCAGCCTCCCAAGTGCTGGGATTACAAATGTATGCCAACATATCCAGCTTTATATTTGACAAATTTTCTAAGTTGTTCTGAATTTACAAATGAAGCTTTCACTTTTCATTCATATAGTAAAAGTTTTTAAGTTATTTTTCAGTGCTATATTGTGCTTATATTTAAATTGTTTCCAAAGCTGTGGGTTCTTTTAATAGCCATTTAATGTGCAAAGAATTCTACAATGAAAATAGAATCTATCAGTTAAATAAAACACTGTACTGAAAACAAAGTGCTAATCAAAGACAAATTTTGTTTCTAATGTGTTATCATATGACCTGAAGAATGGTAAGTTTAGGTTAAAAGTTAAATTGCTGGGCTGGGGATTTAGCTCAGTGGTTCCACTGCCTGCTTTGCAAGCACAAGGCCCCGAGTTCGATCCCCAGTACAAAAAAAAAAAAGTTAAATTGCTAATTCAAAATATTCTACAATTCTAAACATCCTTAGTGTGGTGGACTGATGGTCAACTTGTAACACCCAGGTGAACTGAATCAGCGTGGTCTGGGCATGGAGGATCCCCCTAAAGACTGTTACCAATAGCCATAAAAAAGAACTGTAGGGGAGGATCTTGGTCTGTTGATTTTCTAGGAGAACCTCGCTGCAGATGGTTTTCCTCATGCAAACGAGGCTGTTCTCCTTGGAGGAGGAGCTCAGGACTTCGCTGTCACTGGGAATGGCTGCTGTTTTCATCAGGGGGGCTCTGACCTTTACCGTTAGCATCACTTCCTACCTCCAATGTGGATCCCAGCCTGGTGGCAGAAATCCTTCATTTCACCAGTGTAGATTTTCTGGCTTCCACCATTGGCCTTTGGGCCTTCCAGGTGCAGATCCTCAATACGGACAAGCATGATACATTGCCATGGGCTCTAGGCCACTTGGACTCTAGGCCTTCAGCTGGACTTGTGTGGGAAACTGCTGGGATCTAGGCCCTCAGTTAAATCCTTTGGGCTTCTAGTGTGCAGTTAATCTCTTGCACTCCTTTGTATTTGACTCTTTGGGTAATTATCATCAAATAACCTTATAAGTTATGTGTCCTGTATTTAATGTATTCCCCCGCCAAATCCTTCTAACCACAACACCTATAAATTTAAATGACAGAATTGTAGGCTAAAAGGACTTTTTTGCCTTGAACATAATTTACATAAAGAGTTAACTTGCAAATAAGTCCCTTAATGCTATGTTAGCCAACAAGACGATGTTTAGATGAACACCTACGGATCACTCACCCTGAACCTAGGACTACTTTAGATGCTGTGATAAATCTACAACCACTGTGTAAACAGAAGACTAACAATATCCAAATATTAAAAGAAAGGTCAGAAAATTCCACTGCCAGAAAACTGAGATGACCAAAAAACTACTTTTATTTCCATCTTGGTATAACACATCTCTCATGCTGTTAAGCTGAATGCATTTCTGTGTTAATATAACATGCTATTCTTTCATGTTTTAGTCTTTACTAAATCAGAATTTAAAAGAAATTAGCATTTTGAATTGACTGAACTTTTAAAACATTTATACATTATGCTTATAATTTCTAGACTTTTTTAATTCAAGTAAGCATTCAAGTTTTTAATTTGGATATATGTTAAGCCATTATGAAGAAATTCTAAGTAAAAATCATCAGAACCTATAAACAGCATCACATACTTTTGCTCCCATAGCTCACCTTTTCAACACATCTTGTACTTAGTTACCATTACATACTCACTGCATTTGAGGGGCTAAAGGAGAGCTTGCTGAGCTGATGTGTATTTGGTATAGTTAGTTTTCATAATCATCACCATCTGCAGCATTTCCTCGATCATAGTAGTGACAGCTAGCATATCTTAGTTCTCTCTCTCCTTGCTTGCTTATGCTGCTTCCATAGACATAACCACTCTACAATCCTACAATGGATCTTTTCACATAATGAAATGCCACCCTCCCTCCCACTTGGCTTCAACAATTTGTTCATTTTTCAGTACATGCTACCTTCCAATCTGAATATGAGTCTTTATGTATATATACACACACATGCACACACACATCAGCCATTTTATTCTTTTCCAAAAAATATTTTAATTCTCCAAAATTTACTAATTTATATAGAAATAAATTTCAAAAAGCTTAAATAAAAGCTTTAATCCCACACCATAAATTTAGGAAGCCAGCCCCATACAATGAACTTAAATACATAAAGACACAAACTCAATTAATGCTATTTAATAGTATTAAAATTTAAGGGCCATTAGGGCCGGAGATTTAGCTCAGTGGTTCTGCCGCCTGCCTCGCAAGTGCAAGGGCCCAAATTCGATCCCCGGTACCAAAAAAAAAAAAAAATTTTAAGGGCCATTAAGAGAGAATGAAAGTAATGTTTATATCAGCAAAAACAATGCTTATCTGTGAATATAAATACTATTCTTACCGACACACAAGAGTAAACAATTTTTTAGCAAAATTTCAGAATAGGACATTTATTAGCCCATTAGTTTTGAACACATCCTACAAAATCACAAACATCCTAATGCAAACCTAAAAGATCATTTAAAGCAAAAATATTATCAAGAAACATTAACTTTACCACAAAGTATAACAATCAAAGTAGTTTTCAAAATCCTATCTAATACTAACAATCATTATTATATAATCAGTTAAGCCCCCAAAGTATAGAAAAAAATATACACTTGACCATTTTCAATCAGAAGTTCTTTAGAGAATAAAGCATTCTTTGAGCAAAACCTCCTGAGGACTAGAATTCCCTTTCCAATATACGGTCTCTCTTAGAGCTGTAACTAAATATTATTGAGTGGCAGAAAAACAAATCTCAAGAAATGATGGACTTAAGAAAATTTCATTGAAGAGAGCACAAAGCAAGTCCTAATAATACCACTTTGAAAATGAAAGCTCCCCCTGCTTTAAGAGAAGCAGACATCAAAACTCACAATTATGTTCAAAAGACCCAGCTAAATCCACTGAACCTCTGATGATGGGCTTCCATAAGCATGATCACTAAGCAACTTAAACTAAAACTTCAGTTTTCTTTAGTAGCTGATCAAATCATTATCAAATTCATAGATTTTGAAATTAAAAGCTCAGTTTTTAGTCGACACCTTTGAAAGTCAAAATTCTGTCATTTCATGCTCCGTATTCTCTTGTTCATGTGATAATAAAACTAATTTTGTTAGCTTCTTAGGTGTTCTAGGCTGGAATTCCATTAATTCTATAACATTAAAGATGATAATAATTAAATATCATTAATTTACTAATATCATTTAAATTCAGACATTAACAGGAAGAATTTTATTATAATCAAAGTCAACTGGGTTTGTAGTTCTTAAAGGATCCCCAAAGGATTTTTGAATTTACCAAATTTGAACTTTTCCAAAATTATGTTCTACATTACATCTCCTGAAACAAAGCAGCAGTCACTTTCCAATTGGTTTATTAACAGTTTGTGTGTCCTGAGCTAGATGGGCTCCAAAAGCCCTTCCAGGGCTGGGGATTTAGCTCAGTGGTTACGGCGCCTGCCTTGTAAGCACAACGTCCGGAGTTCAATCCCCCATACCAAAAAAAAAAAGATAAGCAGGTCCAAGGATTTAGCTCAGTGGTTTCACTGCCTGCTACGCAAGCATAAGGACCCAAGTTTGATCCCCGGTACCAAAAAAAAAAAAAAAAAAAACCTAGGCTTGAAAAATGGACCTTAACATGACCCAAACTGCAAAACAAGTTGTTAGCTCAAAGGGAGAGAAAAATTACCTAGGGGCCAAGGATTTAGCTCAGTGGTTCTGCCTCACAAGCACAAGGTCCCGAGTTCAATACCTGGTATCTAAAAAAAAAAAAAAAAAAAAACCCAAACTACTTACTCAAAAGAAATATAACTGAAAGACACACTAAGGTACATAGGATCGTGGGCTAGCATTAAAAAATGAAAAAAACAAAAGCAAAAAAGCAAAAGGTAAAAGCTTCCTCAAATGTCATTTCTCTTCATTCAACAAAAATGAATTCAAAACAACAGCCAGACTTTAAGGGTATAGCACTAGAAAAATTCCATTTCTAGGGCCGGGAATTTAGCTCAGTGGTTTTGCTGCCCGCTGCTCAAGCGCAAGGACCCGAGTTCGTTCCCCAGTACCAAAAAAATAAAAAAGAAAAATTCCATTTCTACAGGTTTAAATGTTTAATTTGGTAGATTTTTATTTAAAATGGGTTGTTGTTGCTGTTGTTGTTGTTTGGGGTTGGTGGGGTTTGTCTGTTTGGCAGTACTAGGGATCAAACCCAGGGGTACTCTACCACTGAACTAAATCCCCAGCCCTTTTTAATTTTTTTGCTTTCAGACAAGGTCTTGCTAAATTTCCTGGCCTGGCCTTGAACTTGGCTCTCCTTCTACCTCAGTCTCACAGAGTGCTAGTATCACAGGTGTATGCCACCACACTCAATTTTTAAAAATTTTTTGGTTGGGTCCAGGGGCTCACATCTATGATACAAACTACTCAGGAGGCTGAGGCAGGAGAATAGCAAGTTCAAGGCAAACCTAGGTAACCTAGAAAATTCTGTCTCAAACTTTAAAAAACCTGGGATATAGCTCAGTGGTAGACCACCCCTAGTTTCAATTCCCAGTACCATCAAAAAAAGAAAATTTGAAAACCTTTTTTCCCCTAAAGTTCACTAATGTATTGGGGGAAAAAAATCAAAAAAAGGAATACATAAAAGAAAAAAGGAATTAGAAAAAACAATAGGGGAAGTGGGAGGGGTAGGGGAAAGGAAAGAAGGGAATGGAATTAATATGAGAAAATGAAAAAATGGAAACAAAGTCTTTGTAAATAGAGAGGGATGGAGGGGTTGAAGGGAGGGCAGGGGAATGGGGAAAAAAATAAGAACCAAGAGATTATGTAAAGGTGCAAATTTCCAATGATGAATGTCATTATATTGTATACCAAAATGTACCAATAAAATTAATTTTATAAAAACTACGAACCAAGAAAAAAAAAGAAAAAGCAATAATTTTATAAAAGGAAAAACATACTGTTTAAATTAATAAATAGTATTTTCATTCAATAAATTTTCATTAATTTTTAATTTCATATTGTAGTCAAGTAAAGAAATAAAGAACAATAGTTCTAATAAGAAATAAAACATTAAAAGAGAAAGCAAATAGGGAAAAAAAAAAGAGTACACAGAAAGATAGGAGACACAAAGATAGGAGTTTAAAAGAAAGGAAAGAGGGCTGGGGATTTAGCTCAGTGGTTTCACTGCCTGCCTTGCAAGCGCAAGGCCCTGAGTTCGATCTCCGGCACCAAAAAAACAATTAAGAATTTAGTAACATATTAATTACTTTGAACTACATAAGCTATACATTACATAGTTATTACCTGAATAGTTTTTTTTGTACCGGGGATCAAACTAGGGTCCTTGCACTTGCAGGGCAGGTGGCGGAACCACTAAGCTAAATCCTCAGTCCCTGAATAGTTTTCTAACATCCCATTGACTCTTCAGCAAGGAAGATCTGTAACTGCTTTTAGAAATACATCAAATTGTGAAAAAACAATTAGTCTACAATTTTCATAACTGTTATCAAAACAGTAGCACTTAATTGAAAAAGTGACAAGCAAACAAAAGTTTCTGGTGAGCTACAACTTGCCTTATTTTAGACATTCACCAAACTGCAAAAAAATAATAAACCACTTGTTGGCCATAAAGTCAATTTTTTTTAGTCACAAAATACCCCTAGGTTCAGTGGTGAACTAAGCCAGTCTCATTTTATTTTGTATCTACTCACTGAAATTCTAGAATGTCAGAATTAGAAGAATTAACACAACTTACATTGGTGATGATATTTTAACTACTGCACTCTTAGTTATACCTCTGGGTCACTTTCCACACTATGAAGAACAAAGCCTAATAAGCAAGCAGACCAAATTCAGTACTCAGGTCAACGACCTTAACACATTTTACTTTGCCACTGATTCTTCCTCCTGATCTAGGAGTTAAGAGGTAGGACAGGGACTGGAGTTGCAGCTCAAGGGTAAAAAAGCTTGACTAGTACACACATGACCCTGGGCTTAATCCCCAGCACAGCAAAATAAAAATAAAAAGAGAAAGGATAGCCTAATAAATTTGGGGTAATGCATAACAGTGAATAAACATTAGAGTATACACAGAGAGCTCTTACCTTTCTAAAAATCCGCATTTAAAATACTCAAAGCACAACTGAACCACAAACCAAGCAATGATGTCAATCCCCAAATCAGAACACATTGAACAACTTGAGATGAAAACTATATATAATAAAGACTCATTTGAAAATTCTGTCGAGTTTCAATTTAATCCCATGATTACCTTTCTATCTGGTCAGCACTTATTTGCCCATCAAATCAAATAACCCTGACTATCCACCTTTTCTAAGAAAGAAAAATGATATTCATTTTCCTCAATAACTGAAATCACTAACAGTTTTGGGACATAGCTGAAAGTATGAGGAAGGTATATGTGTGGAGAACAAGACGAGGGAATAAGGTACTTCTATAATCTTTATGTCCTCCCTGTTGGGGTGCCTAACAAATAGCACAGTAGGAGTATTCTGCATCAACCAAAGAAATCTACTCAGAAAAAGTTTATTGAGGTAAATACTGTACTATAGTGAAACCTGGGTGTGTAATATCAATTATGTTTACTTCAATGCATTCACACTCTCTGGGGAGAGATAGTACACAGATTTTGGTGAGTGTTATGATAAAGATGCTAAACTAAGTATTAAAAATACAGTTGGGGAGGATAAGAATTCTGACTTAAGGTGGCTCACAATGTAATGAAAAATGGAATTATGGAAAGCTTCAGATTATAAGATGTTAGAGCTGACTACTACAGGATAAATGGAAATTTGTAAATGGAAAAAAAAAAGAGGAGCATTTTAGTGAATATGGGTCAAAATAATTATAGCCTGAATAAATGTAAGATATGAAAGTATGTGTTTAAAAAACCAGGAGCAGGGCCAGGGATATAGCTCAGTGGTTCCACTGCCTGCCCCGCAAGCGCAAGGACTGGAGTTCAATCCCTGGTTCCAAAACCAAACAAACAAACAAACAAAAACCAGGAGCACTCAAATGTGACTGTTTCAAGACAAATAACAGGCAAAGGCAAAAGAAACAGCTCAAAAGTTAACATGGTGCCAAAATGAAAAAGGTTATAGATAATCTGCCAAGCTGGGCTTTATTCTAAAAGCAACAAGAGATATTGACAGTTTTTTAATAAAAGGAGTTGACAAGAACAGATCAGTATTTTAGAAGTAAAACATTTGGCGATGATGTGAAAGCTAGATTACTGGGGAATGGAGACAGAATGATCAGGTACAGAATGATCACAAAAGAAAGTCTTTGAAATAATCAGATCTGATTATAAAGCCTGATTCCTCTCCACTTAAGCAATATTGTTTTATGCACTTCAGATAAAAGAGAAAATAAACACTGAATACATTTTAAAATATTTTATAACTCAGAATTTTTACTAATTCAGTTAGTTTCCTCAAGTATCCAAATCAAAGAGGTTTTATTATGGTATATTTTATTTGATGTAGTTAGCATTTTCAATTTAGAAATTTTATATCAATGTCACTAAAATTACTTTCATACTAGTATCTCATGGTATATACTGAAGGGAATAGGAAATCTGATACACATCAAATATGACCCAATAAAGTAATTGCCATAGGGTTTTCTTTTTCATCCTTACCATTACAAGTTCTTCTTGTAATTCACTGCAACTTTTTTCATTATACTGAAGTCTCTTTGAAAGATCTATAATTACTTGCTTCTGTTGCTCGATCTCTTCATTTAGTTTCTTATTTTTGGAGAAATACTCTCTTTCTAACCTGAAAAGTTAAAATGTCAGAGCAGGTTTTCCAAATATGCTTTTACCAACTTCTATGATATATCTTTAACACAAATAGCTGATGCACTATAAAGGAATAATGCTTCCCTTTTAATAGCAGGTATTTGTATAATGTCCACATTTAGTTAGTGTTGATATGGTTTCACTTTTTTTTTTTTGGTGCTGGGGATCAAACTTGGGACCTTGCGCTTGCAAGGCAGGCGGCAGAACCACTGAGCTAAATCCCTGGCCCTTTCACCATTATTTTTGATGAAGAAAACTCATCTGCCACAGTTCAATTAGCTCAGAAACTGCATCAAGACTGAAAAAATAATTCTAATAAACCATTTCAGGATATGCCACAACAGAAATGGAGTAAATATTTTATTTCTGAATGTCCATGCTAATAGAACTGGTGTGATGGCATGGAAAATTCAAAAGGAAGAATAATCAAAAAGTACGCATGTTCACTTTGAAAATATGTGAATTTCTTTTCAAAGGACTTGCTTTCCTGTTTAAATGTTTCTCAGGTTGGTATTAAATTATATTGACATTCTGACATAAACAAATGTTGAAAGGAAGTTTGGAAGTATTAAACCACCAGATAAGTACTTTTAATTTAAGTTGTCACTATTTTGGGGATCGAACTCAGGACCTTGTGCTTGTGAGGCAGGTGCGGTGCCACTGAGCTAAATCCCTGGCCCCAAGTTGCCACTACTTTTAATCTGTGGCCTTCCTGATAAAAGTAGATCCATGTCCTCTAATTTTTAGGCTGTAATTTAGAAAACAGAGTGACTTAGCATAACCAAATCATACTACATTTAGGCTATAATCAAATAAGCAGCTAATTTTTGAACAGCATATAACCTTACTGCAAACAGACTACAATTCTTTCTTCAGGGTTGAATACAGACAATTCTAGTACTAACCATCTTGTATATTCTCTTTTGTACCAAGATAATTCCAAGGTAAATTAGCTACAATTAAACATGTACAGAAGACCTGGATCTAGTTATGTAAATCTCTCAGAAAGTAGAGGGAAACAATAAAAATCGATCAAAGTAGAGAAAAGATAAGAAAATCAGAAAATAAATCAACATATAAATAATGGAACTTTCAGAAAAAGAAGTTTAAAAATGGAAATAAACAAAGCAATAATATAAAAGAATTTTCCAAAAATGAATTAAGTCTCTAAAATTTAAAGAGTTCAGGAAGTACCCTGCAAAGTGAAAGAAAAACAACTTAGGCCAGGCCCAACATCATGAAATTTCAGAACACTAGAACAAAGAGAAGATTCTACAGTGTCCACAGAGCATGGAAATACACATACATTGTTGCTTTATCATGTGTTATAATGCAACATCATTAAACCATTTTACATATTTATTATTTCAGAGCTGGTGGAGACACTATAAGTTTCCAGAGAAAACCAGGGACCACATACAAAAGATCAGCAGTCAAATGACTTTAAACTTCCCAAACATTAGAAATGAACAAATAGCCAGCTGAACTATGAAAAGGGTAAAGATTAAAAAATTTCTCACAATGCAAATTCTAAATTTTCTTCTGATGTGTAACTTCCCAAGAAGCTACTTTACAATGAAGTCAAACAAAAAATAGGCAAAAGATAAGCAAACTAGGGATTCAAGACAGAAGAAAAGTGAAAGGAATTCTGAAGGATGATGTTAAATTCAAGTCCTGGGATGACTATGTACAAAATATATAAACCACAATTTGTCCAGATGGAGAAGGTAGAGGAATTGAGAAGGGATGCCTCTTAGATAAAAATTAAAATGGTAAAATCTCAGGTGTAGGAACATACTGATTTTCAGTTCAGTTAAGAGTCTAGGAATGACGTAGTGGTTATTAAATCTAGAAAGAAGTCTTTGGTGGGGTTTTTGGGGTCTTCTATGTAGAGTATCATGTCATCCTTAAATACTGACAATTTAACTTCTTCCTTTTCTATTCTTATCCCTTTTCTTTCTCTTATCTAATTTCTCTGGCTAATGTTTCCAAAACTATATTGAGTAAGAGTGGTGATAGTGGACATCTTTGTCTTGTTCCTGATTTTAGAATGAAAGCTTTCAGTTTTTAGCCATTTAGTATGATGACTGATATTGATTAGTCATAGATGGCTTTTATCAGATTGAGATAAGACTATTCCAATTTTCTGTAGGGTTTTTATCATGAATGGGTGTTGCACTTTGTCCAATTTTCTGCATCTACTGAGATGATCATACAGTTTTTGTCTTTGGCCTTGTTGATATGGTACATTACATTTATTGATTTGCCTATGTTGAACCATCCCTGAGACGAATCCTACTTGGTCATGGTAGGACCATCCTTCTTGATAATTAGCTGTATTGTTTGCTAGTATCTTAGTGAGGATTTTTGTGTCTATGTTCATTAGGGAGATTGGTCTCTTTTTTGGTTGGATCCTTCTCTGGTTTTAGGTATCAGGGTAATGCGTGCTTCCAGGAATGAATATGAGAATATTGCTTCCCTAGAGTTTGAGAAATAGTGCCATTAGGTCTTCTCTAAATTTCTTGTAGAATTCAGCAGTGAATTCATCAGGGCCTGGGCTTTTTTTTGTTGGTAGGTTTTTAATTATATCTTCAATTTCATTGACTGATACTGGTTTATTTAGAAATTTTATATCTTCTTAATTCAGCTTCGTAATCCATATATATCTAAGAATCTGTCCATTACTTCTGTTTTCCATATTATTAGCAAATAAATACATGGAAAAATGTACAACATCACAGTTCATTCGAGAGATGCAAATTAAAATGCTGAGATTCCATCTCACTCCAGAAAGAATGGCTATTATCAAGAAATCAACCAATAACAAATGCTGGTGAGGCTGTGGGGAAAAAAGAACCCTTTTCCACTGTTGGTGGGAGTGTAGACTGGTGCAACCATTGTGGAAATCAGTGTGGAGATCCCTCATAAAACTAACACTAGAGGTTACACTTGACCCAGTTGTTCCCCTTCTTGGTATCTTCCCAAAAGAATTAAAAGCATTATACGATAGCAATATATATACATCCATGTTTACAGCAGCATAGTTTATAATAGATAAATCTTGGAAACAACCCAAATGCCCATCAACCAATGAATGGATAAAGATGTGTTTTGTTTTGTTTTGCTTTTTGGTTTTGTTTGCTTGTTTGTTTTTGGTACCAGGGATCGAACTCAAGACCCTGCACTTACCAGGTAGGCATGGTGCCACTGAGCTAAATCCCCAGCCCAAGATGTGTCTTTTTAATACAATGAAGTACTACTCTACCATAAAGAAGAATAAACTTGAGACATTTCTAGCTAAATGGATGCACCTTGAAACCATACTCTTAAGTGAAATAAATCGGACACACATGTTTAAATACCACGCTGTTTCTCTGGTATGAGAAACTGAAAGTATAAATAAGGACCAAAATGTATAATAGATATTGGGAAATGGGAAGAAAATGTTCAAATGAGAAGGGGAACAGAGGGGTAGGGGGCAAGGAAAAAAGAGACTAGAAAGAAAAAAACTGAAGAAAAGCTTTTGTAAATAAGGTGGGGAAGAGAGGTTGAAGGGGAAGGAAAGGGGAAAAAATCAGCAGCAAGATATATCACATACAGGTACAAATTCCTTATTATGAATGTAATCAATATGTATATCTAAAATGCACCAGTAGAAAAAACAAACCAGGCTTCTGCTGGAAATGTTCCAGCAGCAGGGACCCCAGTTCAGAGCGGCTGTGGGACAAGCTCACAGAAAAAGGGTGTAGGTGTTGTAATGACAGCAGACAGTATTTGGAGTTATGTATACAACAAAGAAAGTGAATCTAATCTCAGTCCTTGGCCATTTGAACCTTGACTCCCCACATCTATCTTGGTCCTGATGTCTCCTCATGCTCTGCCTCTGAGCAGCCTGGGATGACGGCATTAGCCACACGTGGGCACCCGAAATGTGGCTGGCTCCAACGGGGAGGAGTGGAAGATAAAACACACACATTTCAAACACTTGGGAAGGAAAAAATGGATGGAAAACATCTCAGATGTCACATCACCTGCATGACGAAATGGCAATATGCTGAGGTATATGGAGTTAAATAAAATATTCCATTAAAATAGAAATAATATAGCAACTGGTTAATCACATAAACATATCATACTGGTTAACCACTGGCTAATATCACAAACTAATCTAATTTATGAGGCAATTATTAACTATTCTTTCATTTGTTGATTCAGCAAATCTTTATTAAGCTGCTGTTATGTGGCACTACTCTTCACAATGCAAGACAATAGTGAACAAAGTTCCTCTCTGCGTAAGACAGACAATAAACAACAAAGATTACAATAAAATATACCATAAAGAAAAATAAAGATGAGTTACAAAAAATTTCCAAAAAAATAAAGTATTCTGGACCCCCAAATAAAACCCTACTGAAAGAATAGAAAGAGGAAAGGACTAAGTGAATCCTGTTTGGGAGAAGCAAAGAACACAGATACAAGTAACTGCACACAAGAGTGGAAACTGGCAGTGGAAAACAAATAATATGTCACACTTTAAACAATGTACAAGTGACAATTTGGTAAAAATCATGATTTTAATTAAAAATTACTGTTACTCATTGCTTCTCAGCATTTTGGCTAAGATCAAGCATAAAAATTACTATTACTCAACAAATAGATTCGTACTATTTCACTAAATTCAAACTGAATCCAATGAAAGGAGGGATCATCCCTTCCTGTTAGCAATCTGATACAACTCAAAGAAGGTGGCACCTATGCTTCTGTCAACAGCCCCAACCAAGAGGGAATAAGGAGGGCAAGAGTAAGGCCAGCAAAGGGCAATCTTGTTCTTCTGCATTCTCACAGACAGGGGTTCAAAGGAAATAAAGGAGACTAAGTGTTAGACTAAAGTTCACTGAACGAGAGGCACAATGTAAATTTTGTCATAAAGGTGCAGAAACTTGAGTTTCTACCCACGTTTATTATTTAGAATATTTGTATTGATGAATTATTAATTTTAATTTTATGAGTTTTATTGTATTAAAAAATAGGTACTTAACAGGAAAAAAAATCACAAAAATTAAGCATTGAATATTTAATATTTATTGAGTGTTCATAAAAAAGCATCAAAATTTTCACCATCAATTTTTTTGGTGTACAAAGCCTAAAAAATAACAACAGATTCCTATATGAACTACAATGAAAATACCAATAGTACTCTACAGAAAAAAATAATCTTTACTTCAATTATCATACTTAAGGCAGCCTTCACACATGATAACAGCATGTTCCATACACATGTATTGCTTACACTGACAGCACATGCGTTTTGCTTTCCTGGCCTTTTTGTAGGACATACTTCACATCTCACTGGTCTTGCTGCTTTGTCAGGAGGTTCTTATTATATTACACAATGTGAAGTTAAGAGGAACATAAAATATCAATAAAATAAAGTATAAAATTCTTAATAGGGAGCTGGGGTTTTAGCTCAGTGGTTCTGGCGCCTGCCGCACAAGCACAAGGTCCCAAGTTTGATGCCTGGTACCAAAAAAAAAAAATTCTTAATATGTATTGTGCATTGAGAATAAACATCAACATTTTCCCATCAGTTGTGTATTTGCTTACAAAACATAAAAGATAACATCAGAAGTAAATTCCTTTATGAACTACAATGAAAATACCAATGGAACTCTACAACAAAAATAACCTTTGCTTCAATTGTCACACCAAGGCAGTCTTCACACATGACAACTGCATGTTCCATGTACACATCTCACTTACACTGATGGCACATGTGCTTAGCTTTCCTTTCCTATGTGGCAGGCCATTCTTATCACCTCTCTTCTCTTCCTGTTTTGTCAGGAGCTTCCTACTATATTGTACAATATGCTCTTAGTAGGAAAAAAGATATCAATAAAATATATCAAATATGTAATAAGTGCTTAGAATAGACATCAACATTTTCATATGAGCTGTTTACTTGCTTACAAAACCTAAAAGACAACATCATAAATAAAAGCCTATGTGAAGTACAGTATAAATACAAACAAAAGTCTACCACAGAAATAATCTTTGCTTCAATTGTCACACCCAAAGCAGTCTTCACACATGAAAACTCCATGCTCCATACACTACTATCACTTACACTGATAGCACATATGTTTTGTTTTCTTATAGGGCACAATTAACATCTTTTTGGTTTTCCTATTGTTGCGGTAGATATTTTTGATGCTGCAGCTGCATATTCACCTGTCAGCTTACCAGTGTGCTCCACAGTTCTTTGCATAGTTCCCTGGAAAAAAACATTCTGTTTTTCCTCTGCTGTAAATGATCTCATTATGAGTTCCAGTCCTAATCCTCTTAGAAAATTTATCCATAGTATTTTGCACTTGTTATTTACTTTGTAAACTATCAGACTATTGTATGCCACACACATTTAGGATTCAGTATAACACAACCATTGGCCAACACTGTGTTTCAAGAGACATCACAGTTGCTGCATAACTCATCAACATCTACTCCACCTTTAGTTTTGTTGTCGAAATTTTCCATCTCAGGCTTCCATTTTGTCAAGGTTTCCCTATCAATATTTCCATCATGGTGCAATGTTGACATCAGCAGTATCAGTTTGTTTTTCTTTACCATATATAAGGCCAATGTATATCTTTCTGAAATCCAAAGATTTTACTATACAATTTTCTGTTTTGAAATAGCAACATTTCATTTGGAATTTCTGCTCTGCTCCTGCATATAGTTCCTACACTGGTCAGCTTGTGCTCTGTTATCAAATGTAGCATTGATTGGAAACTGGTAAACTAATTGTCAAATGTCACATTCCAATTATTTTAGGAGATGGAACCAACAAGTCTGTTCACAACATCATTCAGTTTATTACTATACAAATAAGGACCTGGTGGCTGAGTTCCAGGATAAATTTCTAAATTGAAACCATAACAAGTCTTCGCATCTACAAAGGCATAAATTTGTATGCCATATTTTAACCCATCACTTTTCCTTTTACATTGCTGTGACTACCATCAGAAATCCCTGCTAAGTACAGCAGACTTGTGAATGCTTTCAGTTCATCTAGGGAGGTATCATAATAAATACATTTTTTAATATGGCTATTGGTGCATACGAACATTTTACTTGTATTTCAGCCTTTGTATATTTCACAACATCTTGTAGCATTTCATCTGTTACAATTTCCAACATTGGATGGCAGTGTTGGTATTCTGTCTAATAGGTTTCACCCCTGCCAAGATCCTCACTATATTTTTGGACCTAGTTCTAATATTAGATTGTTCCATTTGGTTGCATGACCATTTGGCAACATTTTGATTAGTTAAATATGTGCTCGTTTTGCTGTTTTCTTCATCATATGAATCTAAGAGGTCTACATTCCCTGTGTCTGTATCAGTCTATTCTTGCTACATTTCACTGTCACAGGAACTTTGGTTCACACAGCCAACATCAAAGTCATTATCATCTTCATCATGCATCCATGAGTAATATGATTCACTTTTCACCTCCAAAATTTGTAAATCTGATTTTTCATGTGCTATTGTACTGAATTGGGCTATTTCTACCAGAAAAATCAAAAGAAAACTTTTTTAAAAACAAATCCTAAATGCACAGAAATTTAGCAATGCATATTTCATGGGTAAAACTTACCCACTGATGCTTTGGAGCTCCTGTATACACTTTGCCATTTGTCTGCCAAGTGGGTGAATGCACAGATGGCTTTTTGCTTTCCCCAGGTGCAGCTACTGAGAGTCACACCCACACTCCATTATGATAAAATACATGTTTTCATAACAGAAGAGTGGTGTAGGTGTATTTTACCCCCTATGATGCTCAGGTAAATAAAGAAAAACTTATTAGACGAAGCACTATATGGGTAAAAATCCCAGTTGGACATTTTTGCACACGTGCACACAACTTGCCACTCATCATACCAAGTGGGTAAACACAAAGACTGCTTCCTATATCCCCCAGGCACAGCTACTGAGATGCACAGCCAGCTACTATTATGCTAAAGTACAAATTTTTAATAGAAAAGTATAAGTGAGTTGTTGTAACTCAATGTTATGATCTTCAGGTTTAAGTCATACTAATGGAAACAAGAAACCCTAAGCATTACTGGGCCTGGAAATATACCTCCATTGTTCAGCTCATACTTAGCATAAATGAGGCCCTGGGTTCAATCTCCAGCACCAAAACAAAACAGAAAACAAATTATAAACATTATTAATAAAAGCAATCACAAAAATAGTTTTAAATGTTTTCAAAGTTCAATCTTTTAAGTGCCATCTTTATGCTTTTTTTATTTACCCATAATAATTACTACTCTAAGTAATACTTTTCTTTAACTCCTCATATTATTTTAAAATATTCTTTATCTTGTCACTATAAACAGAAAAAATTATCTGCTTGTCACAAGTAGAAAATTAGATTAAAAACAATAACTCTAATAAAGTACCAATCCATTATCATGTCATATAGCAATGGCAGTATAAATTTTACACTGAGGAAATTGTTTTAAATATCTACTGTTGATCTATTTTTAAAAACAGGCTAAAGGATTATAAACTTATTAAAGCATTTCAAAGAGTTTTCAAGATGAATGGCTTTTGAACTGAAAAAGATTAAAATCAAGAAGAGTTGGGCTGGGGATTTAGCTCAGTGGTTCCGCTGCCTGCCTCACAGGCACAAGGTTCCAAGCTTGATCCAAAAAATAAAATAAAATCAGGAAGTTACAATGAGTCTGACCCTATGAGTTAGAAGCTAAATGTCCTTACTCCCATTGATCCTCAATTTTCATATCTGTAAAGCAAGAACTTAAAAAATACCTAGCACATAAACTGTTAAATGAAATGCTACATATGTAGTAAGCTACAATGCATGTCAACTACTAGTAGTATTGCTGCTACTATTATTACTTTTGCAATTGAAGAAAATCTCAAACATAATTTCTACATGTGGCCTAGAAATCAAGGTTTTTAAAGATTCTGCATTACATTAATAAATAAAATGCAGCCAGGTGCAGTGACACCCACCTCTAGTCCAGTCCTGGCTACTCAGAAGACTGAGGTGGGAGGATCACTTGAGCCCAAGAGTTCAAGACCACTCTGGGCAACATAGCAAGACCTTGTCTCAAATAAATAAATGAATTAAAAAATGTAAAATACACTCATGTCTTTACTTTCTAGTATACAATTGCATCCTGGGACTCCTGGAATACTTCAAAATCCAAAAAGCATTTCCAAATTTACCTATACAGGGAAGTATAGTCATGTTTTATGAAATTCTCTACCCCGATCTACCACTAACATTAATGACAGCTGTTTATGCAACTTGAATAGCTTTCAGAAAACCTTCATAATAATTTAGAGAATTGCACAGTGAAATACTCACAAATTTAGTTTTTCAAAGCTCTTTTGTGCATTATGCTTTTCTCGCTCATATGCACTTTCAACTTCTTTGAATTCATTCTTGATCATTTCCAAATCAGCAACAGCTTCTGCTTGGCTAGCCTTTTCTACTTGCAAAGCTCCTTCAAGGTCTCGAATCCGTAACTACCAGATGACAGAGAAGGAATTAAATAATCTAAGCTTCCATCTTAAATTGAGTAAAACATTTTATCAACAGCAGACTGTCATTCATCCACTTTTTTCTACTTCGGTTTGAAAAAGATAACATTTTTTAACACATTTAGCGAAAGACGAGTGTAAGATTGAAGACATGACTATGCTAGGAAAAAGGATATGCTGATACAATTTAACCTGTCCCATCAAAGTGTTTAATTTTGACCTTCTACTCCATTCATTTCTTTTATAAAGTATGACAAATTAAGTAGTTTTTGAAATTCAGTGTTCTTCCTCACTTACGAAAAACATTATTACGTGGATATCTTTAAGAGGCTTCCAGGCCGCTGTACCACCACCACCCCCAGCACAGAGGTGAGCTGCTCCCAGCACCCAGGAGGCAGCTTCCGGGCCACTGTACTACCAACACCCCCATCACAGAGGAGGTGAGCTACTCCCAGTGCCCAGGAAGAGGCTTCGGGCTGCTGTAACACCACCACCCTCAGCACAGAGGAGGTGAGCCACCACCTGGGTGCCAACAGCAACCCTCCCACCCCCCACTCCCCGTCGAAATAAGAAGACACATAAACAAGTCTCAAAACCAGACTTCCAGATCACCTAAAGCAACCCCAAAAGGAAACGAGATGGAACACTCTGATACTCAACCACCTGGACTCCCTGAACTGGCAACAAAAGAGGATCTGGAAAAAATGAATATCTTTATAAGGTTACAAAATTTAACATTCATTTATTCCTCAAGATGTCTTAGTGTAGAAGAATGAATTATCAAACAACACTATTAGACTGAAACATTTTGGCTCTAGTGATCTGATATCTTGGATTTGCTTCAATACATTCTGGAGTCAGGAGAGTGGGTGAGTAATAGACAAACCACAATTGGTCTGAGACAGGTGTTAAGCCAAGTAATAAGACTGCAGACACCTAAGTCTAACAGCCCACTACAAATCCCGCCCTACAGCCTACATCAGCAGAGACCAGAGGGCTGATCAAATTCCTCATCTACCAACAGGAGAGTCTGAGGGAAACAAACAGAGGGACATCAGGTGCAGGGAAGGCACCTCAAAAATTGACAGGCCCTAGGTGGGTATAGCAGCACATGCTTGTAATCACAGCATGTAGGAGGCTGAGGTAGGAGGATCACTGCAAGTTTGAGACCAGCCTGTGCTACACAGTGAGTTCAAGGCCAGCCTGAACTACATAGCAAGACTGTCTCAAAAAACAAACAAGGGGGCCGGAGTTTTAGCTCAGTGGTTCCACCGCCTGCCTCGAAAGCGCAAGGTCCCGAGTTCAATCCCTGGTATCAAAAAAAAAAAAAAAACAAAAACAAGGCCCAACATGGTGCCACACACCTATAATTTCTCCACTCCAGGGTCTGAGCCAGGAGGATTCCCATGAGTTCAAGGCCAGAATGCACTACATAGTGAGTTAAAGGCCAGCTTGGACTACATAAAGAGACCCTGTCTCAAAAATCAAAACATACAAAAAAAACCTCAAAACAAAACAACATAGGCCCTAAAGCTAAGCATAGAAAATCATGACTCACTGGGATCCAAAAGATTGCAGATCTTGGAAAGAAAACACTCATTCAATAACACAGGAATTTTTTCTTTGACTCAATCCTTTTTTGGTTTGCTATTTTGCAATTATTTGCCATTATTTTTATCTTTCCTTCATCGGGTTTTTTTCTCCCTCTTTTTTTTCCTTTTAGTTTCTTTTCTCTACTTTTCTCTTTTTCTCTTTCTGTTTTTGTTCTCTTTTCTGCCCCTTCTCCTTTCCCTTATTATTTCCTACTGCTCTCTATGACTAATTTCCTTTTACTCAATAGAACCCCCATCTCACTTTTCTCTCCTCCTCAAATCTCATTGATGAACTTCTCAAATCTTTTTCATTTCCTGGTTCCCCAAATCATCTACTTTTACTAGTATAACTACTAAGCTTCATGAATCTCTAGATAGCTAGTTAACTTTATGTTATTGCTGGGGAATACGGTTCTATTGTTAGTAGAGGCAAAGTTGTTTCATTTAGTAGATATCATAGGTCAAAAGTAGGTCAATATTTGGTTTATCTTAGGGTTTATACTATAACTACAGATGTCTTTTCTGTGATTAGGGGTGGTACTTTATTAATAGGTCCTTACAGTTTATCAATATTTAGTTTATATTTGATGCTACAATGATGCCGATTGTATTACTATTGCCAAGGTGACATAGCTGTTGCTATTAATTGGTGTTCATGAGATTCCAATATCTGGACTGCCTTAGGGTCATTAAAAACCCTGTGGCACATTCTTAGAAAACAGGGTACTGGGCCAAATATGCTATAACCTCCCCATCTGATATAAACAGAGGTGGATAGAACCAGAGACAGAAGCAAAGTTAGCTATGCCCAGAGCACATCACTGGAAAATAGACATTAACTAAAGAGGTCTTCAAACTAGAAAAAAAGCTTTCTATTAGAGTCAACCTGAAGCCTCAACATGAAAAAAACAAACAAACAAAAATAGAAACATGAGAAGATGAGCCAACAAAATGTCTCCAAAAATTCCCAAATCCTCCAAGCTAATCCATGGGGGATCAAAGAGAAGGAAACCAAAAGCCACACACATGAATTATTCAGAATATCAGGGGAGATAACAAAACAGCTCAATAAGGCAATTGAGAAGCTCATAAAAGATATAAGTAATAAGATACTGGGCCAATTAAAGAAAATCAGTGAGTCTAAATAAGACATTAATAAAAAGCTGAACAAAACTATATAAAACATGAAGGACCTGCACAGAAAAGAATTAGAGTCCATAAAAGTGCTCCAAATAGAAATTCAAGAGATTTTCTATCAAAAGTATGGGCAGAAGAAGTAACCAATATGAGGGCAGAGCATCAGAACTAGAAGACAGGGCTATTATCAGTGACCAATTAATGAGATACCTTAAAAACTACAAGAGAACATAAAAAATGGACCCAGCAACTTCCAGGTGACACAAAACTGACTAAAATTAATTGGAATTAGTGAAAAATCAGAAAATAACACAAAGGGCATAAAAAAATCTGTTTACTAAAATAATAGCAAACTTTCACAATAAGAGAAAATAATTTAACATACAAATAAGTGAAACATGTAGAACTCCAAATAGCCAAATTCAGAAAAAAATTTCTCCATAACACATCATAGTCAAAAATCCCAGAAGTCTAACACAAGAACAGACTCTTAAAAGCCTGTAGGGAAAAACAAAAAAAATCACTTATAAAGAAAAATGCATTAGAATTACAGCAGACAGCCAGGCGCGGTGGTGCACACCTGTAATCCCAGCACTCAGGAGGCTGAGACAGGTGGGTCGCCCCATTAGAGGCCAGCCTGGGCTATATAGTGAGTTCAAGGTCAGTCTGGACTATATAGTAAGACCCTGTCTCAAAAAAAAAAAAAAAAAAGAACTGCAACAGACTTCTCAACACAAACCTAGAAGGTCAGGAGAGCTTGGAGGCAAGTGTTTCAAATCCTAAAAAAAAAATTTCCAACCCAGGCTAATATATCCTTCAAGACTATCTTTTAAAATTGATGGAGAAATGGGATAGTTTTATGAGAAAGAGCAACTAAAGAAATTCATGATCACTAAACCAGCATCTGAAAAATTCTCAAGAATACCCTAGAAAAAGACAATGAAACTAACAATGACAAATGGCCTAGTAGAATGAATAAGCCAGGTAAGGCTAGCAATTAAATAGAAGGAAAAGACAGTGAATCAGCGAACCAAAATAAGGTAATGACAAGAATAAGTCAATACATATCAGTAATGACTCTCAAGGTGAATTCCCCAATCAAAAGGCACAGGCTGGCAGACTGGATCAAGAAACAAAATCCAACAGTATGCCATTTGTAAGAAACACATTTAACCCAGAAAGAAACTCACAGATTAAAAATCAAAGGATGAAAAATAATATTCCATGCAATGGGAACCTGAAAAAAAGCAGATATTGCTATCCTATATTCAGATGTAGACTTCAAGCCAAAACTAATTAAAAGAGGCAAAGGCCATGGGGATCCTCCAACAGGAAGAGATCACAATCATTAACATATATGTACCAAATAATGCCAACCCAACTTTATCAAACAAGTACTACTGGACATAAAAGACCAGGTAAAATCACAATTATAGTAGGGGACCTCAATGCACACTAACACACACCAGACCCCCCCCCAAAAATCAACAAAGAAATATTAGATTTGAACAAATGGACTCAACAGATACATACAGAGTGCTCCATCCAACAACAAACTACACACTCCTTTCCACAGCATATGGGACTTTCTCCAAAACTGACCATATACTAGCCAATAAAGCAAGCTTAAATAAATGTAAAAGAATTGAAATAATACTACACATATTATTAGATCATAGCACAATGAAGTTAGAAGTCAACAACAAAAGAAAACACATAAATTATGCAAATGCATGAAAACTAAACAGTATACTCTTAAAGGGTTACAAAAGAAATCATGGAAAAAATAACATAATTTCTAGAACTAAATGACAATGCTAGTATAACTTATGAAGACTTATGGAACACAATGAAAGTCTTAAGAGAGAAGTTTGCCCACATCACAAAAACAAGCAAGCTCAAAGAAATAACCTAATAATGCACCTTCAAGGTCCTAGAACATCAAGAACAATCCAAACCTAAAGCTAGTACAAGGTAGGAAATTAATAAAGATCAGAAAGGAAATCAATGAAATTGAGACCAAAAAAAAAAAAAACAACACAAAGAATTAATGAATCAAAGAGCTGGTTCTTCAAAAGAATAAATAGACAAACCCTTAGCCAATCTAATCAAAAAATGAGAGAAAAGACCAAAATAAATTGAATTACAAGTGAAAAAGGTGAAATAACAATGATCTGACACTGTCAAAATCAAAGATCATTAAAGCCAGGTGTGTTGGTGCACACCTGTAATCCCAGGACTCGGAGGCTGAGGCAAGAGATTGCCATGAGTTCAAGGCCAGCCTAGGCTACACAGTGAATTCAGGGCCAGCCTGAACTACAAAGTGTGACCCTGTCTCAAAAAACAAAAAAAACAAAAAAAAAGATTATTAACAACTACTTCACAAAACTACATGCCAATAAATTGAAGAATTCAGAAGAAATGGATAGATTCCTAGATACAAATGAATTACCAAAACTAAACAAAGATTTAAAACCCTGAATAATCCAGTAACAAGCAATGAAACTGCTGCAGTAATAAAAAACCTACCAACAAAGAAAAGCCCAAGTCCAAATGGATTCACTGCTCAATTCCACAAAAACTTCAAGAAACATCTACTACTCTACGAACTTTTTAAAGAAATTGAAAGGGAAAGAGTATTCTCAAAGTCATTCTTGGAAGTTACCATCACCCTGATTCCAAAACCAGAAAAGGACCCAACCAAGAAAAGAGAACTATAGACCAATTTCTTTAAAGACTATAGATGCAAAAATCTTCAACCAGATACTGGAAAACAGACTGCAACAAATCATCAAAAAGATTATATACCCTGATCAAGCAGGCTTTATCCCAGGACATACACAAATCAAGAAATGTAATCCATCACACAAACAAAAGCAAGGACAAATATCACAAGATCATCTCAATAGATGAGGAAAAAGCCTTTAATAAAATCCAACATCTTTTCATGACAAAAACACTGAAGAAAATAAGTACAGAAAGACCACATCTCAATCTGATAAAGCTATTTATGATAAAGCTATCATCTTCAATGGGGAAACACTGAAAGCTTTCCCTCTAAAATCAGGAACAAGACAAGGATGTCCACTATCACCACTCCCGTTCAATACAGTACTAGAAACATCAAGAAAAAGAAAAAGGATAAGTATAGGAAAAAGAGAAATCAAATTATCATCTGCAAAAAACCTGATCCTCTACACAATCTTTATTTAGTGACTTATTTAGAATAGTGATCAGCAAACTTTTTCTGTAAAGAGCCAAAGAGTAAACAATTTAGGTTTTTTGGCCATAGTCTGTCATTCTAAGTGGCTATAGATAACATGTAAACAAAGGGGCATGACTGTTCTTCAATAAAGCTTTAAGCAAATAGGCTACAGGTCAGAATTGGTCCATAGGCAGTAGTGTGCTAACCCGTAGCTCCTTCTCATTTTCTCAGACCTAGAGAAAAGGATACTTTCCTTAGGAAGCCTCCATTTAATTCTCCTATTTATAATCCCTCTCTTTGTGATGATCCTATAGTATTTTAGTATTTTGTAGTTCTATCTATGCTTGTATATACTCATGTAAATATGTAGTTATACAAATATATAGCATCTCTGATAATGCAGAATTAGCTCCAAAGGGAACTCATTTACCTTTATACCTTCACCTCTGACTACAGTGATGGGTGATACGCACAGGATATGCACTCAATAAATAAGGCGTATATTTTTCAAATGTTCTCAAAAAGAAATGCATTCCATGGCTGTTGATAAAAAGAACACTTTGCTCAGCAAAGTTTTCTGCAAAGGGCCAGATGGTAAATATTTTATGCTTCACAGTCTGCTATAATTTGGATGTGGAATGTTTCCCTCTGATCCAAGTGTTAAAGGCTTGATACACAGGTAGGATGGCACTATCTGGAGGTGCTGTGGACCTCTAGGAGGTGGGGCCTTCTGGGAGAGCCTCAGGTCACTGAAGGTGTGCTCTTGAAGGGCACTGTGGAACTACCCCCATCCTCTTTCATGCTCTGCTTTCTTGCTCCTGAAGTGAGCAGTTTGCTCTACCATGTGCTCCTACTGTGATGTGCTGCCTCACCAGAGGCTCAAAGAAATAAGACCACTCAATTAGGACTGTTAACCCCAGAACCCTGAGCCAAAATAAACCTCTTTTTTTTTTTCTTTTTTGAGACAGTGTCTCGCTATGCAGTTCAGGCTGACCTTAAACTCACTATGTAGCCCAGGCTGGCCTCAAACTCACAGTGATCCTCCTGCCTCAGCCTCCAGAGTAGTAGGATTGCAGGGATGTGCCACCACGCCCGGCTTACCTTCTCTCTTTTACATCAGTTGTCTCATATATTCTGTTATAGTGATGGGAGGCTTACAAGTGAACAGGCCCATGGGTCTATCACTACTCCACTTTAACACTATAGCATAAAACAACAACAAAAGACACCAAACTTTACAAGAATAGACTGTAGGTGAGACCCAGCGTCAAGGCTGTAGTGTGCCAACTCCTCAAATGTGTTCTTATCCTAAATATGAGTGTCATAAAAACACAGTACTCATTCTAGACACACACCCTAGTTTTCTAAAAGTTAGCTCTGTTTTTCTGTTATAACACAATTTAAGAAAATTTATACCAAAAGTGTTTATATTTTACCTGAATAATTTCAGAATTAAATTTTGATTCCAAATGTGCTGCTCTTTCCACTTCAATGTTTTCTTCTAATTTTCTCACTCTGAGGGTTGTTGCCTAAAAGCAAATTAAAAGTTTAACTCATAGCTGGGTGTGGTGGCACATGCCTATAATCCCAGCTCTCCCGAGGTTGAGGCAAGAGGATTGCCACAAGTTTGAGGCCAGCCTGGTCTACATAGTGAGTTCAAGGCCAGCCTGAACTGCATAATGAGATCCTGTCTCAAAAAAAAAACGTTTAACTCATAAACATTGACATTTAAAGCAGAAACAGATGATTATATTCCAGAATTGTAATTAACACTTAGATTACTTTAGTTACAGTCTCAAATTTTGTACTCTGCCGAAGTGAAGTGTAAAAATCATGCTCAGGAAGAATGCTCCAGAACACTTTTTTTCTTTTCTAAGCTTTACTGAAGTACAGTGTGCATACAGAAAATATACAAATATATCTCTCCCCACGATGAATGTAATAATTATGTACTGGAAACACGTACTAATAAATATAAAAAGAAAAAATATCTTTGTTGATATTGTTGCTGGGCATTGAACCCAAGGCCTTGCATATGCTAACCCAGGGTCTTACACATGCTATGCAAGAGCAGTACCACTGAGCTCATTTTTCAATTGGGTTATTTTCATATTGTTGAGCTTTGAAAGTTCATTATATAATCTGTATGTATTTTGTGGATATATGATTTGTAAATATTTTCTACCAATCTACATATTGTCTTTTCATTCTTTTAACAATATCTTTCACAAAGCAAAATTGTTTATTATGATAAAATCTAATTTATCAATTTTTCAAGCAGGAATCCATTTCTGGGCCAAAACAGGAGTCAAAAGCTGTATTAATCCTATTATTGTTGAGAAAATGCAACCCTGTGAAGCACTGGGTTCCTAGTCTCAAAAAGAGAACTGGTCATGACCTCTCAGGGGCTGGGAAATTAGGACTAAGGGAATATCCAACATGTCTCAGGATAACAGCAGAAAATAAAATGCCTAGAACCTAAGAGTCAAATATAGTTAGTACAACAGTGATAAAGGCATTACTATTACATCCCTTATTGAATATATTAAAAACCAATGGATTCTGTACTTTATAAGGGTGAATTATATTGTATATGAAATATTTATCAATTTAAAAAATCAAAGAATGGAAAGGTCAAAATAATGTCAAAAAACTGACAACTACATAACTTAAACTTTTGTTCCCACTGGTGAAAAAAATCCTTTTAACTACATACCTCCTTAGAACAAGGAGCACCCAAAGATTGTGGGGTGCTTTATAAAGCATGGCACATACTTACAGCGGAGAAATTCTTATGTTTATTTCAAACCAAAATAAACATTAGCCTAGGTAGGCTCAATACTAATTTAAAAAAAAAACTATATATGCTCTACAGGATAAAGTTTCTGCCTTTAAAGAATTAATGTTGAATGTATATCCACTATGCTCATTACAGATTCTGTAAAAAGAAATCTACCCAGGGGCCAAGGATTTAGCTCAGTGGTTCCGCCACCTGCCTCACAAGTGCAAGGTCCCAAGTTTGATCCCTAGTACCAAAAAAAAAAAAAAAAGAAAGAAATCTACCCAGTCACAAGGATGTAGTCCATAGGCATCAAAAATAAAGGATTTCAAAAACTAATGAAAGAGAGAAGAAAGAAATCAGTCTAACAACATTAAAATACTTTTTCTCATTCTGAAAAGCACATATGTAGATTTCGCTATTAAAGTGACACGTATAATTCCTTAAAATACATTCTGCGATAAAACAATCAACAATCCAATCATTCATATATGTGTGTGCGTGTGTGTGCATACACATAATATTTCCACTCAGGAAGTTAAGAGGATATATTTTTACCTGTCTTAACTGAAACCAAATAGTTGAAAAATTAAGGTATCACATCTTTATTTTCAACATCTTTCTCTTTTGAGTGAAATGTCAAAAGAAAACAAATTTATAAGCTGTTTATCATTACTGAAACTATCAATAAACAAATAAAGATAGTAAGAAAAACTTTAAATGTTTAAACAGACTACATCCAAGAGTGGATTTTGCTGACAGAATAATTAGAGCCTTCCTGATAATTTTTTTTAATCTTCCAGTCTGGCAAATTAATTCTTATATCCACCAGAGGGTGCTAGAGAAGCACCAACATGCTGTTCACAAAAAAATTAGTGCAACACTCGAAGCCACACTGTCCTTTAATCCTAAAACAATCAACAATACAAGGCCAAAAAGCATAACAGAATTCTAATTAAAATACAAAATCCAACACAAATTCATATACTTAACTAATCAGGTTAACTATCTACAGTTTTGGCTGTAATACAAGTATTACACTATATTAATTCTGTTCCCTAACACTAGGAAAAATAGTCTTATTCATCACATATTTTATCATTTATTAGCTATTTGCCATGTCCAGTCCTACTGAAATATACTGTCAAGAGATTTTTATTTTAGTAAGAACTATAAGTTAATCAATCTCTCCATATATATAAATATATATAACACACATATGTATATTCTTACTTGTATCTCATTAAATCACATTAAACCAAGTTAGATAAACTATTTCATTTAAGAAAAATGTTCCATCTCTGAAGAAGGCAATGTAGAGAAAGACATCTCCTACCCAACCCTTTGGCACATGTTGCCTTATCACAAACCAGGAATGAGCTGCTCACCCCAATTCAGCAGCAGAACTAACCAAACATACCCAGATGTCTGCACACCACATTTGCTTCTACAGTTTCCATTGGCCTACTCCAAAAGTTTCACAAAAGTTCAGAAAACGTGTATAATGGATATGCTGAAAGACTGAGCAAAACAAAAAAGTTCCTACTACATTCTTTCCTCCTCAATCAAATACAATATATTCAGCTGAAGAGGATATATGTAAACTTAAAGGAATTAGTCAAGGAGAAAACTTTTTATCTATAAAACCTCGCCTGCTAAAATAGACATTAAGAAAAATAGACAGGAAACATCATACAAGTACATACTAGGTAGCAATTTCTCAGCAGTATGATATACAGTACTCTTTCCTAAACAGTTACAAAGTTTACCCAAATGTCCAACAATTTGTGTAAATAAAAAGTGATTGTTTAACTATTTTCCAGAATTTATCACCGATAATTCCCATTATTGAACACTTTTACAAGTAACCAATACAGTAGTGATCCTTTTTCAAAAAGATGATTCTAAGGGACTGGATCATCATAGACTAATTTTACAATGTCTATTTTGGTGCTAAGCACATTTTATTTTGTTGTATTTTAATGACTCTAAACAGTTTTTATGTGTCTTAATAGTTATCTACAATACTTATTCCTTACTAGAACGAAGGGGAAAATAGTTGCTACATTTTTGAACCCTGAAAATGAAGTGCTCAAAAATTTTTTTATTATAAAAAGACACCCAAGGCCAGGGATGTAGCTCAGTGGTGTCATGCCTGCCTGGAAAGCATAAGTTCCATTCCTGACATGGAAAAAAAAGACCCAAAGCTTCCAGGAATATAGCTAAGAACTATCTATGAGTCTTTTACTGTTTATCATCCTTGTTTTAATCAATAGCTTAAAAAGCAATATTATTCAATGTGACCTTTAATGAGGGATCTTTAAAAGCAGTTATTTTGCTAAATATTACTTCTACATGAAAGAATGTACTTACATTATCAATGACACAAACCCTACAGTTGAATGTTAATATTCTACAGCTCTCAAATAAGCCTTGTTTGTATTTGACTTCTACAATAATGTGGTATGTTTTACCAAATAAAAAACCCTATATTTCATAGTATCTAATATTTTAAATCATAACGAGGCATTCTAGTTTGAAGGGTCTATGTTTGTTTTTAAGTAGCACTCTTATTTTCTATGTAGCCAGCACAGTATGTAAAAACAACAAGTCTACTCAGAGGCAAAATTAATGCTGCTCTATGAGTCAGAACATGGACCTGCTGTGTAGAATTGAATACCTGGCCTCCTGGTCAGGGAAGTCTAATCCATTGAATTGTATAGTAACAGAAGTAAAAATGCATTAAATTTAATCCTGCAAAGCAAATGCTACTGTATAGAAATATTTAAAAGATTATTACAAACAAATGAATATGTTTGAACTTTTTGCGTGATAATCTCATTGTTACATATTTTATTGTAATGATCAACTAAAAAGGAGAATGGCACATTTAAAACATACCTGCGACCATACTGGGTCCTTGCCTGAAAAGGTCAAAGTGGGTGCTGACACCTCTGTGAGCATTTCCACTCCAAGTAAGAAAAGGCCTGTGTTACAGATGAAAACTGATTTGTCTCTAAGAGACAATCCTTATATTTCTCTGTTGTGACCATTCATTTGTAACTGTTTTATTAATGCCCAAATCATACTTGTTTCCAGAATCTTCTAGATTATTTTATGGAAACAGGCTGACTTAAAGCAATTCTTACTCTTGATAGTAGTCTCAAAAAATAGCTAAACAACAAATATCCAGAGCTCTTTGTGCTACTCATCTTGACCATGGTTAATGTGCAGTTTTGAGAATAAGAAAAAAAGCTAAAGCCACAACAGCAATGAGTGAAATTTTACCAGTTTCGAAAAGTACATATTGGGCCGGGGATTTAGCTCAGTGGTTTTAGTGGTTTTGCCACCTGCTGTGCAAGTGGAAGGACCAGAGTTCGATCCCCGGTACCAAAAAAAAAAAAAGTACATATTAAGTCAAATGGATATCGAGAATAAATTGGAGAGCCACCAGTTTTCTTATTCAGCAAGAAATGAATAATGAACTACATCACTGAACTTATAAAAATACTTTAAAGGGAAAAAAATCTATTACTTTTTAGTAAAAAAAAAAAAAAAAAAAACACAAGCCAAAAAAGAAAAAAAATAGGAAGTATCATGAGCATAATTTCTAGGTGACAAATTCCGAACAGCACAGTAATAAACTAATTTAGCTTCTTTTAAAAATTGTCTTTATCTTTTCTGACAACAAAAAAAATCAGTATTTAACAAATTTTGAAAATTCAATATTAATACAAAACGTTGTATTTAAATGTGTTAATACTTACAAGTGTGAACATATAACGCAAGTGATTTCATCACTTACCTACTTATAATAATTCCTACAAACACATGATGGTTTTAAAAAGATGAATTATACAAGTCTACCTTCATAGACAATTATGAAAAATGAAATATATTTTTCTTTTCCTTTTTCACTTACATTTCGATATACATTTCGCTACTTTCTATCCTTCTTTATGTCACTACAATACAGCATATGACTGACAGAAGCAATTCAGAATTCATTTGCAAAGACTCTCTCCACTGTAATCTCCAAGAGACTCTTCTGTTCTCTCAGAATCAGGTTTGCATCTTCTCTTTTCTCTTTTCTTATTGAGTTAAGCTTATTTCCCATGATAATAAACTCCCCTAGTTGTAAAGAGGCTTATAAAAGCCATAGATATTTCTTTTTTCAGTTCACTTTTCCCTTGATTCTGTGGTTTCCAGCACCACACTCATAAAATTGGACTGGGAGTTTGTTTTTTTTTAATCTAAGAAACCATTGATCCATGTTACAATGATTAAGCCATGCAATGGTAGACAGCTTATCAGATTTGAAAAACATATTACATATAGATACATTTTTTTAACTCAAACACAAAGAAATCAACCTTTATGAAATGTAACTGTTAAAAAGCTTCACTAAAAGTTAGAACATTTCACATTTTATTAGGCTAAATGTCTAATATTGGTTGCTTCAATCTGATATTAGTGATATTAAAAATGTCTTTATTTAAATTAAAACTAACAAGGACCAGGACCAGGTGGCGGGAGCGGCGGCCTCGGTGGTGTGGAGGGACATGCGGACCGACGGCCCCTAGATCGGCGGAAGAAGGGAGGCCCCAGCGCCCTGCCCATAGAGCTGATTGTCCAGCGAGAGTGACAGGCATGGGCAAGCAAAGACCTGGTGGATTGTCTTGGGCTGTGGCTAGCTGTGGAGCTAGAGCCCTGGATGGCCCTGGAGCCAGCCCCAGGGAGGATGATGGTGCTCTTTGTGCCTGCACTCGTGAGGCTTGGTTCGGTGGCAGGTGCCCATGGCGACAGCAAACCTTTGTTAAGGTCCCCGAGGACCAGACAGGGCTTTCAGGAGGGGTAGCATCTTTTGTGTGCCAAGCCACTGGAGAACCTAAGCCATGCATCACATGGATGAAGAAGGGGAAGAAAGTTAGCTCCCAGCGGTTTGAGGTAATTGAATTTGATGACGGGGCAGGGTCAGCGCTGCGGATCCAGCCATTGCGGGTACAGCGAGACGAAGGCATCTATGAGTGCACAGCCACCAACAGTTTGGGCGAGATCAACACTAGTGCCAAACTCTCAGTGCTTGAAGGGGAGCAGCTCCCGCCTGGGTTCCCATCCATTGACATGGGCCCTCAGGGGAAGGTGGTGGAGAAGGCGTGCACAGCCACCACGCTTGTGTGCAGCTGGCGGAAATCCAGATCCCGAGATCTCTTGGTTCAAGGACTTCCTTCCTGTGGATCCTGCCACAAACAATGGCCGCATCAAACAGCTACGTTCAGGTGCTTTGCAGATTGAGAGCAGTGAGGAGTCGGACCAAGGCAAGTACGAGTGTGTGGCAATCAACTCAGCAGGCACACACTACTCGGCCCCCGCGAACCTGTATGTGCGAGTCCGCCGTGTGGCTCCTCGTTTCTCCATCCCTCCCAGCAGCCAGGAGGTGATGCCAGGTGGCAGCGTGAACCTGACATGTGTCGCAGTGGGTGCACCCATGCCCTACGTGAATTGGATGATGGGAGCTGAGGAGCTCACCAAGGAGGACGAAATGCCAGTTGGCCGCAATGTACTGGAGCTCAACAACGTCATGCACTCTGTCAGCTACACCTGTGGGGCCATCTCCTCACTGGGCATGATTGAGGCCACAGCCCAGGACACAGTGAAAGCTCTCCCAAAGCCACCGATTGATCTTACAGTGACAGAGACGACTGCCACCAGCATCACCCTGACCCGGGACTCTGGGAATTCGGAGCCTGTGTCCTACTACGGCATCCAATACCAAGCAGCTGGCACAGAGGGCCCCTTCCAGGAGGTGGATGGTATGGCCACCACCCACGACAGCATTGGCGGCCTCAGCCCTTTCTCTGAATATGTCTTTCGAGTGCTGGCAGTAAACAGCATCGGCAGAGGGCCACCCAGTGAGGTGGTACGCACACACACTGGAGAACAAGTGCCCTCCAGCCCTCCACACCGTGTGCAGGCCTGCATGCTGAGCACCAGAACCATGCTGGTGTAGTGGGAGCCTCCTGAGGAGCCCAATGGCATGGTGCGGGGATACCGCGTCTATTGCACCCCAGACTCCTGTCGCCCTCTGAGGCCTGGCACAAGCACAACACTGATGCAGGGCTTCTCACCACTGTGGGCAGCCTGCTGCCTAGCATCACCTACAGCCTGCGCATGCTCACTTTCACGGCCGTGGGTGATGGCCCACCCAGCCCCACCATCCAGGTCAAGACGCAGCAGGGAGTTCCTGCGCAGCCTGTGGACTTCCAGGCTGAGGCTGAGTCAGACACTAGGATCCAGTTGTCATGGCTGCTGCCACCACAGGAGCGGATCAAGTATGAGCTGGTGTACTGGGCAGCAGAGGATGAAGGCCAGCAGCACAAGGTGACCTTCAACCCTACCTCCTCCTACACCCTGGAGGACCTGAAGCCTGACACGCTGTACCGCTTCCAGCTGGCGGCCCGCTCCCACATGGGGGTGGGAGTCCTCAGCCCCACCATAGAGGCCCGCACAGCATAGTCTACCCCCTCCGCCCCTCCCCAGAAGGTGACATGTGTGAGCACGGGCTCCACCATGGTCCGGGTAAGTTGGGTCCCACCACGGGCCAACAGCCGCAATGGTGTTATCACCCAATACTCCATGGCCTATGAGGCAGTGGACGGCGAGGACCACAGGCGGCATGTGGTGGATAGTATCAGCCACAAGTACTCCAGCTGGGACCTGGTGGGCCTGGAGAAGTGGACCGAGTACCAGGTGTGGGTGCAGGCACACACAGATGTGGGGCCCAGTCCTGAGAGCAGCCCGGTGCTGGTGCGCACTGACAAGGGTGTGCCTAGCAGGCCACCGTGGAAGGTGGAGGTGGAACCACTGAACTCCACTGCTGTGCATGTCTCCTGGAAGCTGCCTGTCCCCAGCAAGCAACATGGTCAGATCCGCGGCTACCAGGTCACGTATGTTCGGTTAGAGAATGGTGAGCCCCAAGGCGCACCCATCATTCAGGACGTCATGCTGGCGGAGGCCCAGGAAACCACCATCAGTGGCCTCACCCCAGAGACCACCTACTCCATTACTGTTGCTGCCTACACTACCAAAAGGGACGGTGTCCAAAGCAAGCCCAAAATTGTTACTACAACAGGAGCAGTCCCAGGCCGGCCCACCATGATGATCAGCACCACAGCCATGAACACTGCACTGCTTCAGTGCCACCCACCCAAGGAGCTGCCCGGAGAGCTGCTGGGCTATCGGCTGCAGTACCGCTGGACCAATGAGATGCAGCCCAACATCATAGATTTTGGCAGAGATGACCAGCACTTTACAGTCACTGGCCTACACAAAGGGGCCACATATGTCTTCTGGCTTACTGCCAAGAACCGAGCTGGCCCAGGTGAGGAGTTTGAGAAGGAGATCACAACCCCTGAGGTTGTGCCCAGTGGCTTTCCCCAAAACCTACGAGTGACAGGATTGACCGCATCTACCACGGAGCTGGCCTGGGACCCACCAGTGCTGGCGGAGAGGAACGGGCGTATCACCAATTACACTGTGGTGTACCGTGACATCAACAGCCAGCAGGAGCTACAGGACATCACTGCTGACACCCACTTTACACTCTCCGGCCTCAAGCCAGATACCACTTATGATGTCAAGGTCTGCGCACATACCAGCAAAGGTGCTGGCCCACTCAGCCCCAGCATCCAGTCCCGGACCATGCCTGTGGAGCAAGTGTTTGCCAAGAACTTCCGTGTGGCCACTGCAATGAAGACATCTGTGCTGCTCAGCTGGGAAGTCCCTGACCCCCTCAAGTCAGCCGTACCCTTCAAGATTCTGTACAATGGGAAGAGTGTAGAGGTGGATGGGCACTTGATGCACAAGCTGATCTCAGACCTGCAGCCTAACACAGAGTACTCATTTGTGCTCATGAACCGTGGCAACAGTGGAGGGGGCCTACAACACCTCGTGTCCATCCGCACAGCCCCTGACATCCTGCCACACAAGCCACTACCTGCCTCGGCCTACATAGAGGATGGCTGCTTCACCCTCTCCATGCCCCCTGTGCAGGACCCCTCACTGGTCAGGTGGTTCTACATTGTGGTGGTGCCCATTGACCGTGTGGGCGGGAACATACTGGAACCAAGATGGAGCACACCCGAGGAACTGAAGCTGGATGAGCTTCTGGAGGCCATTGAGCAGCGTGGTGAGTCACAGCAGCAGCGTTGGCAGCAGGCAGACCAGCTAAAGCTATATGTGGCAGCTCAAATGGATGTGCTCCCTGAGACCGTCACTCTGGGGGACAAGAAGACCTACCAGGGCTTCTACAACCAGCCACTCTCTTCAGAGCTGAGTTACCAGTGCTTTGTACTCGCTTTCCTGAAGGAACCTGTGGACCAGAAGTGCTATGTCACCAGCCCCTACTCGGACAAGATTGTAGTCCAAGTGACACCAGCTCAGCAGCAAGAGGAACCGGAGATGCTGTGGGTGACAGGCCCCATCCTGGCAGTCATCCTTATCATACTTATTGTCATTGCCATCCTCCTCTTTAAGAGGAAAAGGACCCACTCCCCATCATCAAAAGATGAGCAGTCAATTGGGCTGAAGGACTCCCTGCTGGCCCACTCCTCTGACCCTGTGGAGATGAGGAGGTTCAACTACCAGACCCCAGGTATGCGAGACCATCCACCCATCCCCATCACCGACCTGGCAGATAACATTGAGCGCCTCAAAGCCAACGATGGCCTCAAGTTCTCCCAGGAATATGAGTCCACTGACCCTGGACAGCAGTTCACTTGGAAGAATTCCAACCTGGAGGTGAACAAGCCCAAAAACCACTACACAAATGTCATTGCCTATGACCACTCTCGAGTCATCCTGACCTCCATCGACAGTGTCCCTGGGAGTGACTACATTAACGCCAACTACATCGATGGCTACCAAGAGCAGAATGCCTACATCATCACACAGGGCCCACTGCCCAAGACCATGGGTGATTTCTGGCGGATGGTGTGGGAACAGTGCATAGCCATTGTGGTCATGATGACACGCCTGGAGGAGAAGTCCCGGGTAAAGTGTGATCAGTACTGGCCACCCCGTGGCACTGAGACCTACGGCCTCATTCAGGTGACCTTCCTGGACACTGTGGAGCTGGCTACATATACTGTGTGCACCTTTGCACTCCACAAGAGTGGCTCCAGTGAGAAGCATGAGCTGCGTCAGTTCCATTTCATGGCCTGGCCAGACCATGGGGTTCCCGAGTACCCAACTCCCATCCTGGCCTTCCTGCGAAGGGTCAAGACCTGCAACCCACTAGATGCAGGGCCCATGGTGGTGCACTGCAGCACTGGTGTGGGCCGCACAGGCTGCTTCATCGTTATTGATGCCATGCTGGAGCATATGAAGCATGAGAAGACAGTCGACATCTATGGCCATGTGACGTGCATGCGATCACAGAGGAACTACATGGTCCAGACAGAAGACCAGTATGTGTTCATCCATGAGGTGCTGCTGGAGGAGGCCACAAGTGGACACACTGAGGTGCCTGCCTGCAGCCTCTATGCCCACATCCAGAAGCGGGGCCAAGTGCCTCCCGGGGAAGAGTGTGACTGCCATGGAACTGGAGTTCAAGTTGCTGGCCAGCTCCAAGGCACACACATCTCGCTTCATCAGTGCCAACCTGCCCTGCAACAAGTTTAAGAACCGCCTGGTGAACATCATGCCCTATGAACTGACCCATGTCTGTCTGCAGCCCATCCGTGGTGTGGAGGGCTCCAATTACATCAATGCCAGCTTCCTGGATGGATATAGACAGCACAAGGCCTACATAGCTACACAGGGGCCTCTGGCAGAGAGCACCAAGGACTTCTGGCACATGCTATGGGAGCACAACTCCACCACCATCGCCATACTGACCAAGCTTCGGGAGATGGGCAGGGAGAAGTGTCACCAGTACTGGCCTGCAGAGCACCCTGCTCGCTACCAGTACTTTGTTGTTGACCCAATGGCTGAATACAACATGCCACAGTATATCCTGCATGAGTTCAAGGTCACGGATGCCTGGGATGGGCAGTCGAGGACAATTCGACAGTTCCAGTTCACAGACTGGCCTGAGCAGGGCGTACCCAAGACGGGGGAGGGCTTCATTGACTTCATCGGTCAAGTGCACAAGACCAAGGAGCAGTTTGGGTCAGGATGGACCCATTACAGTGCACTGCAGTGCTGGTGTGGGCCGCACCCGAGTCTTTATCACTCTGAGCATAGTCTTGGAACGCATGTGCTACGAGGGCGTGGTCGACATGTTCCAGGCTGTGAAGACCCTGCGCACACAGCGTCCTGTAGTGGTGCAGACAGAGGACCAGTACCAGCTATGCTACCGTGCAGTCCTGGAGTACCTCGGCAGCTTTGACCACTATGCAACGTAACTACTGCTCCCCTCTCCTCCGCCGCCTCCACCGGGGGGCTTCGGAGGGGACCCAGCTCCTCTGAGCCATACTGACCTTCGTCCAGCCCTCCTGCACAGATGCTGTTGCCAGCAAAGGACAGCCCACTGGGATCACAGCATTTCAGGAACATTGCCACACCAATCAGAGAGCCCAGAGCACCTCTGGGCAAGTGGGTGGCTGGCAGGCAGGCGATGTGGCCCCTCTGTCCACCAGGCCCAGCTAGAGCCTGCTTCAAGCTCTCATTCAGCTCCATGTTTCTCATGCTTCTTTTCATGGGGTGGGGATAGGGTCAAAGCCTCCATTTTTATATGTTAGTGGGGTAGACTGAGGGATTCTAGCCTCTTCCCTCTGATTTTTCCTTTCACAAATCCTTGATTGCAGAATGGGCCACTGTGGGGGTTGGGGCTCATTTTGTTTTCCTTTTTGAGTTCACTTTGGGTCCCTTTTCTGTATGCCTTTTACTGCTACGGACAGAACATGCCTTCCTCCTGTGGAGCTGGGGTCAGCAACCTTCGAGAAACTTGGCCACAGACTCAGGAGGTGGCACTGATCGGGCTGCTCTTCCAGCCCTCAGACAAGATCCTTTTCCAGCCAAATGCAGGGAAACCGTTTTTAAGGTTTTGTTTTAGTTTTCCTTCAGAGCCTTTTTTGGGCCCCACAGACAGTGGTGGGTGGGCAGGCGATAGGAAACACACAGCCCAGTCGTCTTTTCCAGTGTGTTTAACATTCACAGGCCACAACCACAGACATGTCTGGGGAGCCTGGCAAGGCATTCCCCATCACCATTGTGTTTGCAAAGGTACAAAAAACAAAAAACAAAAGTACAAAAAATGACAAAAATTTAAAAAACAACAAAAAAGAAAAAAGTCATCCCCTGGCCTCTGCTTCAAACCCCCAAGAGGTAGGTGACTCCATGCACCCAGGGTTCCCAGGAGGCCCGCAGACTCACTGGTCCTCCTACACTGCAATATGGCAGGTGGTTACAGGCCGGGGGTCTGGCCATGTGGCCAAGCAAATGGCACAGGTCAGGGTGTGACCTCAGGGCCAAGCGGGGGCATGGCCGGCCCTTCAGGTCCAGGCCAGCGGGCCTAGTAGCACATATCTGTCCTCAGCAGGGGTTGGATGATTTCTCCCTGGATTGCAGCTGTTTTCAAAGCCCCCTGAGAATCGCTCTTTTCCACTCCTTCAAGATGCCCTCATAAACCAATGTGGCCAGACTACTGGACTTCTGTTGATGGTACTATAATCAGTCTTCTTATCTTGGCTTGCTGAGGAGCAGGGCGAGGGCCTCTTCCTCCAAGTAGCACTATCTAGATAGGTAAATGGGGGCGGGGAAGGGTGCATAGCTGTTTTAGCCAAGGGACTTGATGGAGATGTCGCCAAATCTAGCTAGGCTAAGTCAAGAGCAACAATCTAGGGTTGGTAATGTTGGATGAAACATTCATTTTTACCTTGTGGATGCTAGTGCTGTAGAGTTCACTGTTGTACACAGTCTGTTTTCTATTTGTTAAGAAAAACTACAGCATCATTGCATAATTCTTGATGGTAATAAATTTGAATAATCAAATTTCGTAAAAAAAAATTTTTAAAAACTAACAATTTTCCTCTTATTATCTCAGTGTCTTTTAAAACACCACTGATAATTATCCAAGTAACTAGAATTACGGGTAGTTCAGGTCTACAAAACTGAATGAAAATAGCATAAAATGTTCTGAAGAAATTCAATTTCTAAAAAAACAAGAAATTTAACTTCTTATTCATTATGTCATCATGTAGACAAATAGCTAATTCAAAATACATTCACTTAAATATAGACCAAAAATTGTAAAGGTATCTAAATATGAAGAATCACAGATAAGTCAGAGGATTACATTTGCCCACTTCTTATAAATGGAATAAAAATAGATATTATCAAGGCTACCTTCAAAGCTTCAAACTGCTCAAAAGCAGAGATCTCCTACTATAAAAAAATTATTAGCTAAAAAGCATAAAGTAAAAATAAAACTAGTCTAAATATTTGTAACATAAACCAATAAAAAAGATATCACACCAATTAAGTATTTTACAGGGGAAAAAAATCAAAACTGCTTTATTCACAAACATATTTTAAAGTTTTTCAAATTAGACAGACTAGCTTACCAAAAATTCTACCAACAAAAAAGAAATCACACTTAACTAGTATTTCTTCACAACTATAAGGCCATGAAAATGTTTTTAGTGATGATCATAGGATTTTATAGCATTCTAAAGTTACATCTAAAATTTTTATTCTAATATTCAAAACATTAAGTCTATACTAATTCTCTTCATAAAGTTATTTATAAACTATGTACTATTTTTAAATGGTGATATAAAATATCATCATCTATTCTTAAATTTATTGGCCTGAAAACATGCCATGAAAAATAAGTTTAAAATTTTTTTCTGTTTTGTTTTTTAAGACAGGGTTTCACTATGTAGTTCAGTTCAGGCTGGCCTTAAACTCATTATGTAGCAGAGGCTGGCCTCAAACTCACAGCAATCCTCCTATCTCAGCCTCCTGAGTGCTGGGATTACAGACATCCACCACCATGCCTGGCAGTTAAAATATTACTTAGAATATAATTTCATTTTTAATTCATTTTCTAACCTTATACAAAATAAAGCTATGTATGGTGACAACTGTAATTTTATCTTTGCCTAGATCATACTTAGCATTACTACTGAGAATTCCTATATACCCTACACCCAGTTTTTGCCATTATTAACATTTTATATTAGTATGGTACAAATAACCCATTCTAAAAATGGAAAAGAGATCTGAGTAGATACTTCTCCAAAAAGGATATACAAACGGCCAATAAGCACATGAAATGGTATTTAACAGCATTAGTCATTACTGAAATGAAATTCAAAACAATGAGATGCTGCTGTGGTTTAGACCCAAAGCCTCTTGTGTTGGGAAGATGACTGGATTATGTAGCATTAGGTCTGAATTGTGCTGTTGTTAGGAGGTGGGATCTGATTGGAAGAGGCAGGTCCCTGTGAGTGTGACCCAGAAGGGTGTACCTCCCTTCCTGGCTCTTCAGCTGACTCTGCTTTCTGACTGCCATGACATGAGTCGCTTTCCTCTACCCAGGCCCTTCCACCATGCAAGGACTAAAACTTCTAAAACATGAGCCAAAATAAATCTTTCTTCCTCTAAGTTTCAGACATCAGGTATTTTCTCCCCATAACTAAAACAGATACCATTTCAAACCCAAGAGGGTGGTAATAATAAAAAGACTAGACATTAATAAGTATTTGGTGAAGATGTGGAGAAACTGGAACCCTAATACATTGCTAGTAGTAATGTTAAATAGTGCAAATAATCTGATGGTGAAAAGGATAGTAATCACAGGGAGACTGTGTGACCCAGAAATTCCACTCCTGGGTGTATAATCAAGAGAACTGATAACATACCCAAATACTTATACATAAATGTTCACAGCAGGATTATTACTAATAACCAAAAAGGAGAAACAATACAAATAACCATCAGCTAGTGTATGCATATGCAAAATGTGATACATCATACAGTGGAATACTACTCAGTTCTAAGAAGCAACATGGATGAATATTGAAAACATTGTGAGAAGTGAAAAGGTCAGTCAGAAAAGGCCACCTATTATAATTCCACACAGAATAGGCAAATCTGTAGAGACAAAACATAGGGCTCAGAGGGGTGGGAAAACAGGACAGTGATGTCTAATGGGAATTAAGTTAGGTTTATCAGGGTGGTAAAAACGTTCTAAAATTGATTGTGAAGCATATTGTACAATGCTGTAACTATACTAAAAACTAGTGAATAATAAGTTTTATTTGGGGGACTTATTTTTTGGTTTTGGGGGGCTGTCCTTTGTGGGGTTTTTTTCTGTTTTTTGTTTTGAGACATGGTCTCTCTCTGTGTAGTCAGGCTGCTCTTGAACTCATTATGTAGCCCAGGCTGGCCTCAAACTCACAACAACCCTCCTGCCTCAGCCTCCTGTGTGCTGGGATCACAGGTGTGTGCCACCACATGTGGCTATGGATGAATTTATAGGACACAAATTAAATCATATTTTTCATTTGTACATTGATGCTCCCTTCTCATCTGAAGACTCACCTTAAAAATATCCACAAAACTAGGTAGTATAAATGATTCAAATGACAAAATTTGAATTTAATATCATTTTTGCCATTTCAGATCCAAGTATATTAAATCTTTTCCTATGTTGCTTCCTCACCCTTATGAACAGTTGCTCTCATACATCCCAAATATTCCATGAGAACTATGTTTAAACTGACATATTTTAAACTCAGGGGCAAAAGATAAAATCCTTTATTCAGGTACAGAAATTTTCAAACAAACCAAATATAAAATATAAGTATTCCCCAAATTTAGTTCTAAGCTTATTGTAATATAAAATTTTCTCTAATCTTAAATCACTACATTAATAACATACATATGTTATAAAAGAATGGTAAAACATACCTCAAATTCTTTTCTAAGACATTCTTCTCGTTGAGTACTAAATTCAAGTTCACTTGTTTGTCGCTGTAAAAGGTTAGAGCACTCCATATGTTCTCTCTCTAATTGTTCTACTTTCTTGTGCATATTCTGTACAGCACTATCTTGCTCCTGGAAAATAATTCATATTTTTTTCAGTAAAGTTTATAAGCCATCCATGACTAAAAATTACCAGATAGAAAGGACAACAAATCTGTGCTCCAAACATAATATGCTAATTTATACAGGCAAGAGAGGCCTAAATATTTTTTCACAATATTTCAAAATACATTTGTTTTTAAAAGTACTACTGGAGTTTTACTATTTAAAAAAATCTGACTGATACATATTACAACTGAAAATGTATACAGCAGACTAGAATGCTATGCTAGTTCAACTGGCCTCTGAGGGTATTTACATAGTGCTGTAGTTCAACTGCTATACATAATGTTTACCCTTCTGATTAAATTTTAAAGTATTTAGTAATACAAGCATATATGGTCCCTTTGTGTAATAAGGAATGATTAGCTTGAAGGCTTAATAATGACCCGAGAGATTTTTATAAGAGCTCATTTTTGTAAGCATACAGTTTATGCTTATAGATTTTAAAAGTTGTATCCACTAGACGGCTGTTTCATTTCTTCTTCAATTTTCAAAAGGTGTTCAAATCTTTGCTGTACTATTGAAAGAAAAATATAGTCTTCCATTTAAATCTCTCCATCTTCTTTTTCAACTAAACTCAGAAATTGGAGCTGAAGTTTAAACAAAGAGTTTTACTGAAGTTCAAACAAAGAGGTAACATATGCATCAAAGATGCTAATTTAGATTCACACTAATCTAGATTCATCATTCTGACTTCAATCCTCTATCAGAGCCCTCTTTCCCACTTCTCCTCACCAGCATACTCTTATTCATAGACATACACACATGTATCTGTGCATGTTTCCAAGAATTCCTAGCCAAAGATAGCATCAAAATCTAGGTATGTAATTCTCAAGTATAACTCTTTCTCAAAGATTGTAGTTTGCAAAGTATCACTTCTACATACAAAAACCCTTTAAAACACAGTAAGCACTAAACAAGAAACCATTATTCTATATTATAGGTCTCTCTCTTTCAAACAGTCAATACCACCACTATTTATTCAAAATTACTGTTAAATTATATGCCTTCTTCATTTAAAACATACAATCTCCAACTTTTAATTCTCCACTTACATACTACATATCTTTTAACGTGTATATACAGCAATTTGCATGCTGAATCACAAAGTAAACCAAACAATTTGAAGTAAAAAATAAAGCAAGAGTCTATATCCAAAAGATGTCTACATCCTTTTTGATGGGCAATTATGTTACTCAATATTAATCAAAGTAAAAGAAATTATTCAGGATGCATTAGGGGTGTATTTCGGTGGTACAGTGCCTGCCTGGCATGCACGAGGCCCTAGGTTCAATCCCTAGGACCATAAAAAAATTATTGAGGAAGTCTTATGGGATTTATTTGTAAAAAAACATAGCCAATGGTCCATCAAGAAAGAGCTGGGTACAAGGAAGTTGGGGGAAGAAAACATGACTTATGGTTTGTAATTCCCATTTTATTGATAAATAGTAAAGATAACATATAATCTTTCTAAAACCCATTATTCTAAACAAAGAATGTGCCCATTATTCCATGTGAATTGAATTTAATCCTATTTTTTCAAACCTGGAAAACCAAAGGCTAATCAATTAGACCCTATTATGTTTACTTGGAAGGTTTTTACCTTTATGATACCAGATTTTTATTAAACATACCCTACAAAAAAAATTACCTACAAATTGCTTCTAAATAAGAGTATTTCAAGATGTAGATGAAACTGACCTAACAATTGTATTTTCCAGGCAGAGATTAAGAAGTCACATATTATAATTATTATTCATTTTGGGATACAGATATAAACATACACACGACATTATATGTTTCTCGAAAAAGATACTCCTCAACTAGTTCAGATTTTTAGGAATTCTATAACAAGAAGTCATGTTACACTAATTAACTGACTATATTCAGATAAATTACTTTGATTTTCTAATGTTAAACCTACCTGATATTTATTATATATTTTTATATTTTATCTTTTTTAAATTTTGCTACTTTGGGTTGGCTAATACTTGTGTAATATTTTTGCATGTATATTCATGAGTGAGATTAGCTATAGTTATCTTTTCTTGTATCCCTGTCAGCCTAGAATCAGGATTATGTTATCAAGATTTTTCCAGGCCGGGGATTTAGCTCAGTGGTTCTGGTGCCTGCCTTGTAAGCCCAAGGTTCCGAGTTCAATCTCTAGTACAAAAAAAAAAGATTTTTCCATTCTCTGGAGGAGTTTGGTTTTTTCATTCATGACTAAAGTAACATGGGCCTGAAGTTTTTGACAGTGACTCAGTTTAATGGATATAGGTCTACACAGGTTTCCTATTTTCTACTTAGGTGGAGAAAGAGAGTGATTATATGTGTATATATCATGGTTGAAAGGTCTCTTGGTCTCTCACTCTCAAATACAACAAAATGTGATACTGTATCTGAAAAAATTCCCCAACATAAGAGATGAAGTCTAAAATTAAACAGTGGGGAGAGGGACTGGGAGAAAGAGATACGTGAAAAGGAAATAACTTTAAAATATCCTCAAAGAACATAAGCAGCTGAAAAAAGGTGAAAAAAGCCCCTAAAAGTCCTTTCCTCCAAGAGCCAGGCATGGTGACACACATCTGTAATCCCAGCACTCTGAGAGGCAGGAGGATCACAGGTTTGAGCCCAACTAGGGCAACTGAGTGACTTAGCAAAACCTTGTCTCAAAAACAAAAAATAAAGAGATGGAGAGGTATCTCAGTGCAAAGGCCCTGATTCAGTCTTCTTTAACATGATAATGCATAACTTGAATTCAATTTCTTCCTCTAAGGATAATGTTGGCAAATCTTTCATACGTATACCAGATCCATCAGGGAACCAAAGTTGTTGCCAATTTCCAAGGTGATATGAGTGCCTCAAATATGTGTCTTCAAAACAATTTCAAGTAAGTTTCAGTTATTTTGTTCTATTTGAGTCAAGTTATACTTTCTTCATACTAAAATGGTGCAGTCAAAATGTCCTGTTTTTCCTGTCTGCATATAAACTGATAGGTATATTTTCCCTAATTTCTTCTATAAACCATACACTTTATGTCTTTAAAAAAAAAATCTAAATATTCTAAGTTGGTATTCTAACAACTGACAACAAAAATATATATATTTCTTCTAGGAACCCTAAAGCTCTCAAAGTAGATGTTTTTTCCCAATTAGTCCCATATATGCAGCCAATCCAGACCTGCTCATCTCCTCATACCTCAACAGTTGTCAGCAGAAACATATGAATGTAGTCTCCTCATGAAAATGAAGTAATAATATTAAGTGAAGGTGCTTAAAATCCATTATCTAAATGAATTTTTCTTTCAAATTGGTAAATTAATTTTAAAAGTTCAGAGAGAAATTACTGAAGTAGATGTCCAAAAGAATTTGCTTCCTTTACTGTGCAAAAGGTGTTTAGTTTGATATAATACCATTCATCTATTTCTTCTTTTGTTTCTTGTACTTCTGGGATTTTGTTCAAAAGAACTCTTTGCCTATTCCAACATCCTGAAGCATTTCCACTACCTCCTCTTCTAGTAGTTTCACAGTTGCAGGTCTTAAGTCTTTGATGGATTTTGAGTTGATTTTTGTAACTAGTGAGAGATAGAGGTCTAGTTTCATTCTTCTGCATGTGTACATTCAATTTTCCTACCATCATTTATTGAAAATACTTTCCTTTCACCAAAGTGTATGTATTCTTAATGCCTTTGTTGAAAATCAGTAGACTAGAGAAGTACGGGTTTATTATATATTCTCTATTCTGTTCCATTGGTCTATGCATCTGCTTTTATGACAAAACCAAGGTGTTTTGATTACAACAGCTTTGTAATATATATTGACCCAATGTCTCCTGATTTGTTGTTCTTGCTCAAGATTGCTTTGGCTGTTCAAGGGGTTTTGTTGTTGTTGTTGTTCCATACAAATTTTAAGACATTGGCAAACAGAATACAGCAAATCATCAAGATGATTATACACCATGACCAAGTAGGAGTCATCCCAGGGATGTAGGGATAGTTCAACATATGAAAATCAATAAATGTAATGCACCATATCAACAAGGCCAAGGACAAAAGACATACGATTATCTCAATAGGTGCAGAAAAAAACATCTGACAAAGTCCAACACCCATTCATGACAAAAATCCCTACAGAAAATTGGAATAGTCTTTTATCTCAATCTGATAAAAGGCACACATGACAAACCAACATCCAACATCATACTAAATGGACAAAAACTGAAAGCTTTCACTCAAAAATCAGGAACAAGACAAAGATGCCAACTATCACCACTTTTATTCAATATAGTTCTGGAAACATTAGCCAGAGCAATTAGATAAGAGAAAGAAATAAAAGGAATGAGGGTAAGAAAGGCAGAAGTTACATTATCATTATTTTAGGATGACATGATACTCTACATAAAACAGCCCCAAAACTTCACCAAAAGACTTCTAGATTTAATAATCAAATTCAGCAGCGCAGCTGGATATAAAGCCAACCCTCAAAAATCAACAGCATTTCTGTACATGAATAACATAATCACTGTGAGAGAAATTAGGGAAACAGCACCTTTCACAAGAGCATCCAAAAAAATGAAACACCTAGGAATCAATCTAATGAAAGAAGTAAAAGACCTTTACACTGAAAACTACTATATTCTGAAAAAGGAGATAAAAGAGGATATCAGAAAATGGAAAGATATCCCTTGTTCTTGGGTACGAAGAACTAATATAATCAAAATGGCCACACTCCCAAAATAGTTATACAGATTTAATTCAATTCCAATCAAAATTCTAACACCGGGGCCGAGGATTTAGCTCACTGGTTTTGCTGCCTGCTGCGCAAGCAGAAGGACCCAAGTTCAATCCCCAGTACCAAAAAACAAAACAAAACAAAACAAAACAAAAAATTCTAATACCATATCTCACAGAATAAGAGAAAACAATCCTAAAATTCATTTGGAACCAGAAGAGACCTAGAATAGCAACAGCAACTTTGGACAACAAAGGCAGAAGAGGGTGCACCACAATCACTGACTTGAAATTATACTGCAAAGCTACTGTGATGAAAAAAAAAAAAAAAAAA
>NW_004624736.1:19728104-19743444 GCF_000247695.1 Heterocephalus glaber | reverse complement strand
TTCCCAATGAGAAATGTAAATGTGTTGTATACATACCTAAAATGTACCAATAAAAGAATTTAAGTAATTTTTTAAAAAAAAGAACGTGGCATAAAACTAAGTTTTTTTTTTTAAGAGTGAGTCAGAATTCTAAAGCCCAGATGAGAGAAATATTACACTAGCTTTCTCTGCTAAAGATAGGGTTTCACTAACAAGGGGAGGGTAGCTTATTTTTAATAATGAACTCCCTTAGAGAGCTATACAAAGAGAATATTATATGATACCAACACCTAATTATGAGATGAAAAACTAAACCCATCTACAGCCAATAGAGAAGAAATTTTACTCTATCCTTCAAGTTGTATTATAAAAGGCTTTTTAATATACTCAGGTGATGGTTTCTAAAGGAAAAGTAGTTTTCTTATATTAATATAAAAGACAAGAAATTAAGAAAAAAAGCTCTGATATTGCAGTTACCAAATACAATCAAATTTATATACAGTAGGGCCAGGGATTTAGCTCAGTGGCACCACACCTGCCTGGCAAGCACAAGGTCCTGAGTTCGATTGCCGGTACCAAAAACAAAAATTATATACAATCAAAAGCAGCAAAGTGAGATATTGGCGGTAGTGACCAGGGAGTATTAGTTTCTCATTCTTTTCTACCACATCATCACTAAAACACTGACAATACAAAGTTTGGTATAACCACACGTTTCACAGGGGTTTTCATAGGCTTTGCCATGAAACTGGGCCAAAATCATATCATCTGCACATTTACACAGAGGTCTCTAAAGCCTATTTTATAAGTCTAGGACTCTGGCTGGTAGCACTACAGGTTTAGAAAGGAAGGGTTGGGGCTGGGGATTTAGCCCAGGTCCCGAGTTCGATTGCCGGTACCAAAAACAAAAAACAAAAAGAAAGGAAGGGGTTATCATCCCTGACTGAAGTTAGTTTCTTCCCAATAGCCTGTAGGAACAATCACCAATAACAGCTTAAATACTGCCTGCTCCGTGAAGACTCCTCAATCCACCAGGTAGTTAAGCAGTTTCTCTTCTATGATTCCAGAGCATTTTGTTCAAAATTCTGTTAAACTACTATATATTTTCTCACTTTATAAGTATCTTTATGTTGAAAGATCTCCCAGGGCTAAAAACACTTTTATGTCTGAGGTACACTCAGTAGTAACTCAGCACTTACAGAAAGGGGAGAAGGGGGCTATGAACTAACTACAAAAAATACCCGCACTTAGAATACTAAGGAGTGGCTGGGTGCGGGAGATATACACACACTTGCCTAGTATGCACGAGGTCCTGCGTTCCATTTCCAGTGCCACCAAAAAATCCTTTTTAAATTAAAAATAAAAAGTGGTTGCACTATCCTTCCAGATCCTATAATTGAGGTGACTGGGAAGAAAAACATTTTACAAAAACCAAAAGTCTGGGGAATTATTCTTTTGTTGATGTTCTGAATTTTTAGATATGCAACAAATACAGTATTTCCACTGATCGTTGCTAGCTTCCACTTTTAAAGAAATAAAGTGCCTTCTATTCTCTGCATATTTTTGGCCAATTTCTACTTTGCAAAGTTGTTCCTAACACAAAGTGGCTACAAAATTTATCTTAAGTGGATATTTTTCATTCTTGTGAAAATGTATATCTTTGATATCTATATCAAGGCTATTTCAATTTGTCATTTTTGTATAAAAAAACATTATTTTCACACAAAATGAAGGAAGAAGTGATAGAAATTTATTTGGAAATTTCAACTGGTTGGTTACTAGGTAGTTTTCCTTAAAAAGGATTAAATGTTCATAAATTTCCTCTAAAATACACAATTACTACTATTAACAGTTTAGGTTTCTCCTATCTCTCCTTCAAAATAAATACATATAATCTCCTGGAAAAAAAAAAAGCAAAGTACACTGGAGTGAAAATCTGGAGACGTGTAGTCTTTCCTCACATTAATCTTTCAGTCTATAATCTGAGTTTAAGTCAGTAACTGCTAAATCTCCATCTGCTCATCTATAAAGAGGGTTAGATATAATCAGTAATTTTCAAAAGGACTATTTGAAGCCTTGGGGATTTGGTATCCTTAGAGCAATAGAAGATAATTAAGAATATGCACTTCTTAAAAAGAGATCAAAAATCACTACACTACATGATTTGTAAGGGCATTTAAGATCCCAAAATCCTATTATTCTATTTCTTTATCCTATTAAAGTCTGCTCTTAGTCTCATATCTTAAATTGAAAAAGTATATTTATATATGTTGTTCCAAAAAACCCACAATTTCTGCAATGGAAGTCACCCAACTCTAGCAGTAATGGTATCTGTTTGTAACAGCTGCCCTATTGTCCTATAACTGCAACGAAACATGACCTCCAGAGATCAAAGACAGAATTATTTTTCCCTTAAATGAATTATCCTACTATAATTCTAATAGCGTATGATTGTAATATCATAAAATTATAAAGACATATTTGAGGAACTAAATTATTTTTAAATACCTGTACTATAAATTGTAACTCTCTTCTCTCCACATCCCATTGCTCGGCTTGTAATCTAAACTCCTCCAGTGCAGTCTCCCTGACATGTGACTCCATCTTACTCTTCTCCAGTTGATGTTTTTCCAACACTTCCTTAATACAAACAAAATCCTGTTTCACTATTGCATCAAGGAAAGTTTTCTTTCACCCTTCAACACCAATTTAAATGTACAAAGAGGTTTTCCTTACCTATAGCCAGTGAAAATCTATTACAATTCATGTTAAAATCTCAATAAAATCATCATTTTGATCATCAGAACATAAGCTAGGGCTACTTAGGCAACTTAATATACACTTGTATATACATTCACATTTGACCCAATTTTTCTAAAATATTTAACTTCAGAGGTTAATATACCAACAAAATAGATTCTAATTAATATAGAAATCTCTACCTACAAACAAATTGTTTGGCTAATCCTTGATAATCTATATACAAATCTGTCAGAGAATAATGTATTTCCAAAAGATTAAAGAATTTTGTGCAATAAATCAGAATAAGGAAACTTCTAAATGTTAAAAATCTGAAAATAACAATTTTATGTTTAGACTATAATTTTTAGTTCTACAAATAATTTTTTAACTTTTTCCTTTTATATTTTTCTAGGTATACAATATTTACAAGTTAATTTGGTTCTTTAAAATATAAAATGCAAGTTTCCTTAGAAGACCAATTTTCTAACCTATAGGGTTTTTAATTAAGCCTCCATTAACATGAAGAGAAAATCCTGTAGCTGACAAGAGAAAGAAACCCTCATTGTCTATATGGATCTGTGTAACAAGTATCACCCTCATAACTGTAACTAACAGAAAACCCTCACAAGAGCCTTGAGGCTCCTTTTCTCCTGAGAAGCAAACAGTGGTTCCTATTCAACCCCCAAATCCCCCAAAGGTCTCAGTGCAGATCAGTTTCAAGCCAACAGCATAAAATCTAAGCAGAGGTCTCCTAAGCAATGATAGAGATCATGTCAAGATTTTATAGCATAAGATGCAAACTGACTGATCGCAAGGAATGCTGCCATCTTCTCTCTTCTTTCCCCAGACCTCCAAGACATTTTATGTAGGGAAGATCACAGAGGCCCACCCTTGGATTTGTTATACCAGCCACCACCTAAATTTCTGCCATTCACATACTAATGGAGTCCAGGAGTAGGCCAAGAGTAGGTCTAGAACAAAATTGTAAATAAAAGAAACAATGTAGGATTACTGATAAAATCAAAAGTAGATTTGACACAGGGGCTGGGGATTTAGCTCAGTGGTTCCAGCACCTGTCTCACAACTGCAAGGTCCCGAGTTCGATCTCTGGTACAAAAAAACAAAAAAAAGTAGATCTGACACGAGTTCGATACCCGGTACCAAAAAAAAAAGTAGATCTGACAATGTCTAGCAACCCTTGTCAAGCTTCAACATTTAGTAAATGTGTTTGTAAATTTTTTTTAGTTAGGATACATTTCCAGAATTCAGAAACTCTATTAACACCGGTGGTGAATAAAAAGCATTTGCATCATGGTTTTTTGTTGTTTTTTTTTTCTTTTGTTTTTAATTTTAAAATGGCAAATCTAAATAATTCAAAATCTACCTTCTAAGTGGCTGGCAACTTGAACCCTAACCACACTTAAACTTCAGAAAGTAAAAAGAACAAAATGTAGGGGAATAAATAGCTCAAAATAATTTTAGTAAAAGTTAAATATTTTTCACTTCTTAAATTCTACATAGAATATGCCCCTCTAAATAATGAGAATCATATCAAACATACTTTTTTATATTTATTGCATATTCAAACCAAAATCTAAAGCCCATATTTCTAAAATTCAAATTTTTCATGCTGCCAGACCAAAAGGCTATAGGTTATCTTTTTACAGTATGCCCACATAAGTGTTTTCTTATTTCCTTTTTAACTGATCAAAGATTTCAAATTGTTTTCCACAAAATACAGTATTGTATACATATTAAGGTTACTAAAGCATGTTACACAAGAGACCAGTAAAAATGCCTGTAAAAAGGAAAGAAAAGGAGAAATAAAGGAAATAAATAAAAAATAAAATAAATAATAAAATAAAAGGAAATAAAGGGATAACTTCAACAAATGTAGAACACATCTTACATATAGGAAACTTCTTTTATGAAAATATTTATTGCATTAATTTTTAAATGAGATTTTGTAAAAATTTTATGGTCAGTCATGGGAGCACAAGCCTGGAGCCCTGGCTACTCAGGAGGCTGAGGCGGGAGGATGACTTGAGCTCATCAGTTTGAAATTAGTTTGGACAACAAAGCAAGACCCCGTCTCAAAAAATAAATAAAACAAAATAAAAACAACAATAAAATATTTTACCTGTAGAGTTTTTTCCAGTCTACTTTTTTCCTTCATAAGTAAATCATATTCTTGATTGCAATTTTGAATTATATTATCTCTTTCTTCCAAGTCACGTTCAAATCTTCTGCATTCTTCTTTCCATTTCTGTTGGGAAGTCTGAAATACCTTCTCAATCCCATTTGCTTTTTCTTGAAGTTCTGAATTCTGAGCTATTAAAAACATATTTAAAAAGTAGATATAGTTATAACCATGAGTTACATCACTAGGAGTCTAAAAGCTTAAGCATTGGAGCTAATTGCATTCACAGCATATTAGGACAAAACATTTAACCTTTCCACCTCAGGAAACTCTTGAAATCTACTCTGTAATTTCTCACTCTTGAAACAGTGTGGCATATTCTTCAAGGTATGCCCAAATTTAGGTGTACTTAGCATCAATTGCAATTGTAGGGCTCTTTCTCCTATTCAAGAAAACAAATCAAATATTTTTAAATAAGTCCTGACACAGAGATGACAGAAACCTACAAGGGACACTCTTAGAGGTACAGAAGGGAATCAGGAAAGGGACAAAGAGGGTAACAAGGATGAAAATAATCCAAGTATGTTATATACACAGTAACCAAAACAAATCTCATTTCTCTGTATTACTAATAGGTACCAATTAAAAATAAGGTCATGAGACATAGGACTACTTTTTAAAAGACCCAATAGATGACAAATTTTAATATTTGGTTATTGGTAACAAACCTTGTGACACATTGAGACTGTCACAAGATTGAGGCTGGGAATCATTACTCCAGTCCTTAAAAGTATAGCTATTGACTCAATTTATATGCTACTCAATATACGTATACATATATATAATACATGTACTAATATATACATACTAAATACATATATACACTAAATATAGCTATTTACGCAATTTATGTGTTCACCCTACTATTGCATCAACAATACCTAACACTTCTCAACATACTATCACTGCCGCTGTTACAGCCTCTTGACAGTAAGGAAAGACTTCCCGATTTGGCTCTATCACTTATAACCTGACTCAAACTTTCTGCCCCTTCCTCACTGGGAATGGAAATGCCTCCTAGTGCATGGTAGCACATGCTTGTAATCCTAGCACTTGGAAGGCTGAGGCAGGAGGAGTGCTGCAAGTTCGAGGCCAGCCTGGGCTACATAGAGAGTTCATGGCCAGTCTGAACTACATAGTGAGACCCTGTCTCAAATAAACAAAAAAATGCCTCCTAGTTAAGTCATTGTAAAGATAAAATGAGGGAGTATCCACAGGTACACTTGTTAAACAAAAAATGCCAGTTGTACACTTGTTAAACAAAAAATGCCAGTTATGTTAGTAGTATGATTTTAAAATTACAGTATATTTCTTCAAAATTTAAAGGGCTCATACATTCAAAATATAAGCCAGGCACAGAGGCACACACCTGTAATCCCAGCCACTCAGGAGGCTGAGACAGGAGGATCACAAGTTCAAACCCAGCCTGGGCAACTTATCAAAACCTTGTCTCAAAACAAAAAAATTTTAAAGGGCTGGGGATGTAGCTCAATGTGAAGGCCCTGGGTTCAATTCCCAGTACCATAAAAAAGTAAATAAATTTTTAAAGTATAAAAAGTGTAGAGAAGTAGCCCACTGGTAGAACATCCCTGAGTTTGTTTCCCAGTAATGCCCAAATGCACACACAAAGATTAAAAATATGAAGGTCTAAAAGTCGAAAAAGGTAAAATGTTCCATAGTATAGCATCCAATGTTGCAGGTAAGAACTTTAAGGCCATTTTGATACTTGACCCTTTGCAATTAGCCTATTATTTTTCTCTTTGAAAGCTTTAGGATTTTTTTCTCTGAAATTTTATACTACTATGCCTTAAAGCGCACCTATTTCTTTCCATAGTGGTGAAAATTCATTGAGCCTATCCAACCAGGCAACTCACACCTTACAGTTCTGAGGTGTTCTCTTGAGTAATTTCATTGATGATTTATCTTTGTCCTTACTTTCACTATTTCCTATTACTCAGATTAGTCCTCAAATTTTCTTCTCTTCTCTCCTCTTTCCACCTTTATCTTTTTCACTCTAATTTCTGTGAAGTTTCTTCCATCTTCACACCTCCAATGATTCTAATAACATTTTTCATTTCTACATAAATAACTTCTTTTAAATTGCATATGGTCCTTTCCTCATGGATAGAGTATATTTTCTTTCAGCTCTGAGAATTTTATTTTTTGGTACTGAAGATTAAACCCAGTGCCTCTGCACTAAGTTTCATTCACACTCCTTTTTATTTTTTATTTTGAGGTAGGGTCTCATTAAATTGCTAAGTTGCCAAGGCTGGGCTTAAACTTATGATTCTCCTGCCTCAGCTCCCAGAGTGCCGGGATTACAGGCATGCACCACCATACCCAGGTAGAACATTTATTGAGAAATCCTCAACATCAGTACATTAGGTTTTTCCTCTTGGCTTAGTCAGGTGACCCGTAGAAAAGTCCTTCAGATTCCACATGAAATATAAGAATCTGGGTACTCACTTTTGGGAAAGCTGGACAAAATGGTCTCTTGATACTTGGCATTGAGCAGTCTACCTTTCTGTTTTGCCAGTCAAAAGACTGTATTTTAGCATTTCCAGAGCTAAAACCACTGGATCTCCACCAGCAAGTAGGAAAGATCAGAGTAGAAGGTTCTTGGGAAGAAGATCTAAAGATCTGACTGCAGCTCAAGCAGCTCTCATCTAATACTCCTTATCTTAGCCCTACTGTTCCTTCCATGCCTATTTCCAAAGACATCTGGTGTCTTCAGCCCATGAGCCCTGTGACTAAGAAGCTGTGTGCCAGTTTTCTCCATGCCTAATTTAGAGTTCTGATGTCTGAGGCATGCTAAATCACTTATTCCTCAACCCTTTGCTTTCCAACATCAAGTTTTTTCTTTGTCACATTTTCTATTCTTTCAACTGTTATGGGATTATCTTTAATATCCCACTTTAACCGCAAAGTTTTTTATTACAAAAATTTTCAGATATACAGAAAGTTGAAAATATTACACAATGAACACCCAGGCATACAGAACCTAGACTCTACAATTGTTAATGTCTTGCCATCTGTCCATCTTTACGAATTTCAAATAAGAAAGTATCAGCAGTGCATTACACTCCTGAATGACCATGTCTGTCACCAACCATAATGCTTTATTAAAAGGTAAAATTTCCATATAGTAAAATGCACAAATCTTAGGGTACCATTCAAAGAGGTTTTACAAATGCATACATTCATGTTAACCTAAATCCCTACCAAAATATGGAACATTTCCTTCAATCCAAAAAGTTCTCTCATATTTTTCCCAGCCAACTCCCACTGGCAACTCATGCCAGAGGCCTCAATCATTGTTCAGTTTTTCACTAACAACCAGTTTTTCCTTTGCTAGAATTTTATGTAAAAGAATCATATAGAATATCCTCACATGTGCAAGGTTTCCTTCATTCAGCATAATGTTTTTGAGATTCATTCATGCTGTTGCACATATTAGTAGTTTGTTCATTTTTTAGTATTTCACTGTATAAATGTAACACAAATTATTTCTTCACTTTCTTATCAAGACATTGTTGGATTTTTTTCCCCAATTTTTGGCTACTATGGATGGAGCCTCTATGAAATTGTTACAGACGTTTTTTGTATTTTCTTTCTCAAAGGAAAATGCTAAACAGTGAAACTGCTGGGTCACAGGACAATGTTTTTAATCATCAGGCTTTTTTCAAAAGTAGTTGTACTATTTTATGCTTCCCTGAGAAAGTACAAGTTGCTCTACATCTCCATCCATATTTGGTACTAACGGTCTTTTCAATGAGAGCCATCTGATTAGTGTGTAGTGAGGGCCACTGAAATTTTAATTTGCATTTCCCTGATAAGCAAAGTTAAGAACTTTTCATATTATTGATACCGTTCTGTCACTGTCCTCTGTAAAATATCTGTTGAAATTATTTGACCTTGAGTGAATAACTTCTCATTTTCCCTGGACCTCAAATTTCCTGATAGTCAAATGAAAGTTACTAACTTTTGTATTTATTGCCTTCCGATTCTTATGTTGCTAAACTCAAGTTGTTGTATAGTTATTAAATACAAGAGGTAACTGTGAGAGCTCAGAGTATGACCTCCCAAAGTACTGCACTTTAGCATGCTGAGTATTTTTGAGCTTAAGGATATGGGAGGGTCTCAAAAGCAAGAAGTCCTCTCTGGCCTTCTCTTGCTCTCCTATCTTCTACCCCTACAACAAGTATTAAAAGCTAGAAATGTCAGGGCCAGGGATTTAGCTCAGTGGTTCCGGCACCTGCCTTGCAAGCACAAGGTCCTGAGTTCGATCCCCAGTACCAAAGAAAACCTAGAAATGTCTCTCTCTAACCTACTGTCCCTGAAAATAGTCCAGAAGACTCGTATGTGACAGGAGGAAAGGAAGGCTATGAAACAAACAGACCTTGCTGACTCTCCCAAATTTATTAGCACTACATTATATCCTTTCTGTCCAATTATGTTTCTCCACAACTATCCATATCTTTCATCAGACTTAACATAAAAATAGAGCTTTCCTTGGGTCTTTGAATCTTCAATTTCTGAAACCTCCTATGTCACATAAAACTTTTTTAAATAAATTTTTTGTTTTCTCTTGCAAATTTATGTTATGAGTGTCATTCATAAACCTTACAATGGATGAGGAAAAGAATATTCTTTCTCCCCTAAATAATCAAAAAATCCTTACCAAAACTAAAAACCAAAGGCAACTAGCCAAAAGCAAGGATCTTAAGTACTACAAGAATTATAACTTATTATTTAGCCCCATGCACATATAAAACACTTTCATTTTTCTTATTTCATTCCTAAAGATAACTTACATTCAAATATTAGTAAAGAAGTGATTGAAACAATATGTAAATTTTTTTTTTTTTTGGTACCGGGATCGAACTCAGAACCTTGTGCTTGCCAGGCAGGTGGCAGAACCACTGAGCCAAATCCCCGGCCCGACAATATGTAAATTTAAGACAGGCATGGTGACTTCATGCCTGTGATCCCAGCACTTTGGGAGGCTGATGCAGGAGGACTGCAAGTTCAAGCTCAGCCTGGGCAACTTGGTGACTTAGAAAGACCCTGTTTCAAAATTAAAAATAAAAATAAAAAGGGCTAGGGTACAGCTCATTGTGAAGGCCCCACTACCACCACCAAAAAAAAAGAAAGTAAATCTAAGTCTGAATTGATATTCAATACTCTCAATTAAAACCCTATGTACAAGAATGTTCATAACATGATTCCTTTTTCTTTGAGATAAGACCTCAGTAAGTTGCCCAGGCTGGTCTCAAACTTGTAAAACTCCTACCTCACATCTCCCAAGTAGCTGCAATTACAAAGGCATGCTACCACACCTGGCTAACAACATTATTCTCAGTATCCAAAACCCAGACATCACCCAAATATCTATCAATAATAAATGAATAAATATAAGTGTGGTATGTTTATATACAATATAACACTAAACATCAGTACCAAGTTCATACAACAATATGGACGAATCTGATAAACACAACATTGAGAGAAAGAAGCTAGATACAAAAGATACACTATATGATTCTGAATGCAGAAAAATAAAATTGATCCATGCTATGGTAGAGTAGTAGTTACCCAGTAGTAGTTACCCAGGTAAAGGAGCACTTGGTAATTTTATATTCCACAATCTAGGGGCTTGCTGTGAATTATACAGTGATTTAGATGAATTTCTTTATATGTATTTATTCATACTTAAATAAAAAGATTTAAGCCCAAGTCCAACATAACAGCTTTTTTTTTTTCAGTACTAGGGATTGAACTCAGGATCTTTGTCCTGAGCTACATCTCAACCTTTTAATTTTGAGATAGGATCTCCATAAGTAGTTAAATTGCCCAGGCTGGCCTTTAATGTGAGAGCATCTTGCCTCAGCCCTGCCAAAGTGCTGAGATTACAGCCATGCACCACCACATCCAGCTGTAACAGTAGTGGTTCTTAACCCTAGCGAATGAAAAACATCACCTGCAATGTTTCTTGAACATACAGACTCTTAGGTCAGAGGTTTGATTCATATTATGTATGACTAGTGGCCTGCAATATATATTTTAAAAATAAAAATTCTTTCATGGTTCTGCTGTTCTATTTGTTTCATGGAACAAGTATCTCTAAAACTAATTAACAACTGGGCACAGTGATGGTCACGTATAATCCCAGCTACTGAAGAGGCTGAAGCAGGAGAACTGTAACTTCAAAGCCGGCAGGGGCAATTCAGCAACACCTTGTCACAACATAACCCCAACAACACAAAAATAAATAGATAAAATAATCTAAAGTACATAAATGTTCACATAATTGCCAGAAAGTCTGTCCACCAAAGGTCAATCAATGCATCAAAACCCTATCCCTCTGATCGTACACGGATACGCAACAGTAAGCGATGATATAGAGGTTATACCCTTAAACATGGTAAGAAATAGAAATGGTCTTACTACAGAGTTCTTCTTGGATCCTACATGCCTCAGCTAACCTCTCTTCTGCAGCCCGTCTTCCAAGACCAGTTTCCTTTCTAGCGACAGCCAGGTCATACTCCAGACTCTGTCGAAATGCTTCTCCTTTTTCAACCTCAGACCGTAGCTTGGCAATCTGGCTCTCATAGCTTGACAGCTACAAACAGATTTCTGAGCTCATGAACCAATATTAAAACATGTCTCCAAGATTACAAGATCATGCACTCAAACATTTAAATTTCTTAGAGAAATTTGCTTCCATAATATTTCTAAGAACTTATAAACATATTTTTGAAAGGAAGCACTACTTTACCAATTGACACACAGTGTTTCTTATTTTAGAGAACCAACTACAGAAAAAAATGAAAATGAAAAAAATTTGTTTATAAACTCTTTACAAGAATAAAGAGGGCCAGGGATGTTGATCAGTAGTGCCACGCCTGCCTGGCAAGCACAAGGTCCTGAGTTCAATCCTCATAACCAGAAAAAAAAGAAAGAAAAATCACATTTTAAACAGAAACAGTCATACCCTAAAAATGAAAAAATAGCCAGTGGTATTTATGGTGGCACAAGCCTATAATCCCAGTACTCACTCAGGATGCTGAGGCAGGAGGATCACCTGAGTTCAAGGCCAGCCCTGGCTACAGAGTAAGCTCAAGGTCAGCCTGAACTATATACCAAGACTCTGACTCAAAAAACAAACAAACAAACAAAAAATCCACATACACAGAGAACACACAGTAATTACTTTAAAAAACATTTTCTTGGGGCTGGGGATTTAGCTCAGTGGTTCTGCCACCTGCCTTGCAAGCACAAGATCCCAAGTTCGATCCCTAGCACCAAAAAAAAAAAAAATTTCTCTTCTACCCTTTATTTCCTAATCAAAGAGCAAACTCCATCAAAGTAGAGTTTGGTAAATACTGTCTATATTATTTCTCTTGATTATGGGGTCACTAATAGAGCTTAAAGTAATAAAAATGTCCATTTAGCAGAGATTCTAACAAACTATTATCTAATTTGTGATACTCAGTGAAGTACTGTGACAGAAATAGATCAGAGTTAAAACTAGATTATTTTATAAGGTCCTTTCTTACTCTAAAATTAGATGACAACCTAATTTTAAGTTCTTTGTATGTTCTAGATATTAGTCCTCTGCCCAAGGAGCTGACAAAAAATTTCCCATTCTGTAATTTTTGTCTCCACTCTATTGCTTCCTCTGTTGTACAGAAGTCTTTTAAATTTGATATTATATAATCTGACTTGTTGATATTTGATGTTATTTCTTATGCAATTGTGATTTTGTTCAAAAAGTCTCTACCTAAGCCTATGTCAAGAGTTTTACCCATTTTTATATTCCATTAGATTCAATTTTTCTGTTTTAAATCCAGGTCTTCGATCCATTTTGATTTTATCTTAGTACATGGTAAGTGATATGGTCTAAATTCAATTTTTTGCGTGTGTGTAACCAGTTCTCCAAGCACCATTTGTTGAGACTATCTTTCCTCAAGTGTGTGTTTTTTGCCCCTTTGTCAAAGACGAGATGACTTGAGTTGTTTCTGCACCCTCTACTCTGTTCCACTGGTCCCTATAACTGTTTTTGCATGGTACTGTGCCATTTTTATCACTGTACCTTTGTAATATAACTTGAAATTCGACTTCGTGATGGCTCCTGCTTTATTTTTGTTGCCCAGAATTGCTTTTGCTATCTGGGTCTCTTCTGGTTCCATATAAATTTTATGATTTTTCTTGTTCTGTGAAGAATGTTGTTGGTATTTTGATTGGGATTCCATTAAATCTATATATCACTTTTGTTAATATGGTAATTTTGTTAATATTGGTTCTGCCTCACTGGAACAGGAGATGTCATTACATTTTCTGATGCCCACTTGAACTTCTTTTTTTAGGATACTAGTTTTTGTTGTACAGGTCTTCTACTTCCTTGGTTAGGTTAATTCCTAAATATTTAATTTATCTTGAGGCTGTTGTGAATGGTATTATTTCCTAATTCCTTTCTCAATGGATTCATTATTGGTATACAGACCACATGATGCTTTACAAAGAAGACCAAAAGACTCCTGGAACTACTAACCAAATTCAGCAACATATCAGGATATAAAATCTAACCTTCTATTCTTAACAATTTAGCAATGGTCACAGCAGAAATAGTTGCTTTGCAAGATCCATCTCCCCACACTCACCATAGACTGACAAGATCTCAGTATGCTGCAGTACAAGGAGAAATGCACAGTCTAGCCTGGGAGGAAATAACTTACATAGCAAAAGAAATCCAATCTTGTTAATTTTATATTAGCAAGATCCTGGAGAATATGTATAGGACTGATGTGAATTTAATGAGCTATCTTCAACAGTTTGCTTAGATGACTCACTACAAATTGAATTCAATATTGGCTCAAAATCATTTAATAAGGTAAAAATGCCAGTACCTTCCTGATACCTGATATACAGGATAAATAACTAACCAAATGCCATATATCTTCTAAATGGAAGGGACACGACTAAGACAGTGTCTGCACAATTTAATATTTTTCCTAGTACACCAAGATGGATACACTGGACTTTAAGAATGAATAAGACTTTGGGCTGGGTGATATAATTCAGTGGTGAAGCACTTGCTTAGCATATGCTAGGTTTGATTCTCAGCATAACCAAAAAAAAAAGGAAGAAGGAGGATAATAAGACAGTGAAAAAGAGAGAACACAACAGATTGAGAGGGAAGGAGATGAAAAAAAGAATCAAGATGTGTTGTGCACATGTAACAACTCTTCACAAGGAAAGAATATAATCACTATGTACTGCAAACAGGTACTAATAAAAAATTTTTTTAAAAAAATACAACAGAACAGACATTAAACTGTAATTCATGGGGGCCGGGGATTTAGCTCAGTGGTTCCGCCATCTGCCTCACAAGCACAAGGACCCAAGTTCGAGCCACAGTACCAAAAAAAAAAAAAAAAAAAACTATAATCATGAATTACCTTAGAAGAGAAAGAAAACTACTACCCTTGATATATGTACACATCCATATGAAATATATATGCATATCCCCCAAACTAAGATATAATGACATAATAAAACAAAAAGAAACTAAGATAATTTATGAATTGCACTATAATTAAAAATTCTAAACTGGGCAAGGTGCCACACACCTGTAATCCCAGCACTCAGGAGGCTGAAGCAGAAGGATTGCAAGAACAAACCCAGCATGGGCAATATAATGAATTAGCAAGACTGTGTCTCAAAATTTATAAAGGAGGCTGGAGATGTAGCTCAGTACAAAGACCCTTGGTTCTATCCCAAAAATGGCAAAAAAAAAAAAAAAACATTTCTAAAGCCGGGCCAAATGGCACGTACCTGTAATCCCAGCCAGGAGGGAGGCTAAGGCAAGAGAATTGAGAATTCAAAGACAACCTGGGAAACTTAGTAAAACTGTCTCAAAATAAAATTTTAAAATGGCTTAGGATATAGCTCACCACTCCCTGAGTTCAATCTCCAGTAACTCTCTCTCTCTCTCTCTCTCTCTCTCTCTCACACACACACACACACACACACACACACACACACACACACACACATTCTACACTCAAATCTATTTATTTAAGAAAGAGATTATTCCATGATTGAGACCATAAAGGAACCTTTATTATGATTTCAAAAGTGTTTAACTTGGGCCGGGGATTTAGCTCAGTGGGACTGCACCTGCCTGGCAAGTGCAAGGTCCTGAGTTCTATCCCCCATACTGGGGGGGGGGGCTCTAAATTATAAATACTTTAGTCATCAAAAATATTTATCACCTTTCACGCTAAAATCAGGAACAAGACAAGGATGCCCACTATCACCACTCCTGTTCAATATTGTCCTGGAAACATTAGCCACAGCAATTAGAAAAGAGAAAGAAATAAAAGGAATAAAGATAGGAAAGGAAGAAGTTAAACT
>NW_004624736.1:19683977-19727124 GCF_000247695.1 Heterocephalus glaber | reverse complement strand
TCAGACAAAGGACTACTATCTAGAATATATAAAGAACTGAAGGGGCAGGGATTTAGCTCAGTGGTTTCGATGCCTGCTGCACAAGCACAAGGACCTGAGTTCCATCCCCAGTACCAAAAAAAAAGAAAGAAAGAAAAAGAACTGAAAAAAATCAGACCCCCCAAATTCAAAGACCTAATTCAAAAATGGGCATCTGAAATGAACAGACATTTCTCAGACAAAGAAGTAAAGGCAGCAAATAAACGTATGAAAAAAATGTTCAACATCACTGATCATTCGAGAGATGCAGATGAAAACAACACTGAAATTCCACCTCACCCTAGAAAGAATGGCAGCTATCAATAAATCAACCAATAATAAATGCTGGTGGGGGTGTAGGGAGAAAGGAACCCTTCTCCATCGTTGGTGGGAGTGCAGACTGGTGCAACCACTGTGGAAATCAGTATGGAGATACATCAAAGAACTAGGGCTAGAGGTCCCATTTTAACCAGCTATTCCCCTGCTGGGTATCTTCCCCAAAGAATTAAAAGAATCATACCACAGTGATATATGTGTACCCATATTTATAGTGGCACAGTTTGTAATAGCTAAAGCTTGGAAACAGCCCAAGTGTCCATCAACTGGAAACTGGATAAAGAAGATGTAGGTTTTTTTAATAAAATGGAGTACTACTCAGCCATAAAGAATCAGAAACTAGTCATTTATAGCTAAATGGATGCATATTCAGGTCATACTCTTAAGTGAAATAAATAGGACACATATGTATAAATACTGAATAGTTTCTCTAGTGTGAGAAACTGAAAGTGTAAGTAAGGATTAAAAGGGTTAATAACGAATAATTGATACTTTGAAACAGGAAAAGGTCCAAAGGGGTAGGGGTGGTGGGAGGGGAAGGGGAAAAGTAAGAAGGGAAAGGAAAAATTATGAGAAAAGAAAAAAAAATGGACATGAAGTTTATGTAAATAGGGAAGGGTGGAGGGGGTGAAGGGCACACAGGTAATGGGGAAAAAAATAAAAACCAAGATACATCATGTACAGTACAAGCACCCAATGATAAATGTGAACGTACTGCATACCTAAAATGTACCAATAAAAGAATTTAAGGAAAAAAAATGTTTATCAATCAGTATTTTTGGTCAAGTCAAACTCAATAATTAAAATAAATCTAAGTAACCTACAAAGAAATATCATTCATTAAAGATTTACTTTAACATTCCCATAAAATTTCACTATATTTTAAATGTTTTCTTCTTACAATTTCAAGCACAAGAATGGTAAAGTGATAAAGGTTAAATATGGTGTTTGTAATATGAAATAAATATAGAAATTCAAACTCCACTTTTAACACTAAAAGGAAAATAAATTCTACCTCTGCATTGTGCTTAGTTGTCATTTCTAATTTTTCTTTCTTAGCCCAATGGAGTTTCTTTCTAAGATCAGCAGTAATATCCAAGTCTGTTTCATTTTTAATCAATTGTTTTACATCTGAGGAGGGATTCTTCAACCTACAAAACAAGATCGTAATAAAATATGATTCTCATAAAATGTAATTCATAGCCGGGGATTTAGCTCAGTGGTTCTGGCGCCTGCTTCGCAAGCACAAGGACCTGAGTTCGATCCCTGGTACCAAAAAAATAAATAAATAAAATAAAGTAAAATTAAATATAATTCATAGCATTTCTGATATTTCTGGTAACTTATTTTTTTTTAAAAACATAAGGAAAACATAAGGTCCTTGACTTAAATTTACAATCTAGTAAAAGATATTCATTGCAAACGTTAGATAGAAACACAAAATAGGGCTGGGAATTTAGCTAAGTGGCACCATGCCTGCCTCACAAGCGCAAGGTCCTGAGTTTGATCCCCAATACCAAAAAAAAGGAAACACAAAACAGTACACTATTAGTAACAAACCACTGTCCATTTGGAATCCACCACATAGTTCAAGATGGGTATTTGTTATGGCTGTGTCTAGATGTCCCCCTAAAGCCTCATGCTGTCATAGGTGGGGCTTTTTCAGAGGTGGCTGGATCTAGAGTGTGTGATGCCGCAACCGATTCATGGTGCAATGCTGGGATAGAAGGCACTAGGATTAAGGGTGTGGTGCTACCCGCCCTAAGTAGTCTGGATGAGAGAAAAGGGGCAGAAAGGTGCTGTTAAGGTCCCCTGTTGCTTTTACTACCTTCTGAGCACTGTGAAGTGTTGCTCCTCTCTGATACCTGTCTGTTGTGCCACTCTGCCTTGGAGACCTCTACAAACTATGAGCTAAATAAACCTTTCCTCCCTTAACTTGTGAGTGTTGGGTATTTTGTCTCAGCAATGAGAAAGACAGAATTTAAACTGTCTAATCGTATCACAAGCACAGTAATTTTGGAAGAGACAAAACTGAGTTATTTCTTTTTAATTAATATATTTTACTCACTACAAATGTAATACATACTACAAAACAAATGTATACAAATTAAAAAATACAGGGCTGGGGATTTAGCTCAGTGGTTCCACTGCCTGCCTCACAAGCCCAAGTGCCATCCCCGGTACCAAAAAAAAAAAAAACAAATTTCAGCTATATAATAGCAGACTAGCACACACTCTCCCTGCCTGCCCCCCAAATTAAAATAAAAACAAATAGAATGTACAGATATAAACCCACAAGAAGAAAGAGCACAGAAGATGAGATGATACCAATGAAATACTGTACCAGAAGCTGGAAAGCAGGTGGCTAAGTTAACTGATTTAACTAAAAAAGCTGAATTCAAAGCAAGTAATGGAGAAAACAACCTGATTTACATTAGAGCCCCAATTAGTAACACTGTAATTAGTAAAATTTTGGAAAATGGGTGTGAACGTAGGGCAGAAAATTAAAAGACTAACAACAAAATAAAATAATTAGATTCTCAGACCCTCATCTCTTCCCCAAATGAAGAAACTATGTCAAAGAGAAGCTAAGTGATTTGCCCAAATTCATAGGGCTCTGTGAGAGAGAATTCATAACCTGGCATCCTGCTTCCATGGTGTGTCCTCAACTTCTACACCATACTGCCTCTCTGGAAAGGAGGAAATTACTAAAGGAAACAATATTTTTTTTTGGTACCAGGGATCGAACTCAGGTCCCTGAGCTTGCACAGCGGGCGGCAAAACCACTGAGCTAAATCCCCGGCCCAGGAAACAATATTTTTAATTCCAGATTCTAAAGGATATGAGCATCAAACCAAGTAGATTATATGCAATCTTTAGAAAACAGAGGACAAAAAAAGAAAAGAGTTCCTTTAAGTTCAAGACAGAAATAAACTGGTTTTACATAAAGGATTAAAATATGTTTGGAGCCTAACCTAATGGGACATACCTGTAATCCCAGCCAGTAGAAAGGCTGAAGCAGGAGGATCTCAAGACTAAGGCCAATGTTTTAGTTACTTTCCTCTCATTGCTGAGACAAAATACATGACACCCAAAGTTGAAGGGAGGAAGGTTTATTTAGCTCACAGTCTGTAGAGGTTTCAGTCCACAGGTGGCTGGCTCCAAGGCAGAGTGGCACGTGGCAGAGGGATGTCACAGAGAAACAGTTCATTGCATGCAGAAGACACCAAAAACAAGGGACCTTAACTGCACTTTTCTGCCCTTTTTATCTCATCCAGACTACAGGGTAGGTAGCACCTACACCCTTAATCCTACTGCCCTGGATCCTCGCACTGCACCATGAATCAATTGCAGCATCACACACTTCAGATCCTCCACCTATGACTGATTGAGGCTTTGTGGGTATATCTAGACACAAGCCGTAACAGCCAGCCTGGGCAACTTTGCAAGACCCTGTCTCAAAATGTAAAAGGTTGGGAGGGGGCTGGGCACATAGCTCAATGGTATAACACTTCTGGATTCAATCCCTAGTACAAAAGGAAGTGAAAGGGGAAAGAGAAGGAAGCAGAGAAAGAAGCAGGAAGAAATCTGTTTGCAACATTTCTCAACAGAAATACTGGAAATTAGCAAGAATTCAGATTTCTAAGAAATTAGAAAATTAGAAATTAGAGAACTCAGAAGAAATGAGAATTACCAAAACTAAACCAAGAAGACTTAAAAATCCTGAATAACCTAATAACAGGCAATAAAATTGAAGCAGTAATTTTAAAAAACTATCAACTAAGGGGGCTGGAGATTTAGCTCAGTGGTTTCGGCACCTGCCTCGAAAGCACAAGGTCCTGAGTTCAATCCCTGGTACCAAAAACAAAAAAACTATCAACTAAGAAAATCCAGGACCTGATGGATTCATAGACAAATTCTACTTCAGGGAAGAATTAACACCAATATTCCTCAAACTTTTTAATGAAATTGACAGGGAAGGAATACTCCCAAAATTATTCTTGGAAGCTAGAATTACCCAGATCCCAAAACCAGACAAAGATCCAACCAAAGAAGAGAACTTCTGGCCAATCTCTGCAATGAATACAAATGCAAAAATCCTCAACAAGACTGGCAAACAGAGTACGACAAATCTCTAAAAGATTATACACCATGATCAAGTAGGCTTCATCCCAAAGATGCAAGTATAGTTCAACATAAGCAAATCAGTAAATATAATTGTCAAACAGAAGCAAATGCAAAAAATCACATGACCATCTCAACAGATACAGAAAAAGCCTTTGACAAAATCCAACATTGTTTCATGATACAAAAAAAAACACCGAAGAAAATAGGTATAGAAGGATTTTATCTCAATGTGATAAAAGCCATTTATGACCAACCTATTGCCAACATCATATTAGCATGTTCACGACAGGGGCATAATTCACATGTGTCACTGCCATGTAGTTTGGGCACCCACCCAATTGGGGATTGGCAGCAGTGATACAAGCCACCCAATGGGACAGTCATGCATGTACCAACAGAGAGTGAAGCCAGCAGGAACATGTTAAATAGGGAAAAACTGAAAGCTTTCTCTCTAATATAGTTTTCAGATTATTAACATATTTTAAAATTTGACTGGCTGTCCATAGAACAGTGGTAACATTGAGTTTTTTAACAAGTATAGAAAAGACCAAGTTAACCCTATAATTATAATTTAAGAATTTGTAATGGACAAGAAATGTTTTATGTACACCAATTAAATATCAACTCAAATTGAAACAAAGATATATTTATTAATTAGGTAAAATTTGTAACTTGATTTTTTTTGTAAAATCTATTAATGTTTGGTAGAGAGCACAGTTGTAGTTTTTCTGGCTTTGTTTTGGATTTTAGACCTTTGTAGGTAGCATCAGGCTGATAACATAGTGTTGGCCTTGGCTCTTAAAGCCAGAAGTGGGGTTTTTTTTATTATTTTGTTTTATGGCTTTTTTGAGCTTTTTAAGCTGTTTTAAATTTTTTTTTTTTTCAGTTTTTTTTAATCTGAGTGTAAGCCCTGTTCGACCCTCTCTGAGTCTAACCACGATGTCTTGTCCACACCCTCTGGTGTAATAAAGCCAAGCAGTTTTGTTTTTGTCTCTGTCTCTTTTGTACCTGTGATCTTAGCAACTCAAGCAGAGTGGGAGGTTGCTCAACCTCCTCCAAAGGGGAAGCACTGGAGTTTGCCTATAATGATGTCACATTTTTTGAGAGAGGTAAGTCTGCCATGTGAAGGACAGCAGATATGGCAAGCAGTTGTTTTAAGACCAAAACCAGATAGTTTTTATCAGCGGCTGAGTGCTGCAGAGCAGAAGCTTGAGTGGCTCTCAGGCTTTGTTGTTTGGGCCACAAAATAGAGTGCACAAGGCTCTAAATTGTCAAGGTTTCAGTTAAAGTCTCAAGGGAGATAACTTTTTTTGTTGTTGTTGAGCTAGCTGGTGTTATTTCTGACACGCTCCCTAGGTTTTAAAGTTTTTATTTGTGAAAAATGATGATTATATTTAACTATCTTTTGTAGCATTTCTTTTAACACTATAGGCCAGCTTGGGCCTAAAGTGATTATCCTGTGTTTTAGTCTCAGCTGACTATCTTTACTACCTTCTCACATCTGAAGCACATACCTCTTTTTTTGGGGGGGAGGGGGGTTGTGCTTATCCTTGACCTTGATGCAAGGTGTACTGTGTCGTCGATTCTTTTCTTTCTTTTTCTTTTAATTTTTTTATTTTGAGTAGCCCCACTGACCAGGTGATTGTGCATGGTTTGAGCCCCATGTTGGGCGCCAATCATTGGAGACCCCTGTAGTCAGGTTTCAGTACCTACCTGCCTGGTATATGACAAAGGCCTGAGAAAAAGAATACACTAAGAGACAGAACTAAGAGAAAATGAGGTGCCAGGATGACCAATGCTGGGACATCCAAAAAAAGGTGCTGGACAGTCCAAGGCACTGACTTTTATTGGCAATCAATTGGGGTAAAGGCAATGTGTGGTTTTTATGGAAATTAATATAATTAATATAATATATTCATATAATTTATTAATTTTATGGAAATTAATATAAACAATGCTCATAAAAGACAAGACAAGACAAATCAGGAACAGAACAGACAAAATATATTATTATAGTTAAAACATTGTCCTTCTAGTCTAAAGGTTTTAGTTGTGGAAATAAAATTTGGGTGCAAGTTACTCTGACCTCGACACGTAGGCTTCAGCCAGACTCACTTCTCAAAATAAGCCAACTGTGGGGTTAACTCTTCACAGCCTGCTTTAGACATAATCAATACTACAGTCCTCTACACCAAGAAAGTAAGAGTCCTCTACAATGAAAGAAAATTATATCACTTTGGAAAAGGAAATCAAACATCAGAAAATGGAAAGATGGGGGCCGGGGATTTAGCTCAGTGGTTTCACTGCCTGCTGCGCAAGCATAAGGACCCAAGTTCGATCCCCGTTACCAAAAAAAAAAAAAAAATGGAAAGATATCCCCTGCTCCTGGAGGAGCAGAACCAATATAATCAATATGGATGTAACTGCAAAACTGATATGCAAATTTAATACAATCTCAATCAAAATAGTATTTCTCACAGATCCAGAGCAAACAATCCTAGAATTCATATGGAACCAGAAGAGATCCAGAATAGCAAAAGCAAAGCAGGAGGCATCACAATCCCAGATTTCAAGTTATACTACAAAGCTAAAATGATAAAAACAGCATGGTACTGGCACAAAAACAGACATGTGGATCAATGAAATAGAATAGAGGAAGCAGAAACAATCCCAGGCACAATCATCTATCTGATCTTTGATAAAGTGGCCAAAAACATACACTGGTAGAAAGATAGCCTCCTTAATAAATGGTGCTGGGAAAATTGGATATCCATATGCAGAAGATTGAGTCTAGACCCATATCTCTCAACATGCACTAAACTGAAGCCAAAATAGATTAAGGATCTAAATGTTAAAACAGAAACACTTAATCTGCTGGAAAATAAATATGTAAAAGTCTTGAAGACATAGGCATAGGCAAGGATCTTCTGAACAAAATCCTACAAGAAAGAATACCAAGAACCAAATGGGATCATATCAAGTTAAAAGCTTCTGCACAGCAAAGGAAACAACCAACATAGTGAAGATACAACCTACAAAACGGGAAAAAATTTTGCTAACTACTCTTCAGTGGAGTCACATTTAAAATATATAAAGAACTCAAAAAAGGGGCCAGGGATTTAGCTCAGGGGTTTTACTGCCTGCTGTGCAAGTGCAAGGACCTGGGTTCGATCCCCGGTACCAAAAAAAAACTCAAAAAAATTAGATTCCCCCAAAATAAAAGGCCCAATCAAAAAATGGGCAAGAGAAATGAATAGTCCCTTCTCAGCAGTAGTAGTGCAAATGGCCAATGAATACATAAAAGTATGTTCAACATCATTGGCCATTAGAAAAATGCAAATTAAAACAATGCTGAGATTCCCTCTTAATTCAGAAAGAATGGATATCATCAAGAAATCAAATAATAACAAATGCTGAAAAAGATATAGGGAAAAAAGAAACCTTCTACACTGTTGGAATGTTAACTAGTACAACCACTATGGAAATCAAAAAACTAAAAATAGAAATTCCATTTGACTCAGCTATTCCCCTTCTAGGTATCATCCCAAAAGAGTCAAGGACATTATATTACAGTAATACCTACATACTCATGTTTATAGCAGCACAATTTGTAACAGTTAAATTTTGGATATAGCTTATATATCCATCCACAGATTAATGGGAAAAGAAAATGTGATATTTATACACAATGGAGTACCATGCTACCATGAAGAAAGATAAAGTTGAGGCATTCATAAGTAAATGGATGCAACCTGAGACAGTAATATTAAGTGAAATAGGTCAGATACACAAGCTTAAATACTGCATGGTTTCTCTCAAATGAGAAACTCAAATACATCTTCATATATATATATAAATAATAGAGCAAAATAGAAGATAAAGAGGAAGTAGGGAGATCTTTTTCAAATGGATGGGAGAACAAGAGAGGAGGGAAGGGAGGGAAAAGAGATGGGGGAAAAAAGAATTGAAGAGCAAAGAAAAATGATGAAAATAGAGCTTTTACAAATGGAAGGAAACCAAGAGTCAGAAGGACCAGGGAGGGAGGGAAAGAGTAAGAGATGAAAAACAAAAACAAAGAGGAAAAAAAAGAATTAAGATGTGTTATGTATATGTACCAACTCCCCATGATAACTGTAATCATGATGTTCTACAGACATATACTAATTAAAAAGCAAAAAAAAGCACATGCAAGCCAGACACATGGTGGATACCTGTAATCCTAGCATTCTGGGAAGCTAAGGCAGAAGGATCACAAGTTTGGCCCAGCCTGAGCAACTTAGCAACTTTACAACATAGTTTTTGTTTTTGTTTTTCTTTTTGAAATGGGATTTTGCTATGTAGTTCTGGCTGTCCTGAACTTGTGGCAATCCTCCTGCCTCAGCCTCCCAAGTGCTGGGATTACAGAAGTGCACCTCCATGCCTGGCTAAAATAGTATTTTTTTTAAGTAAGGCAGGGTGGGGGGTAGATCCAGGGATGTATTTTAGTGGGGAAGGCCCTGGGTTTAATTCTCATGTATTTTTTTTTAAAGATAATAAAAAAGGTTGGCAAAAATATGGCAAAACTAAAACCCTGATACATTGCTGGTAGGAATCCAAAATGGTCCAGTCACTTTACAACACAATTTGGCAATTTCTTAAAAATTGTATCATTGGAGCCAGGTGTGGTGGCACACACCTGTAATCCTAGAACTTGGGAGGCTAAGGCAGGAACATCATAAGTTCGAGGCCAGCCTGGGCCAATAGTTCAGCCTGAACTACACAGCAAGACTCTCTTCAAAAAATAACAATTGTTGCCATAAATTTATTAAATGATACAGGAGTTCTATTCCTATACCCAGCAATAGGAACAAAAGTATATCTCAATAAAAGACATATATGCAAATGTTAATACTATCATTATTCATTAACAAAAAGGTGAAAACAACTCAAATGCTCAAAACTGGTGAATGGATAAACAAAATACAGTGTATCTATGCCACAGAGTACTATTCAGCAATTTTTTATAAGTTGTGACATACTACAATATCATAAACCTAAAAAGTATGCCTATTGAAAGATGATTCCATTGATCTGAGTTGTTCAGAAAGGCTAATCTGTAGATAAAGAAAGTAGATTAGTGGTAAATAGGGTTTAGATAAGTTTATTCAGGTCTTAGAACAGCGGTGGTGAACATATAGCATGTGTGCTGCAGCCAGCTGTTTGTTATCACGGAAAGCTCTAAAAGGTTCACCATCACTGCCAGAATTACACAGAATAATTTAGCTATTAAGAAACATGACATAGGGGCTGGGGATTTAGCTCAGTGGTTCTGCCGCCTGCCTCCCAAGGACAAGGACCTGAGTTTGATCCCCAGTACCAAAAAAACAAACAAACAAATGTAAATTAAAAATATAAGAAACTATATATTGAGACTAATAGAACAGAGTAAGGGCCCAGGGATTTAGCTCTGTGGTGTTGCACAAGCACAAGGTCCTGAGTTTGATCCCCGATACCAAAAAAAAAAGAACAGAGCAAGTCTGTATTGACAAGAGAAACCTCAGAAACATGGATCTTATGGCTCAGGTTGACAAAAAACTGTAACAGGACCAGGGATTTAGCTCAGTGGTTCCACTGCCTGCCTCACAAACACAAAGTCCCAAATTCAATCCCCAGTACCAAAAAAAAAGTATAACAACCCCATAAAGTCTCTAGATTTAGTACTACAAGTATAAGGCATCTGTCACTCTCATCCCTCAGAAACAATATCCAACACCCACAAATTAAAAGAGGAGAGGTCTATTTTTGCTCACAGTTACAATCCATGGTGGGCTGGTTTCGAGGCAGAAATGGCATAGCAAAGGCAAACTGCTTACATCATGGTGGCCAGAAATCAGAGAGAGAAGGAAGGGGCAAGGAAAGGAGATCTGTGCTTCCAGGTCACACTCCTAGTGACCCACCTCTTCTGATCAGGCCTCACATGCTGAAGCCACACACAGCCACTAAACAGTGGACAAATCCACTAGTGAGTACAACACCTCCATGATCCAATCACCTTGCAAGCACATGAGATTTGGGGGTAACATTTCAGATTCAAAAGGTAACATCATTGTCTTAGTTTTGTTTTGTTTGGTTTGGTTTGGTTTGGTTTGGTTTGGTACTGGGGATCAAACTGAGGACCTTGAGCTTGCAAGACAGGCAGCGGCACCCTTGAGCTAAATCCCCGGCCCCTTGTCTTAGTTATTTTTGCATTGCTGAGACAAAATAACCAACACCCAAAGTTATGGAAAGATTTACTTTGGCTCAGTTTGTAGAGGTTTTAGGCCATAGTTGGCTGGTTCCAAGGCAGGGCACCATGGCAGAGGGGCATCACAGGAGAAACAACCTATGGCAGGGCAGGCAGAAGACAGCAAGCAGCAGCGAGCTCTTGTATCCCATCTAGGATACAAGCCTTTTGGATGATGTCACCCACATCCAGGGTGGGCCTTTCCATTATTCATACCCAGAACTATGCTAGTCCAATCAGTGGACTAACTTAGTTATCACCCCCTTAATCCATACTCACAGGCCCTTAATCCACATTCACATATCCTAGGTCCAGCCACTTCCAAAAAGCCACATCAATGAGCACATGGGACTTTAGGGGGAACATAATACAAGGCATAACAGTCATCATTCTACTCTCCCAGTCCCAAGACATTTTTACTTCATTTACCATCTGTATCAGTCAGCTTTCTTGTCACTGGGACAACAGAGCCAACAACCACAACTTAAATGGGGAGAGGTTTAATTTGGCTCATGGATTCAGAATTTCAGTCTATGGTCAGCTGACTCCAAGGCAGGAATATCATGATGGAAGGGTGTGGCAGAGCACTGCAGTGACCCACCTCCTTCAAGTAGGCCCCACCTCCTAATAGCACATTCAGCTATAAACAACAGTGGATTAATACACTAAGCATAACGTCCCAATAATCCAATCACCTCTCGAGGAGTCTCTTAATCCAGTCAAGTTGACTTTAAGATTAACTGACACACTATGCCATGAGAATTCTTAAAATTAGCTCCACCAGCAACTTGATTTTCTGTGTTCTTTGCAATCAAAATCATTTTTTCAACTGAAGAGACTGGAGGCTTACCTTTGAGTATCACCAATGGCATTATGTGAAGTGTTTATATTCATGGTAACTCTTCCAACTCTTCAAAATACCTGTTTCTTAATGAAATACTTCCTTATTTATGACTGAAATTGTCCAAGATGTCTATGACGTACAAGTTAGATGGACTGAATTCTGTTAAGAAACAATACAATGGCTGTTTTATGTTTGAATCCTGAAAGTAAAGGTGATTTTTCTGTTCATCTATGGTCTATTTGTTAATTTTTAAAATATTACATAACAAATGTAATCTAGAAAGCTATAATGTTTTATTTATTTTAAAAAGCGCTGAAAAAAAACTGACAAAATGTTACAAACGTATTTCTTCTAAGAACAAGGTAATGATTAACTTTTAGATTTTAATTTCTCAAAAAGGTTATAACATCAGTGATAGATTTTCTTGAGCTTGGAAAAATATATATATATAGGTGCATCATATCCCTAGGGCATAGAATCAGTTTGAAAGAAAGTGAATTTTCGCCACCCGCTACGCAAGCGCAAGGACCCGAGTTTGATCCCCGGTACCAAAAAAAAAAAAAGAAAGTGAATTTCAGGGACATTTTTAGGTCCCCAAACCCTTTCTCATCATAGCCAAGATATTTCCAATGTAATGTTGTAATCAAAGAGCCCAAAGTGGACCAGGGATTTAGCTCAGCAGCACCACACCTGCCTCGCAAGCACAAGGTGCTGAGATTGATCCTTGGTGCCCCCCCGCAAAAAAGAGAGCCCAAAGTGCCCCAAATGAAAGATCTCATGGTAATTTTCTTTTTTTTTAATGTCAGATTTTTTTTATTCAAAGTCTCAAAAGAAATAAAATGGAAAAAGCCAACAACCCAACTAAATGTCTTTTGGCATTCAGTAAGTCCTAGGAAAGTAAACTACAGTATCTTGAAGCAGACAAGTAAGTTACCACTCACAAGTCTATGGCACTACTAAAACAAAAATTTTAAAATTAATTTTCTTGGTCATATACCAGTATATGTCTTTATGAAAATCTTTTTTTTACTGATATATACAAAAAAGTCTTTCTTCATAACTTAATTTTTTATAATTTCAACCATGATAATTTTCAAAGACCTTCTTCCAAAGAGATCAAGAAATAAGAAGAGGGGGCCAGGGATTTAGCTCAGTGGTTCCGGCACCTACTTTGCAAGCACAAGGTCCCAAGTTCGATCCCCGGTACCAAAAAAAAAAAGAAATAAGAAGAGTATTTTTCATTCACTCTGGCCTATTTTCTTCTGTGGGAGACACTCCAAATTATATGACCCCAACCATTTAAAGTAAGTTACTTTACTAAGTGTTAAGGAATCTCTGGGTAAACATTTTAAACAGATAATAAAAACAGTCCAAATATATACAAATATTAATATTCCACAAGTACCTCTTTGTATTCCAAGAAATCCAGTATCCTAAGAAAAACCTTGAGCTTTAAACTTAGAAAAATCTGAAGTAGGATTCCAATAAGTATAAGACTGTGAAAGTCACTTACTCAGAGCCTGTTTCCTCAACCATAAAAAGATAACTATACCAATCTCATATATTTTAAGATTTAAATAATATATACAGTACAGTGCCCAGTCACTATTTAGTTTTCACTACTGAACATAAAACTCTCTGAAAAACATAATGATCCCTGATAAAGGGAGTAGGTGATATTTGGGGTGATTCAGTCTAAAGAAAAATTGTAAGAGAATTATTTAGGGAAATACTAAGTACACAAAGATATCCAAAAGACTTTTTTTTTTTTTGGTACCGGGGATCAAACTTGGGTCCTTGCGCTTGTGCAGCAGGTGGCAAAACCACTGAGCTAAATCCCCAGCCCAAAACACTTTTTTTTAAAAAAGTACAAACCTATTTTGTCTCTACTCCCAAACAAACCTTATATATTTTTATTTTTGTGAAAAAGCTTAAACACATATACACTGTACACATCTATGCATGTGGCACAAAAGGCACCAAGAAACTTCTATTTTCCTTTTGAGAAAAGAAATTCAGTGGCAGAGGACTTTCCTAGCATTTGCAAGACCCTGGATTTGACCTTCGACACTGAAAAAAGAATAAAAAAGAATTTTAGATAGTTAAGGCCTTAGTAGTGTCTTTGTTTCGTCCTTGAGAAGAAATGTATATAGAGTTTATCAGGGCCGGGGATTTAGCTCACCAGAGGCCGTGCCTGCCTTGCAAGCGCAAGGTCCTGAGTTCGATCTCCAGTACCCAAAGGAAAAAAAAAAAGTTTATCAAATTTTGGTAAAGATCTTTCAGTAAAGCTAAATAGAAAAGAAACATTTTTTCAGTGTTTTATTTTGTCATCTAACATCTTTAAATCTGAATGGTCTTCTAAACAGAGTGGGTCCTACAGCACAGGAGTATGTTTCCCCAATTTCCAGATAATGTACACAAATAATGCGGCAAGCAGATGGTCTCCACCATCTTTACCCCACTGGTATTACTGTCTTATTTATATCTTCTCCTTGATTTGCTTCTATGTGACTTACTTCTATGACAAAGGTAATGAGATGTCACCCTCATAATTACTTCACACTTAAGGAGTGTAACTGGTGGGTGCAGCTCAGTGGTAGGGTGCTTGCCAGGCATGCATGGGATTCAATCGCCAGTACTACACCAACAACAACAAAGACTCTTAGCAGACCTTTCTGCTGGTGTTGAAGAAGCAAACCGCCATGATATGAACAGCCTCTATGGAGCGCCACAGAGCAGGAAACTGCAACCAGCCTCTTAGACCAGTGGGTAGCCTCCACTCAGCAGCTAGTACCCATCCAGATCCCTCAGACATTTCCCTAAGCTGTAAGGAAATAAACTCTGCCAATGACCTGAATGATCCTACCCAGATGGCCTCAAGATGAGCACACAACCTAGCTGGCCCCTTCAATGCAGCCTTGTGAGAGCAGAGGAACAGCTAAGCTGTGCCAGGACTCACGATCAAGAGATGGTGCGATAACTGTGTGCTGTTTTAAACCACTACCACTAAAGTTTGTGGTAACTTGGTATACATCAATAGAAAACTAGTTTGAAAATGCTCACATAAGGATAAAAAGAATTTTAAAAGTTGAGTAACACAAAGATATAGTAGTTTCTCAAACCAGCTCTGGCTATGTGGGGTTTTTAAATCAGGTATCTTTGTTTTTTGTTTTCTTTTGTGGTCTTTGTTGTTAGTGGTGGTGTGTGTGATGCTGGTGAATGATTCCAGAGCCTTACACATACTAGACAAGAGCTCTTCCACTAACCTATATCCCCAACCCTTTTTGTTTTTCTATAGCATAATTCCTTATCAATATAAACGAGGGAATTTTTTTTTTTTTTGGTACCGGAGATCGAACTCAGGACCTTGCACTTTCGAGGCAGGTGGCAGAACCACTGAGCTAAATCCCCGGCCCAAATGAGGGAATTCTAAGGCAACTAGATAGAGAAACCAAAGATTATGGCTATACTTAAAAAACACAGGTGAGGAAAGACAAACCACCAACAGCCACAAAACCTGCAGGTGAGCATCAGAGGTGTCTATAGAGAAAGCAAGGGAATAAAAAACAAGGCCACATCTGATAAAACCCCAGAGAGCCAAAAGATATCTACTGCAGGCCAATTTGAAAGCAGATGAAAATGGGAGAGAGCAGGAAACCAGCTTGCTATGAATGCCTAACTGGAGGGGCCAAACGGAGAGCAAAGACAAGAGACAGACAATTTTGAAAGAGGGACCAGGGGGCTCCTTCCTCTAGTGGACAAAGACCCCCGAGTGTCTGGCTCACCTCACTTTTATTCAACTTAGGCAAGGGAGCAAGGAATTAAGTTAATGGAAAATTCATCAGTTTCTCATTCTTTGCAAAGTGTACCCAGGTAAGTATTTCTCTAAACTAGATCTCAGCTGTTGTTTGATGTCGCTGGACCTTATTGGTACATTGCCAAAAAAAAAGATCCATTTGCTACTCCTTCATTCATGTCCACAGGGAAGGTGGTCAACTGGGCCTTGATCCTTACGTCTAGTTTCCCACAGGAGAGGTTTGCTCATTCTAAAAGGGGGTACCTGGGGCTGGGGGTGTAGCTCAGTGGTGGGGGGTGCAAGGCCCATAATTCAATCCCTGGAACCACAAAATAAATAAATAAATAACAATGGGCACCTGAAGTAATATGGTAAAAAAAAAAAAATCATGAAGGGGCCACGGATTTAGCTCAGTGGTTTTGCCACCTGCTGCGCAAGCACAAGGACCTGAGTTCAATCCCCAGTACCAAAAAAAAAAAAAAAATCATGAAAAGGCTAGTGCAATCCAGCCTCATGAACTCTTAGAATTAAACCATAAAGTTCCTCTTCCTGGACAGGGTCACAAACTAATAAAATAAAAATGGATCAGGATAGAAAAAATAAAGACACAGTAAGGAGATGCCCCAGCCAGACCAAACTGAAGGAGAAAATAAAGCCAGAAAATCTCAGAAAGCAAGCCACCATGTCTTTAAATATATACAAAAGGTTAAGTCAGAGTTTTAGGAAGTCAGAAAAGGTTTCCTGCTAGGCTTGATAAGCCTGTGATCCCAGCACTCATGAGGCTGAGGCAGGGGGAATGCTTCAAGTTTGAGGCCAATCTGAGCTACATAATGAGTTCAAGGCCAGCCTGATCTCCATGGCAAGAACTTGTCTCAAAAATCAAAAAAAGAAAAGGTCTCCTGAACCTCATCTCATTCTCAAAGTTCAGGTCGACAAAAGTAACCAAAACCCATACAAAGTTAATATGAGGATAAATACAAAAAGATGACAGAAAGACATGTCTACAAAAACAAATGAAAACTCTAATTTACTATTTCAAAATGAACTAAAAAGCATTAAGAAAAATCATACAAGGCATGAAAGATTATCTATCAGAATTAGAAAAACTCAAAAATGAGGTAGCAGGGATCAGAAGGCATTAGATATAAAAGGAAAAATCATTTCAGTAATAAAGATTAAAAGGAACATGAGAGCAAGTAGATATGAGCACAAAAAACAAACTAGATAAAGAAAATGAAAAAGAGGAAAACTATTAATTAAAAAAAAAGCAAAAGGATTCAGAATAAAATGACAGAATATTAAACGTACACAAAGAATTTTTTAAAAATGAAGATAACAGAAATCCCTGAATTAATAAAATCAAAGCAAGGGAACAAAACAACACTAAAAACTGCAATTCAAGAAAACTTTCCTGAAATAAAAAAAATATTTAAATCTAGTTTGTTTGAGACATGGTCTTACTATGCAGTTCAGGTTGCCTTGAAATAAGTAGCTCAGGCTGGTCTTGAACTCACAGTGATCTTCCTTGCTGGGATTACAGGTGTGCACTACCAAGCCTGGCTTAATCTGCATTTCTAGAAAGCAAACTGTGAACTTAATGCTGACCCTTACATTCTAAGATAATTACTGGACTTTTAGAAAAACTTGTACACAAATGTTCCTAGCAGCATTTTTCATAATCACCAAAAGGTGAAATAATCCAAATGTCTATTAACTGTCAATGGGTAGATATGAAAAATTATTCAACCATAAAAAGGATGAAGTACTGATATAAAGTACAAGATGCATGAGCCTTGAAAACATGCTAAGAAGCCACTTATAATTTGATTCCATTAATATGAAATTTCAGAATAGGTAAATCCATAGAAACAGAAAGTAGGTTGTTTTTTCCAGCAAGTGAAGAGAGAGAATGCATCTAACTGCTAACAGGTTTCTTTTTTGAGGTGGAGAAGATGTGATGGAGATATTCTAGAGACAGTGATGTTTATTATCACATAGTGAATATCCTAAAAAACACTGAATTGTACACTTTAAAATGGTACACTTTAAAATGTATGTTATGTGAATAATATCTCAATTTTTTTCCAAGTACCAGGGATTGAACCCAGATCCTCTGCATTGAGCTAAATCCCCAGTCCTTTTATTTTTTGAGACAAAGTCTCATTAAATTGCTATCCTCTTGCCTCAGTCTCTCAGGAGGATTACAGGCATGTGCCACCATATCCAACAAATTATATCTCAATTTTTAAAAATTCATCAACACTGGTAGTGTAGCCTTCAATGGAAAAGCATGAATTTAGCATACTTGAGGTCCTAGGTTAAATCCCCAGAACCAAACCAAATTATATGTCAATTTTAAAAATTCATTGACATTGGAGGCATAGCTCAGTAGTATAGCAAGTACTTAGCATCCATGAGGTCCTAGGTTCAATCCCCAGCACCAAAACATAAATAAATTCACCATCAGTCAAAAACCCTACCAGGGCACATACGTATAACCCCAGCTACTCAGGAGACTAAGGAAAGATCGAAAGTTCAAAGCCAGCCTGAGCAACTTGTCTTAAAAAGCGCTGGGAGTATTGCTCAGTAGTAAAGTGCTTTAGGCATGTGTGAGGCCCCAGGTTCAATCTCTACTACCACCCCTTCAAAAAAAATTTTAAAATAAAGTTTCTCCTAAAAAAAACACTCTCTCTCTCTCTCTCAGCTTCTAATAAAACCAGAGAACAAAGACCTATCTTTGTTTCAGGAAAACTACATCCATGATGGGCTGGATTTAAACTCAGATGAGATGTCTGTGCTATTCAACATGGCACAGAAGATGCAGTGAAATCTCCCTCTTCTTCCAAAGAGTGAAAAGGGAAGAAATGATGAGGACAGTTAAGTAGGCAATTATAGCAATGAAAATGTCAGTGTTCTAAGAGGCTAAGTTAAGAACTGCAGAGTACTCACATAATGTGTGGGTATTACACACATCTACACAAATCTACCTTTGAAAAGCCACAAATTAAAGTGAATAATTTGGCCAAACTATATGAGTGCAGTAATTAAAACTTCCTGATGACATACAACCAATGTTAGCCTTTTTCTTCAATATCTTTCAATTTCCATTTGAAAATATCCAATGATCAGTATCTATGAACAAATTGCTATATCAAAGCTATTCTCTGCATCATCATTCCAATTATAACAAAAATCCTATCTGCAGAGGTTGTGCTAAAAACTTTCTATAGATATCTTTCTCACTGTATGCTAACCCCTAGGGGCTATTGTTAATAGCCCTACTTTGAACCTGAGGACACCCAAGCTAAATACATTCAGTCACTTGCACAAAGTCACCTCTAGTAGGTGACAGTAAGGATTCATTCTCAGGCTGGCTGACTCCAGAGTTCAACAGTACGTCCTGCTATCCTTTTCCAAGACATATGAGACCCTGCCTGTGAGGGGAGCATTTCTGCTTCCTGCTACAGATTTCTCAAACAGATCATTCTTCTCCACAGTCAAACTAACAAGTCAAGGTGTTTTCTACAACAAATGACTCTGACCTTCAGTGGATTCTCAATCTGGATGGCACTTTTACAGGCTTGAGCCAGAAACAGGCCATCCTGTAACAGTGATAAATAAAGGAAAATTTTCAATCAGTTTTTTATGCTAATTAACAGATGAGTCTTCTCTTGGCTGTAGGGTTGACTTTTACTATTTCTACCAAAATACAGGAGAGGATGTTATGTATATCATTCTTCAATGCAGAAGATTGAAGCTGGACCCATTTCTCTCATCATGTACAAAACTAAATCAAAACGGTCCAAAGATCTGAATATTGAAACAGAAACAACCTGCTGAAAGATAAAATAGGCATAGGCAAGGACTTTCTGAACAGAACTCCAAATGCACAAGTAACATCAAGAATCAACAAATGGGACTATATCAAATTTAGACATCAGAGCCACTGCTGATACAAGTTCTCCTACCTCACATCTGAGTCCTTCAGCTGCTCATTCAGAATATACTTATCTCTCAGTGTCTGCACAGCTCAGAAGTGGAGGGAGGGGTGAATGAAGAGATGAAACTCATTTATCCAGCACTTAGCATGTACCAGATACTGGGACTAAGCACACCTGACCTCACTTAGGCCACACAGTAACCCTAATGAGATTACTTACACATTTCACAAATAAGAAAACTGAGGGCTCCAGAGGTTGAATAACTCTTGTAAAGATATTTACTGGAAGAATTAAAATTCAGACCCATGTCTGGCTGACTACTAAGGTAGCGCTGTAAAGAAAATTCAGCCTCACAGCCTCCACGTTGTATTTATCCTTTGCTGGAAAAAGCCTATGCCTCCTTGAGTACACAGCCTTTATTAATCATTTAAACTAGCAGCACAAGGGTGACTTATCTGAAACTTCATAATCTCTCCTCTCCCTTTAACACTGATGCAAATCAACAGATTACCAGCCACCAGGTCTCCTCAATCATTTAAACTCCCTCTTGACTAAGGGTAAATAAAAGGACCTGAAGACCTGAGTTAAAATGGTATTTCAGGACTTTGGTCTGTTTTGCTAGCTTTCTTTGGTCAGACAACTTGTCCTCAATTCATCGGGCCCTTTTCAAGTTGTCAGTAAACGGATCTGGATTCCAAGACACTAAATCCATCTTTTTTCACTAAACCGGGCTATCTGGCTATCTGCCTTTGTGACCACACCTGTGTCGGGCGTTTCTCTCAGCAGTTACATATTTCGCCTTTAAGTGGAGTGTTTGGTTCCTTCCAAAAAACAAGACCAAGACCTAGGGGCTGAGACAAAGGATTTTATAATTAAATGGAACTCCGGAGATCAAGTCCGTTCTTTTTATCTCACAGGTAAGGAGTTTAAACCTAGGAAGGTTTGGTGATCTGCCTGAGATCACATAGCCAGTAAATGCCCAGGCCCGGATCAGTAAAAAAACTCCAAAAAACGTCCACTTTCCCTCCTAGCAGATTGCACTGCCTTTGTTTCCTGTGCATTTCATGGGCAACCAAGTTCGTTTCCTATTCCGATTCTGTTGTTACTAGGCACTCAAGTCCTTTTCTCCATGGTTACGAGAATTACAAAATATCGATGTGTAAGGTATTAAAAGAGCTGGACAGCAAGTCTTTCTAAAAAATATTGCCTAGGATAATTACCAAGATGGAATAATCATTCAAAAAGAGGGTACCACTTCTGCAGGAAATTTACACCTTCAGAAAAATTGAAAACTCACAGCTGATTTTTCTAAAAGTCCTGGAGGGCAGGCAGGGGAAGCTGCAGAAACCAGTCTAGCGCAACTTATCCTTTCGTTTACCACTGGCAGGGCGCCTAATGTGTGGCTTGCATTAAAACACGCACACGAATGATGTGGCCTTTGTCCTCCAGTTTACAGATTCGGAGGTAAAGGTCCCCGCAGTCTGGCGTCGTACAGGGCCCCGGGAGGGAGCGGCGGCGTCCCGGGGTGCTCGGCGGGGCTCCCGAGGGGACGCCCCAGGCCCGCAGTGCAGCCCCATTGCTCCTCTCAGCCCTCCCGGCCCGAGGCTCCGCCGCGGTTACCTCAGGGGTCTCGCGTGGTCCGCAGTGCACACCCACGACCCCAGGATGCCCTAGGGGATGAGAGTGGAAACTGTTGGGACACGGTGGACTCTAGGACCCTGGGAGGAGGGACAGACAGCGAAGGGGGACTGGAAGTCAAGTTTACAAAGGCCACTTCCGGAAACTAAGCGGACACAGCTTCCCCGCAGTCTTCGAGGACTTTCTCAGGCCGCCCGTCCGCCTCCGCCCCGACGGCGCGGTCTACCCCTTTCCTCCTGCCTCCGTGGCCCCGGTATTCGTCCCCGGAGAACTCCGGTCTCGGATTGAAGAAGCCCGCCCGACAAGCCCAGGGCCCGGCCAGGGCTAGCCGCGCGTGCGCCGTTGCCAGGGAGCCCGCGCCCCGCCCGCGCCCAGTTTGATGCTTTCAGCTTGAGGCCCCAGGAGACGACTGGAAACGCCGCCTTCCACCCTCTGGCCCCTTTTCCTTGCCTCCTGAATAAAAAATCCAGGCGGGTCAAATCGCAGCTCTTGCGTTTCTAAACTACCATGTGTGCTGACCGGGACGCTGCTCCTGTGCCGGGGCTGGCCCGGGCCTTCTGGCCCTTCCTGGCCTCACGGTCCCTCTTAGGCTCCTTCCTTAACGTGTGTTGTAAACCGTACACCGCGATGAAGCCTCCAGCCCCTGCCGGTGCCCCGTCTGCCTGCTAGCTTCTGGGTTTTTTTATATTCATTCTCATTGATTCTTCATTGTCTCACTCTGCTACCCCCCCAAAACCGAGCCTTCTCGATAATTTATGTAACACTTTGGTTTCTCCGCATAGCTGCTTCATAATCTGCCGCCGCCTTGGGGAGGGAGATTGGAAACCAAATCCTCGGGTTTCTTTTGAAAGCCTATTCCCCAAAGAACGATGCACGTTGGAGGGATTTTGATTAAGGATTTTATTTTCACCACCACATGCACACGCCCCCCCCCCAAAAGGTGTGTAATACAAAATGAGCCTTTTATGCCAAGCTCGTCAGGTGTTGATTGTAATCTGCCTGAAACCAGGTGCAGGGGTCGTCTTTCCCCAGCTCTCCCTCTGGAGAACCAACAGCGGTCATAAAAGCAAATACAAATTGAGATTCACGCCTCCTTGATTGTTGCGGTGCTGAAACCTTAATCGGCTTGAGTGTAATCATTCAGATTTTAAAGGAGAATGTTCCAGCTTCCTAAGAAAGAGGAAGATGGCTTCAAAAGGAAGAGTTTAAGGAAAGAAGAAAATAGCCTAAACCAACACTTATAAATGAAATGGAACATTGCAACAGACTGATACCAGAATTTTTTTATTTCACAAACTTTAAATATTTTAAATGTCTTTGTTTTAATGACATCACAGAAGTATTGCATAACAAGAACAAATACCAAATGTACATTATACACTCGTTTAGTAAGAAGAAAAATGGGTGCAGTGTGAAGATTTGCAATCTTTATTTGATCAGTCAGCATTTATAGAATACAGACTATACGTAGCATGGAGCCAGGAGAGAGGAATGTAGGGTGTATTAAACAGGTGCAGTGGGGATCAAAGAAGGGAAATATTAATATCAGCCCCCTGCATCTGAAAAGGTTTTATAGTGAAGGACTTTTGACTTTAGGAATATAGTTATAGACTCATCAAACTAATAGGAATTTGTAAGGAAGACCTAAAAGCTACAAACACCAGCATGGAAAACAGCAGGAGGTATTTGAAAAACTGGAAAAGCTCTATGTGCAAAGGAGGAAAAATGAGAAAGCAGGCAAGAAAAATGCAGAACCCAGATCATCAAGGTCATCATCTAGGTCAGTGATGGTGAACCTTTCAGAGACTGAGTGCCCAAACTGCAACCCAAAACCCACTTATTTATTGCAAAGTGCCAACACTGCAATTAACACTAAATACTGAGGATTTAGTTTAGAAAAAACTACTCACACATTAACATCTTTTGTCTTAAAAGAAAAACAACACCCATAGCATGAGTTCACCACCACTGTTCTAGATCATACTTATGAGTTTATCAAGCAAGAAAGATAATGAGAGGGGTAATTACACATGAAATCATATTATTCCAAAATACTTGGGGATTTTCTATATTTCAGGTAGTTACAAGGTCAAATCTGTTGTCTATTTGCTTAACCTGCTATGTCAGCTTTGTTATATAGAGAGCTGCTCTCCAAGCCACTTCCTTTTGACCTCAGTATCACTTCATTCCCCTCTCTTCCTACCAAACCTTTTGAGATAGAATTAGATCCATCCCGGCCATGTAGAAAACAGCTTCCAGGCTCAAGAATTACTTCATTGCCGAGTCCCAGACCCCTTGGCCTTGCTGACTCACAGAGCCCCCTCAGATTTCTCTCTGGCCTAAGTGAGAATTACACTCACTTTCTCCAACTCTGACCATTTTGCTGCTGGTCAAGGAACCATTATCTTTTTTTTGCCCCTCAACTGGTATTTTCTCAGTTTCTGCCCACAATCTTCACAATGTTCTATAGAAGTCTCCCAGATGATGTCATCGTTTCTCCATGCCTGAAGTCCAAGTCCTGAAATTTGGGGTGGGGCGGGGTGGGGGGGAGTGTTTTTATAGTGCAGGTTGGTCCAAGGGTCTTTGCACTGAGCTGCATCTCCAGCTACTTATTTTATTTTATTTTTCAGACAGATTCTCACTAAACTGGCCAGACTGGCTTTAAGCTTGCAATCGTCCTGCCTTAGCCTTCCACAGTACTAAGATTATAGCCATGCACTACCACATCTGGCTTGAAATTCATTGTTTATTTGTTTTAGAAATACAGTTCTTAATAAACACTTCTAACCTCCCCTGAGTTCTGACTTTGAATTTTTAACTCCTTGAACTGTGCTACTTTAATGTCTGACAGTATTTATTTCAAAATATCTTTCAGACTTTTTTTTTTCTGGACCAGGATCGAACTCAGGACCTTAAGCTTGTGAGGCAGGCATGGTGCCACTGAGCTACATCACAGCCACCCAAAATATCTTAAGAAAATTATCTTTGGGCCAGGGATTTAGCTCAGTGGCATTGTGCCTGCCTCACAAGTGCAAGGTCCTGAGTTGGATCCCCGGTACCAAAAAAAAAAAAAGAAAATTATCTTTTACAACTTATCGTGAAAGTCCCTCAAACTACCCTTTTGCCTGTTTTTTAAAGTTCCTACTCTCTTAGACATAAAGGGAAGAAAAACTCAGAGAACCTTAGTTCTTCTCTTTCACTCTCTGAATTCCCACATTCAAGAATCTTACCTTTTCTCTAAGCCCGGTGCATGTGTGTATGCACATGTGTGTTTTGTTTTGTTCTGCAGTGCTGGGTCTCAAACCTAGGGTCTTGTACATGGTAGCCAAGTCCCCTACCACTGAGCCGCATCCTGAACCCCAATCTTTTTTCTATACCTACTACTAAACAGTTGTGTTTGTTTCCTTATTGTTTTCTAACCAGACAGTTGTATTCAGAACCTTTCTTGTGGCCTAATGCAAGTCACTCGTGTCCCTTTTCTGTGCAATTGGGGATTAACATCAAGGTATTTTTAAACTGGCAAATATGAGAGAAGACAATCAAAAACATTAAAAAATCAAAAGTAGGCCTAGGGGCACATGTGTACCTTTCTGACTCTGGGGAGTTTTAGCTAAGAGTGTGTGTGTGTGTGTGTGTGTGTGTGTGCGTGCAACTACCTCAGGGCTTCTTACTCACCAGATGTGCCACATCCTTTTGACTCTTCCATAGCCTCCTCTAGAAGGTTCAAACACCAGGCACTCGATTAGAATGTTATTTTGGTATCAGTTCTTACAGCTGAAAGATCTTGGCACAATTATTGCTCTCAGTGGCTCTTTCTGTGTGCTACAACAAAAATGATCTTTCTAAAGCATAACTCTGATTATGTCTCTGCCTTTATTAATTCTGCTAAGTGGTTCCTTGCTGTTCACAGGACAAAACTCAAACTTGGCCTCTGTCAGTCGAAGACTACTACTCAATTTCCTGCCTTCCTTTCCCAGCCTTGCTTCTAGCTCACAATAAATGTTTTCATCCGTTCACATTAGCAACAGAAATCACAGATATTTGGAAATAAATGTAATAAGATTTAGGCAAAGGCCTATATATATATATATATATATATATATATATATATATTTTTTTTTTGTACCAGGGATCGAACTTGGGACCTTGCACTTTCGAGGCAGGTGGCAGAACCACTGAGCTAAATCCCCAGCCCAAGGCAAAGGTTTATATTAAACACCTGAGGATGTTTAAGCTTAATATAAAAGACTTAAATCCAGAAAACATTATTAAGCATATAATATGTACCAAGCTCTATGCTGAGTGGCTTAGCATTTATTCTCATTTTTTTTCAACAATGCAAACAAACATCTATCATTTGTTCTGGTGATACATGGTGACTTTAAAAATTGGGGCAATTAGAGAAGAGCAAAAGTCTCCCCCAAGTCCCAAAATATAAAAAGAATTCTTAAAATGTCAATGATAAGCCAAATGTGTTGACACAAGCCTATAATCTCTGCACTCGAAGACTGAGCCAGGAGGATACCTGCAAGTTCAAGGCCAGTCTGGGCTATTTAGTGAAACTCTGTTTCAAAAAAAAAAAAAATCAGTGATAAGAAAGCAAACAAATTTAAAAAATGTGTCAAAGATTTTAACAGATACTTCACCTAAGAAGATATTATAGATGACAATTAAGCATATAAAAAGATGTTCCACCTCATATGTCATCAGAAAAATGCAAATTAATAACATACCACTACATACCTATGAGAATGGCCAAAACCAGAACGCTGATACATCAAGTGCTGATGAGGATGTGAAACAGTTAAAACTCTCACTGCTGGTGGGACTACGGGATGGTATGACCACTGTGGAATGCAGTTTGAGGCTTTCTTATGAAACTAAACATACTCATACTATGCTATTCTTCAATCATGGCCTTTGGAAAACTTATGTCTCACAGACCCCCTGCACACAGTGTTTATAGTGGCTTTATTCATAATTGCCAAAACTTGGAAGCAGCCAAGATGTGAATTGATAAACTGGTACATCAGGACAATGAGATATTGTTCACCACTAAAAAAGAAATGAGCTATCAAGCCATGAAAAGATAAGGAGAATGGTGCATATTACCAAGTGAAAGAACCCAGTCAGAAAAGACTACATACTATATGAATCCAACTATGTGACATTTTGGAAAAAGCAAAATATGAAGACAATAAAAAGATCAGTGATTGCAGAGGGTTGGATGGGGAAGGAAGAAGGATGGATAGGTAGAGAACAATGGAGTTATAGGACAGTGGAAATACTCTATATGCTGCAGTAATATTAGATAAGTGACATAAATTTGTCCAAACCCATAAATTATACAACAGCAAGAGTAAATCTTAATGTAAACTATAGTCTTTGGGTGATAATGATGTGTCAGTGCAGGCTCATCAATCATAATAAATGCACCATTCTGGTGAGGGGGTTTTAAAAGGGGGGAAGGAAGATGGTGGAGTGGTGAGCAGCAATAAAATTCAGACTCTCCAAGATGTGGAATCCAGACACTGGAAAATAATAACTTGGAGGAGAAAAAAAAAAAAAAAGAAGAAGTAGGGCTGGTGATTTAGCTCAGTTGTGCCATAACTGCCTGGCAAGTGGAAGGTACTGAGTTCAATCTCCAGTACTGGGGAAAAAAAAGAAGTAGATCAATAGGAATTGATAGAAAAATTAAAAGCTACAGAAAACTTTGAGAGACAAACCACAATGCAATGAAGGAAATGAAACAATCTAGGCTCTCTCCCTGGCTTCTAGGTGGGGGCTCATGGGAAGGGGAGCCTGGCTATACAGAAACAGGATGACCACCAGGGACTCCAGGAGGAAATGTTGGCAGTGAATTGGGCCAGCAACAGGGGCCCCAGCGGAGCCCATAGTTGTTGTGATCTGTAGGAACAACACAGGGTTTTACTCTGAGGGGACTTCAGGCAAAAAGCTGGACAGGGATCCTAGCATAGGTACCTTCCACATTACCAGAGAGTGCTTAGTTGCGCACCATTCTGGTAAGGGGTTGATTATTTGAATCTGGGACTCAGAACAGCTGGGGAATGGTTTCACTTCAGGATTCCCAGTATTACCCTCCCTCAGTGACTGGATGGGAGACAGCCATGGGAGAGAGCTGCAGACGTGGAGTAAACTAGAAAGAGACACGCTGAGGGCTTTGAGCTTGAACCAAAAAGGACATAAGTCTCATCTCCTGAAGTGAGAGGCCAGCCCCAGTTTGAGTTGTGCTGGATCTGTACATGCTGACATTGAGTATTGAGTCCTCACACTTTTGCCTCCATCCAGCACAGGCTTGGGGTCTGATTGCCTTCCTTATCTTCTTGGGGGCACATCTCAGATACCATCACAGCCTGGGGTAAACAAAGGGGCCTCTGAAATGGGAGGGTCACCTTACAAACCCACATGACACAAAGCTAAGAAGAGAAAACTGTGAATTGCTGGACTCTAAAACTGCAGATCCAGGAAGAAAACCACTCACTCAAAACTAGAGAAATTTTATTTTCCAGTTTGAGACCCCCTTATCTTTCTTGTTCACTGGTTTATTGGGTTTGGGGAAAATGTCCTTTGTCAATTCCTCCTTGTTTTTTTCTTACTTCTTTCTTTTTTCCCCTTTTCTTCCTTTCTCTTTTGGCGTTTTCTTTTAATTTTTTCTCATTTCTGTTCTCCTTATTATTTTTGTTTTTCTTTTACTTCTTTCCTCCCTTTTCTATTTTATCTTCTATTTCTCATTTGATTTTATCTGTTACCTTTATCTAATTCTATAAATATCCTTGTGTTCTTAATAGGATCCTTTGTCTCACTTCTCTCTCTTCCTCTCTTCTATAGTTTAATTTTTCAAAATTTTCATCTTGCATTCACCTGTTCCTAATCCACTATATCTTTAATAGTATAACCATTAAGCTTGATTAATGTTCAGATAGTTAATTAACTCTATGTTATTACTGTTGAGTTCCTTGCTATATTTGTGGATATATTGTTGTTGACTTTAGTGCATATTTGCTGTACGTCAAAATCTGGATTATCTTAGTGCTTATACTATAATTACAAATTTTTTTCTATATTAAGGGTGGTACCTTATTGGTTCTTACATTATATCAATATCCAATTTGTCTTGCAAAATATTACTGTTGCTGATTTTCTTGATATTGCCATGATCATATTGTCAGGTAAAAGAGCTGAAAACCAAGACCAGACCAGAACCACAACAAGCCTTTATTGCAGGGACAATCTGTCAGGCTGTCTCTGAACAAAGGAGTGCAGCAGCATGGCTGGGGAAGGGAGAGCTTTCATGGGAGCTAGGGTGGGGTTTGGGGATGTGATGGTTAGGGATTGGAGGCTTTGAAAGGCATGTGACATCTCTAGTTGCTAGGAAAAGAGCAAGTATCAGGTTACTCTTTTGGTGGGAAAAGGGGCATGTTGGGAAGAAGAAGGTTTTCTTTTGGTGGGAAAAGCGATCTTGGGGTTGGGTTATAGGTGGGGAGCAGGGTATTATGGGAAGGAAAAGGCCAGTTTGGTCAGGAAAGGAGCCACCTTAGAACTGGGTTTAGGTGGGAAGCAGGGTATTATGGGAAGAAGAAGGCAGCTATTTTATATATATATCTATCTTACAGTGAGGGAAATCTACCACATATAATTGTTGCTATTAATGGATTATCTCTCTGGGCCAACACTCAGATTACTTTTGTGACATTAATAATACTGTGGTCTATTCCCAGAGAACTGGGTATTGGGCCAATTGGACTTCAGCCTCCCCTCCCAAATTAACAGAGATAGTCAGATCTTGGGACAGAAGCAAAGGACTATAGTTTGCCAAGCTCAGAATGCAACACTGATAAGCAGACTAACTAAGGAAATCTCCATACTAGCAACAAAGTCTTTCTACTATAAGCACTCACAAACCTAAGCATACAAAAAAATCAAACAATAACATGAAAGGACAAGGTAAAAAAACTGTCTCCAAAACTCCAAACTCCCCCAAAGACAATCTATGGGCACTGAGGAGGAAAAAACCAAAGGGCATACACCTGAATTATTTGAAAGGATAACAGAGGAGATTAAAAACAGATTAATAAGGTGCTTAGCAAGTTCACAGAAGATATAACTAAATAGATCATGGGAATAGTATTAAGCAAAACAATCAAGGAGCTTATAAAAGACACCAATACAAAGCTAGTTGAGCTAAAGAAAATGATACAAAACATATATGACCAGCTTACCAAGAATGAATCCATGATAAGGTTCCAGATCGAAATCCAGGAGATTAAAAGTTATATTGAAAGTAAGGGCAGCAGAAGTGACCAATGTGAGTCAGAATATCACAATTAGAAGACAGGGATGCTTTCAAAGTGTAATTCCTCAGAGATACTTTGAAAATAATTTGAAAAATGGATCCAATAGCTCCTAGGTAATGCAAAGAAGATTAAACTAAGATTAACTGTAATAAGTGAGAAACTGGAAAACAGTGTAAAGGGCATAAAAACCTGTTTACAGAAATAATAGCAGAAAACTTTCCAAATATAGGCACAAAATTAAACATTCAGGTAAGTCATGCCTATGGAACTCCAAATAGCCAAAATCAAAAGAGAACCTCTCCATGTCACATCATAGTCAAAATATAAGAAGTCCAACACAGAGACAATCTAAAGCTATTAGAGAAAACCAACCAGTCACTTATAAAGGTAAACCCATTAGATATGGCAGATTTCTCAACTAACATGTTGAAGGCCAGGAGAGCTTCAAGTATTTCAAGACTTAAAAGATAACAACATCGGGCCGGGGATTTAGCTCAGTGGTTTTACCGCCTACGGCACAAGTGCAAGGACCTGAGTTCAATCCCTGGTACCAAAAAAAAAAGATAACAACATCCAATGCAGACTTATATATCCTGCAAAACTTTTCTTAAAAATTGATGGAGAAATGAGGTATTTCTATGACAAAGTGAACCTCAAGAAATTCATGACCAGCATTTCAAAAAGTTTTCAAGGTATTCCTAGAAAAACACAGTGAAACCACCAATGCCAAAAACTATAATATAATGAATACACCAGGCAAGATGGGCAGTTAAGCAGAAAAGGAGAAAGGGAGAAAAGGAAAGGAAGTCAACAACAGAAAAATAAAGCAATGATAAGGATAAGTCAGTACCTTTTAGTAATAAGGCTCAATGTGGATAGTCCCCATTCTTTTCAAAAGACACAGATTGGCAGAATGGATCAAGGACAAAACCCAACAATATGGAGTATACAAGGAACACATTTAAGTAAAAAAGAAATTCATAAATTAAAAATCAAAGGATGGAAAATAATATTCCATGCAACAGGAACCCAGAAAAAAAGAGGGAGTAACTATCCTAATTGCAGACAAAGTGGATTTTTAAGCCAAAACTGATCAGAAGAGGCAAAGAAGGGCTCTACATATTGATTAAGGGAACAGCTCAACAGGAAGCGATAACACTTATATATACACCAAACACTGGCATACCCAACATCATAAAATGAACACTACTGGACATAAAAATTCAGATAAACACCAACACAATTATAATGGGGAATCTCAATGCCCTACTAACACAAATGGATCCACTAGACAAACTCAACAAAGAAATATCAGAGGAGCCAAACCCTTAAACAAATAGACTTGATAGAAATCTACAATGTGTTTCACCCAACAACCACAGAATACATAGTCTTTTTGCAGCACATGGTACTTTCTCAAAAATAGACCACATGCTAACTCATAAAGCAATCTTAAGTAAATCCAAAAGAATTGAAATTATATCATGCATATTATCAGATTATAGTGTAATGAAACTAGATCAATGGCAAAATAAACCACAGAAATGATATAAACAAATGGAAACTAAAAAATACTCTTTTTTTTTTCCTGGTAGCAGAGATCAAACTTAGGACCTTGCACTTGTGAGGCAGGTGCTATGCCACTGAGCTAAATCCCCAGCCCAACAATACTCTTTTTAAAATAATCAATGGAAAGAAGAAATCCAAGAAGAAATTAGGCAGTTCCTAGAATCAAATGACAGTACCAGTACAACATACCAGAACTATGGGACACTATGAAAGCAGTCCTAACAAGGAAGTTTATAGCTGTGAATGCCCACATCAGAAAAACAAAGTGAGTCTGAATAAATACACACTCACACATGCATGCACAGATTTTATACTGTTCAAGGAATATGTTTATGTTCTAGTATATTACTTATTGTGCCCTTTTTTTCAGCATTGGAGGTTGAAACCAGAGAAGCTTTACCACTGAATCACATCCTTAGTCCTCTCTATTTTCTATTTTGAGACAAGGTCTTGCTTAATTATCCAGGCTTGTCTTACACTTGCAATGCTCCTGCCTAGGCCTCCTGAGTATCTAGTATTACAGGTGTGTGTCACTGTGTCCAGTTTAATTATTATATCTTTGTAGGACATTTTTTAAACTACTAGATTATCTCTTGTTTTTCAAAATGTTCTTGACTATTAAAATACATTCATGACAGTTGTGGTGGTGCATGCCTCTAATCCTAGCACTCAGGAGACTAAGGTAGGAGGATCACAAATTCAAGACCAGCCTAGGATATACAGTGAGTTCCAGACCAGCCTCACTATATAGCAAGACCTTGCCTAAAAATTTAAATAATCAGGCCGGAGATTTAACTCAGTGGTTCTGCCGCCTGCCTCACAAGCACAAGGTCCTGAGTTCAATCCCCAGTACCAGAAAAAAAAAAATTTTTTTTTAAATAATCAATTAATTTAACAAATGCATTAATCAATTCAGATTCATTCAACAAGTATTTACTAAACACTTACTATTAGATCTTAAAGGAACTGGGCATGGAAAATTGAACAATACACACAACAATCTGTGCTCTCATGAAACTTGGATTTTAGTGAGGAGACACAGGCAAGAATTGAACCAACATAATCCCTGTCAGGGTGTTACCTAATTGTAGGACCAAGCATGCTTTCTCATCCCCATGTTTAGTAACACTGACACCAAGAAAAATAACTAGGCATTTTCTCCAGAAAATATCCATTCCTGGAAAATAAGACTAAACAAACTAAACAACTCATTTGTCAAGAATCAGCAGCTTTCTTAGCTTGGCACAGTAGTACCTGCCTGTAACCCCAGCTTTGAGAGACTGAGGCAAGAGGATTCCAAGTTCAAGGCCAACGTGGGCAATTTAGCAAGAACTGTCAAAGTTTTTAAAAGAGCTAGAGATGTAGGATGTGGCTCACTAGCAAGAATGAGGCCCGAGGTTCAATCCTGAGTATCCCCCAAAGCTTTCTCTTTAAAACATGCTTCAAGACCTACCTTGCTGTGCCCAGCAATCCAATGATCCCAACAAGTTCCTTGGTAGCAAAATCCCACCAAAGCACCCTGTTCTCAGGTTGGGGATCCAACTCAGTGGGAGAGCTCTTGCCTAGCAGGATAAGTCTCTCTGTTCAATCCCAAGATGTAAAAAAGCAAAGTAAAATTTAAAAATCACTTCACCAAAGGCCTTTCTCTAACTTCTTTCTCATTGTGAGAAATTACTGAGGTGGGTTTAGGTAGTGACTTTGATACCTAGAAAAGAAGAAACCTGGATGCTCACTTTAAAAAATGTTTTGTACATAAATCCTGAGGTTTATTTAAAAGTTCATATAACATTACTGATAGATAATTCTTTGTACATACTGTGTGATATAATTTAAACTTAAAAGCACTGTTATATTTTCTTCTACCCTTTATCACAAAATAAAAATGTTAGCCCAATATATTATTTAATACAAGATAAGACTTGGGTTTAGTTTCTTATTATTTAAAAATTTTTAATTTCCACACTAATTTTATTTTGGTTGGGTTTTTTTTTGGTACCGGGGATCGAACTCAGGACCTTGAGCTTTCGAGGCAGGCTCCAGAATCACTGAGCTAAATCCCCTGCCCTCCACACTAATTTTATGATATTACTAAGTTATTATTTTCACAAATGGTTTAAGAATATAAACATAAAATTGTATTTAACTCAATGAAATTACAATGGATGTTTAAAGAATTTAATCTCATAGATTCTATAACACTGCAAATGGTAACAACTCAGTGGGCTGACTTAAATTGTAATTTCTGTACCAGCAGTCTGGGAGGCTGAGACAGGAAGATCACAAGTTCAAGCCCAGCCTGGGCAACTTAATGACTTAGTGAGACCCTGCCTCAAAATAAAAGGGTTGGGGGCTGGAGATTTAGCTCAGTGGTGCTGCGTCTGCCTCACAAGTGCAAGGTCCTGAGTTCAATCCCCGGTACCCCCAAAAATAAATTAATTAAATAAATAAAGGGGTTGGGAACCTGGAATGTAGCACAGAGCAAAGGCCCAAGGTTAAAGCTCAAATATCACCCCCAAAAATAAAATGTCCAGATTTTCAGTCAACTTCAAGACCCAAACTAATATTAAAATGAGTTAATTAACAAATACACCATGAACACACAAATAATTTTATGTTAAAAGCAAAACAAAATATCCACTAAACATGGCTTTAAATGACTCTTGATCCTTTTTATATATGTAAAGGATATAGATTAACAAGATGTACAAATATTTTGTAGCTATTAGGTATATATACAAACACATGCCCATATATGTGCATATAAATTATTCAGTCACCTTAAAAAGTATGATAATATAATATATGTGTTCAATGGATAAAATCAGCACAATATTTCTTAGTTTCCCACATGCTAATTTCTTTTGTGTCTGAAAAATCCAAAATCAATTATGTACTTCAGTTAAAATTTGCAATAATGAGAATCATTACATAGGAATAGGGCTATATACATTAAAAACAACAAATATGTTGTGCCCATTTGTTTTTTAAAGATGTTGTTGAAGTTTATAAAGATGTTAATTCATTAACAATCTGGGTATGGTAGCAATTGTAAACCCAGCACCCTACGAGGCTGAGTCAGGAGGATTGGAAGTTCAAGCTCAACTGGGGAATTTAACAACTTAGCAAGACCCCATCTCAAATAAGTAAGTACATAAATAAATAAATAACTGAGAGTGTAGCTCAGTGCAAAGCCCCCGGGTTCAATACCCAGTATCTGTCCAAAAAAATAAATAAATAATAGAATACAGACATTGTTCTATTTAACATACGATAAAGTGTCATCTATTGGCACATTTACATATGAATGTGTCTTAATGTACATAAATTTTTAAAGTTTATTTAAAATAAAAAAGATATTAAAGATAAATTTGATGGCTTATATATGATTTACTATAAATGTAATATGGATTTAAAAAATAAAAAGCCAGGAATAGTAGTGCATTCCTATAATTACAGCCCTCATGAGGCTGAGGCAGAAGGATCTCCACACGTTTTGGGCTACATAGTGAGTTCAAGACTAGTTTAAACTACATAGCAATACCCTGTTTTTTAAAAATCTGCATTTTCTTCCTAAAATATACCCTAGGTGTTCTTGCTCAGATAGTTGTTATTTTTCATTCCCCAAATGTTCTGTTAACTCTCTAGACCAGTAATCCCCAAACTTTTTAGCACCAGGAATTGGTTCAGTGGAAGACAACTTTTCCATAGGCTGCATGGTTTGGGGATGATTCAAGCATATTATATTTATTGTGCAGTTTATCTATATTATTATTATTTTGTACTATATAATGAAGTAATTATACAATTCACCATAATACATAATAATAGAAGCCCTGAGTTTGTTTTCGTGTAACTAGATGGCCCCATATGGGAGCGATGGAGATAATGACACTCGAGAGTGTTGCTTATGTCCAGTCTACTCTGTGATCTTGTTTCAGTTGCTGTTGCTTCAGAAAATCCTGCTTCACAAAGATAGGATGTTGGAAATGGAAGCCATGCTTTTCAGTGTTTTTGTGGCAATCTTGGGCTATTCCCCCTCGAATTTAACCCAGAATGTATGGAGATTTAAAATCGTCTGTAACATATCTTTAAAATCTTTTGTGATCTCAAGCAGTTGATCACTTTCTAGCGCAGATTCCCAACTGGGTCAGGGATCCATTCTTTCCAAATTTGATGGTCTTTTGTGGTTGGGAAGTAATGCTCAAACTCTTTTGAAAGCTGAGATAGGTAATCATGCACCAGCTGGGAGAAAGAAGTTTCCTGGCTCAGTCTCTTTCAAATCTCTGCTAATAGGTGAAACATGTCAAAAATTCAAATGTTCACTTGTTTCCCCTATAATTTCAGTGTGGCTTTGAAGGCATCCATTTTATCTGGCATCTTGAACACAGCTGTCATCTCCTCTGAAGTGACAGGTTGAGTTCATTGAGCAGGTTGAATATGTCACACAAGTAAGCAAGTTTTGTGACCCATTCAGTGTCACTGAAATGTGCTGCCAGTGGTAACTGCTTTTCTTTTTTTACTTTTTTTCTTTGTACCGGGGATCAAACTCAGGACCTTGTGTTTTTGAGGCAGGCAGCGGAACCACTGACCTAAATCCCCAGCCCTGCTTTTCTAAAAGAAATCTATGGAGTGGCTCTTGTAACTCAAAAACTCTGATCAGTGATCTACCTTTAGAAATCACCTCACTTCTCTCTATAAGAGAAGACATATGTGCTCTGCTCCATCTCCTCACAGAGCTGTGTGAACAGATGTGCGTTAAGGGCATATACTTTAATGTGGTTGATAAATTTAATCAAATCCTGCAAAACTTTGTTAAGTTCAGATGATATTTTCCAACTACCTATCATTTCTGTATGGATCGCAGTGTGTAGACTCACATTCAGAAGTGATCTCATTGCCCCAAGTAGTGAAACCAGAAAGCCCTCAAGTCCTAGCAGCCTAGCATGTGCTCTATGCACATACTGACACAAAATGACCAATTCAGTTGTTCTGATGTGTAATCATTCAAAGACTTGAATAATTCTGCAGCTGTGGTGTTGATTGACAATAGAAATTTTCTCAAGTACATCTCCTGAAAAATAGATGGCTCAAAAACAGGCATTGCTGCCTTGTTTTCAACCGTAACTCACCAATCCTCTAACCATTGTGCCTCAGTATCCTGCGCTATTTCATCAGTTTATCTAGTTACGACACTCACCAAAAGAGGAACACACATACCTTTTCAACTGCAGCCTCTCCTAAAGTTTACAACAATGTCTTTAGCAGCAGGCAGGAACAACTCTTCACCAACATTAAAGGGGTTCTTAGCTTTAGCAATTCAGTCAGCCACTAAGAATGATGCTCTCAATGCAGACACATTTGATGAAGTGATTGCCTTCAATAATTGCTTATGGTCTTCGTGTTCACTTTTTTCTTTTGGAAGACTACAAAGGCTTGTCTTGTAATGCAGGGTAGTTGGTCTCCACATGATGAATCTGTTTTGAGAGTTTCATGGCTTTATTGGATAGCTAGTCATCACATATTATACAAAGCAGGATGGAGAATGTGAATCACTTGTTGCAATGAACCTGTAATTTAAGTAGAACTCTTGCTATTTTCTTTTAAACGCAGCTTTCTTTTTGTTGGCAGTCTTAGTTTTCTGCTGTCTCATCATTCTTTTCCCATTTTCAAAGAAGCTCTCCAGTAACATTTGTTTTTTACTCATTTTGGCTAGGGTTAGCTTGTGCCTTTACCAAAACTGTGACTGAGACAAGTATACAATGTAGGAAAGAGGCATGGATAGAAGTGGTAAATAAAATAATGGGCAGGATTAAATAAGGGTTGGATTCTGGCTTAAAGCCTGCCACCAGATGCAGTTGTACAATTGCACATTTTATATCAACTCACTAGCCATTATAAAGCCTGCCACTTGCCACTTGTTGATAGGGTTTTGATGATTTTGTAAGCAATTGATTTATTATGGTCTCTGTGCAGTCAAAGCTCTCTATTAGTGTGTCTGAAGCCACTCCCCATAGCTAGCATCACCACCTCAGTGGCATTTTGGATCATTAGGCATGAGATTCTCGTGTGGATTATGCAACTTCCATCCCTTGAATGCGCAGCTCACTCCTATGAGAATCTAATGTTGCCGCTGATCAGACAGAAGGTAGAGCTCAGGCAGTAGTGGGAGCAATAGAGGGTGACTATAATGCTTTATTTTTATTTATTTATTTTTTTGGTACCAGGGATTGAACTCGGGTCTCTGCATTTGCGCAGCAGGCGGCGAAACCACTGAGCTAAATCCCCAGCCCCGAGGGTGACTATAAATACAGAGGAAGCCTCACTTGCTTGCCTGCTACCCACCTCCTGCTGTGTAGCCCTGCTCCTAATAGGCCAAGACTGGTGTTGATTTGTGGTCCAGGTGTTGGGAGACCCTGCCCTAGACCTTTAGGATACTTCTGAATAATTTTGACCCAAAAAAATTTCTTAAAAAAGGGGCTGAAGGGACTGAGGATGCACACATGAGACCTATGACTCACATGCATGTGTGCGTGCACACACACACACACATTTTAAGAAGTTAAATTGCTAATAATATTATTTATTGTTGTGCATCCTGTTTATTACATATAACTGTTTCTTGCCTTTGAATAAAATGATGTATGTGTGTATCTTATCTCCTCTGAACTCTTCTTGATTATGTCTTTCCCAAATTCAGGCCCCAACTTCTGAATAATCAGACTCTTAAGATTCCTTATAATTCAAAACTTTCTTTGAAATTACTAGCACAGCCACAAGTTCTTCTAAAGTCTTGGTCTCTCGATTTATAAAAGAAATGGAAATAGTTAGGTTTGTTTCACCTTTTACATTTTTAATTGAACACTGTTGAACACTCTACCAAATTTACCATGAAAACAAAATTAACTGTTTTTCATTATTGTAAGCTTCCTATATCCAGTTATAAGTTTAATATTATTACTTCATTGCAAATTTATGCTGTTTTTGCCCTGATTTGTGACACTAATACTGGACCCTTATAATATTTTTTTTTCCAGCAGATGAAATATTATGGTTCATCAGCAGAGGGCACTGGAGTGACATTGCATGGCACAGTTTAAGGAAGACATTTTTGGTCTCCAGCCCTCTAATTTTTCAACACAAAAATCTAACACAGGAGCACCAGCTGTGCCTTCAGACTATGCTCTATCTGCTTGGGGAAAAAAATATGTATAAATACTTATGTGTTCAATCACTGGTACAGCCACTATCTTTAAGAATATTTTATTTCTAGTCTCAGTGGCAATCAGGGCCCACTGTAATACCTGTTCTCCTTCCTCCTCTTCTTCCCCTCCCCCTCCCCTCCTCCTCCTCCTCCTCCTTCTTCATCTTCTTCTTCTCCTTGTCCTTCTCCTTCTTCCTCTTCTTCTTCCTTCCATGAAATGGAGATTGAATCCAGGGCCTTCATACTGAGTTGCATCCCCAGCCCTTTCTTCTTTTTTATTTTGGGATAGGATCATAGCTGGACTCAAAACTTGTGACCCTCCTGCCTTGGTTGGCCTCCTAGAGTGCTGGGATTGCAGGCATGCACCACCATACCAGGCTATAATACACTTTCTGGTACAAATCACAAAGCCTTGGAGTCTCCTTTCTGTTCATATCTATTTCCAGAATAATCACTGACTACATCCTTGTGTCTTAATTTTCTTTTACACCTTAAGAAAAGGTTTACTGTCTTCTACTCTGATAATACTCTGGAAATTTTCATCTGAAATAAGACAGCTCAGAGAAAAATAGCCCTTGAGCCTTGATGAAAAAGACTCATATCAGTCACTGTAAACACTAACACTACAACAGAACTCAAGGGTACTGGTGCTTAGAATAATTTTTCTCAAGTAAAGAGACTTAGTCATCCTTAAATTACTGGAAAACTCTACTGACCAGAAACCACAAGATCAGGAGTAGACAGTTTCCACCCACGATGTTTAAATCAAGAAGATGACTACATGAAGTGGACAACTTCCATCTGAGACTTATGAAACCAGATCTACATGATTGTAGTCAAAATGGTCATGCTTCCTCCCCAACCCCCTTTGGTTTTGTGAGGCAGAGTCTTACTGTGTAGTTCAGACTAGCCTTGAACTCACTATGGCCTCAAACTCATGGTGATCCTCCTGCCTCAGCCTCCTGAGTGCTGGGATTACAGGCTTGTGCCACTCAACTCAAGGTCATGCTTTAATCTCCCTATTCTCCCTACCCTTAGCCCTTCCTCCTCCTCTTCTTCCCCTTCTTCTTTTACTTTTCAGTATAACGGATCAAAGCCAGAAGTGCTTTAACCCTAAGGTACAACCTCAGTCATTTTTTAAATGAATTGATTTATTTTATTTTGAGTCAGAGTCTCATTATGTTGTCCAAACTTTGAAGCTCAAACTTTGGATCTTCCCAGCCTCAGACTCTCTCAGTGCTGGGATCACAGGAATGCAGCACCACTCCCCTTGTTTCATTAAAGTTTTGAATTAACCCTGATGTAACGGTCCTATCTTTAATAACACTTTTTGCATGCTTAGACACTCCTTAATAAAAGTCCAGTACTTCTCCACAATTTTCTAGTGACTTGGCTAAAACACAAAACCAAACCAATTATTCGGTTTAGGTTCTCTTTCCAATTTGGTACTTAGAGTTTCCTTTTACATCAGTTCCTGTAATTGGTGGCTCCTGGGTAATTGGACTCAATCACTAAACAACTTTTTTGAGAGTTAACACAGCAGAGCAGACAGCTAGAAATATAAAACCCCTTATCATGTTTCCCTCCAAAGAGACAATACTCAGGGACTTTGCATAAAGAATTAGGTTGGCCTTTGTTCCCAGTTCTTGGGAGGCGATCTTTAAATCTTTAAAATTTTCGAAGTAATGGCAGTGTCTTTGTTATTCATGGTGAGGTCCTCAAGCCAACCTGAGAGCTTTTGCCAGTGAGGTGATTCAGTTGGGGTCTGCCATGCCAGGAAGACCAAATATATGATTAGAAGGTCACAGCTTTGAGCCAGATAACATAAACTGGCCTCTCAGGAGGAGGCGGCTGGCAACTCAGTTCAGCCACAGGGCCCATCATTCAATCAATTGTGCTTATGTAATGACATTCCAATTAAAACTCTGCAAAAGTGATTTTCCTTGGCTGACAATTCTCTTATTATTTTCACACTTTGATGCTATTGTAGGTAACATACCACTGAGGACAACAGGAGATTTGGACTTGGATACCTACCAGACTTTATACTTCTTTTAGCTGGTTCTAATTTGTATGCTGTTGCTATAATAAAACTATAATAAGAAGAATAGCACTTTGGTGAGTTCTGTGTCTTTCTAGTGAATTACTACCAAACTTAAGGGTGATTGTGGGAACCCGGGAATCTGTAACCCACTGTTCATGGATGACAGTCATTGTGGCATCCCCCAAATTTGTAGCTGGCATTTGAAGTATGGGCAGTTTTATAGAAGACTATGCTCTCAGACTTTGCAGTGAGAAAAATTCACTGCAGAGAACTTTTGTAGGAACTAGTTTTTGCAACCAGTAGAAATAGAGCTTGGAAAGAATTTAAAAATAGATGCGGTATGCTCAAAGATTTAATTTTTTCAGATCTTACCAGAAAGTCACACTAATGGTCTCAACCCCAAGGTCCTTTGCTATAGAGCTAGTTGGTAAAATCTTAATCAAAATATCATTCTTTATATCAAATGACACATAATGTCGCAAAATATCTTACCATTTGACAACTCTATGGGGGTATCCGCTAGCAGATATGTTATTGGAGTAAACAGATGCCTGCTTTCAGGGTCAGTCCTGATATTACCTATGATGGATTATTTCCCACAAATTTCCTCCCCCCACCCCAAAAGTGATCTGATTTAATGAGAAGGAATACTGGGCTTTGATTTTAATTTTAAAACTTTAAAGCTGAAGGGGAAATTTGGATTGCTTTCTTTTATATTCAAGGCTTTTAATGCATACTTTCTAAGAGGTCTGAAAAGCAAGGGTAATGCTGTATGCTATGGTTCAGAAAATAGGTAAACTATTCATGCCTATGGAGAATGCCTTACTCAGGAATTTCATAAAATTGTACAACAATGTTTTCAAATAAACAGAGATGAGCTATAAAGTTATCTTTTTAAAGGGAAATGCATGCCGCCTTCCTTCTCTGGACAACAAAGAGTTTAGAGTGAGGTTCAAGATTCAGAAGACAAGGAATGTGTAGATGTCTTAGAACAGTTACACGTTAAAAAAATGCTTCCATTCCCTTAACATTTATTCTTGGCTTCATCTTCCCAACCCTTCCCAATTCTAGAGAAAAGCTTTCATTACTGTTAGGAATGGCCAAGCGTGGCCTATTTATAGGTTTGGGGGTATGATATTTTTTAAAAATACAAGACTACATGAAACCCACCCAGCTCAGCATAATAGACGGAAAGGTTACACGTGGGGGTCAAAGCCATGACACTATAGCAAGGAATAGTGTTTATTTTCTAGGCTGCTTGCCATTCGTCATGGGTATTTGTGGTAGACTGTTGACCAAGGTCAAACTCCCACTTACTCTTTACTCCATCAAGGATGTTGTGGTTTATATCTAGATGTCCCCCAAAAGCCTCATGAGCTCATAGACATGGATTCTGGAAGGTAATTGGATTATGGGGGATATAGCTGCCTTGCTGTCAGGTGGCTGGGTCTGGTTGGAGGAGACAGTTACTGGGCAGAACTAGAAGGCTGCCTCTCCCTCCCCAGCGCTTCCCTTTCCTGCTTCCTAGCTGCCTTGCATGAGCAGCTTTTCTTCTGCTGTGCTGTTTCTTCTCTGGAGCCAGAAGGCCATGGCCTAAAATGTGAACCAAAATAAACCTCTCCTCCTCAGTTGTGGGTGTTGGCTACTGTGTCCCAGTAATGAGGAAAATGACTAAGACAAGGGGCATGAGTAACACCAGGAATATGCTATTTTCCTCTAATTTCCTGTCTATTCCAATAACCCTATTCTCCTACTAATGAGTTAGAACAAGATCTCTTTTTTTTTTTTTTTTTGGTACCGGGGATGGAACTCGAGTCCTAGCACTTGCGCAGCAGGCGGCGAAACCACTGAGCTAAATCCCCAGCCCTAGATCTCTTCTTTTCAGGATGATGAAAAGTTTAGATTGAGAATGGTGATGATGACATAACAATGTGAATGTACCGAATACCACTGAACTATATTCTTAAAAACAGATGATCGCTGCCTGCTGCGCAAGTGCAGGGATCTGAGTTTGATCCCTGGTACCAAAAAAAAAACCAGATGAAATGATAAATTTTATGTTATATATAATTTATCACAATTGTGTGTGTGTGTGTGTGTGTGTGTGTTACCTGGGATCGAACTCAGGACCTTGCGCTTTCAAGGCAGGCGCTTAAAGGTGCTTATTAATGTAGCTACCCCAGATGTTGCAAAGCACCCTGAAATAGAAAAACAGTCTGTCAAAACTTTGTGGTGCCATACTCACAATAAATAAGAATTGAAGACAAAGATAAACATTTGGCATATTCCTCTTTTTTCCTTCTCTCCTAGCCAGTAGGCAAAAAAGCAGGAGTGGGCAAAAAGATAACTGAATGTGAGAGGTTTGACCAATCTAAGCTGGACTGAAACAAATTAGACCAAATGAGAAATTCAGTTTTGGATCTTTAGAATTAAGTCTACATCTTAATTTCCTGTCAACTAAAATGCCAACAGAAAGAACACAGGATAGCTTCTCAGCTCTGCTGTGTACATTTTAGGCCATTTCCTCGGCCCTGTGGCTCTTTGGACTATGGCACTGTAAGTATTCCTAAGTGGACAATTGACCTTGATAATGAGGATGGCTGTATTTCTCTTTCCTATCTATAGACACTAAATGTGAAATTGTACTAACTACAGTCTAGTTTACACAAAGGGGAAATGTACAATTGAATAAAACAAATAAAATTCTGTAATTCAGTACATACTCGAAAAACTGTTCAGGCATTCATCAGTGATGATGTTGAATATGGAGAAATGCTCTAAAACCTCTCCCAGGATTTTGCTTACTCACACTGTTAAATTACAAATTACATAATGAGAAAAGTAAGCCTGAGTGGATGGCAACACTGAATGATTCTTTTTTTTTCTTTTTTTCTTTTTAATTAAATTCTTTTATTGGTACATTGTAGGTATACAACACAATTACATTTCTCATTGGGAACTTGTACCTTTACATAATGCATCTTGGTTGTTATTTTTTCCCCATTCCTAGCCCTCCCTTCACGCCCTCCACCCTTCCCTATTTACAAAGACTTTA
>NW_004624736.1:19665501-19681617 GCF_000247695.1 Heterocephalus glaber | reverse complement strand
TGGATTTTGTCAAATGCTTTTTCTGCATCTATGGAGATAATCATATGGTTTTTGTCCTTGGCTCTATTGATATAGTGTATTACATTGATTGATTTGTGTATATTGAGCCATCCCTGCATTCCTGGGATGAATCCCACTTGATCAGGGTGTATGATCTTCTTGATGATCTTCTGCATGCTGTTTGCCATTATCTTATCAAGGATTTTTGCATCTATGTTCATTAGTGAAATTGGCCTATAGTTCTCTTTTTTTGGTTGGGTCTTTCTCTGCTTTGGGGATCAAGGTGATGCTTGGTTCCAGGAATGAATTAGGAAGGATTGCTTCCCTTTCAATTTCATTGAAGAGTTTAAACGGTAGTGTCAGCAGTTCCTCTCTAAATGTCTTGTAGAAGTAGCTGGATACAAGGTCAATTCACAATAATCAATAGCTTTCCTCTACATGAACAACAGACTCACTAAGAGAGAAATAGGGCAAACAATTCCTTTCACAATGGCATCCAAAAAAGTGAAATATGTAGGAATCAACCTAACAAAAGAAATCAAAAACCTCTTCTCTGAAATCTATTGCACTCTGAAAAGAGAAATTGAAAATTATATCAGCAAATGGAAAGACATCTCCTGCTCCTGGGTAGGAAGGATCAATATAGTGAAAATGGCCATAGTTCCAAAACTGCTGTATAGATTACATTCAAGCCCAAATGAAATCCCAGCAGCATACTTCATGGACCTTGAGAAAACAATCCAAAAATTTATTTGGAACCAGAAGAGACCTAGAACAGGAAAAGCAATACTAGGCAATAAAGACAAGGTAGGGGGTATCACAATTCCCAACTTGAAACTATACTACAAAGCCACTGTGATAAAAACTGCATGGTACTGGCAAAGAAAGAGACCTGAGGACCAGGGGAACAGATTAGAAGATGCAAAAACAACTCCAGACACTCAGCCACCTCATCTTCAACAAAGGAGCCAAACATCCCCACTGGAGGAAAGATAGCCTCTTTAATAAATGGTGCTGGAAAAACTGGGTTTCAACTTGCCAAAGATTAAAACTAGACCTATATCTCTCAGCATTCACTAAACTAAAGTCAAAATGAATTAAAGATCTAAATATTAAAATTGAAACAGTGAGGGCTGAGGATTTAGCTCAGTGGTTTCGCCACCTGCTGCGCAAGCGCAAGGACCAGAGTTCAATCACTGGTACCAAAAAAAAAAAACAACCAAAACGCCCAAAACAAAAAAATTGAAATGGTGAACCAGCTGGAACAGACGTTAGGTAGAACTCTTGAAGACATTGGTGTAGGAAAAGACTTTATGAACCAAACCTCAGTTGCCCATGAACTAGCACAATAAACAAGTGGGATCTCTTCTTACTAAAAAGCTTTTGCACAGCAAGAGAAACCACCAACAGAGTAAAGAGACAACCCACAATGTTGGAAAAAATTTTCACCTGCTGTTCCTCAGACAAAGGTCTACTATCTAGCATCTATAAAGAACTTTAAAAAATCAGACCTCCCAAATTCAAAGACCCAATCCAAACATGGGCATCTGAAATGAACAGACATTTCTCAGACAAAGAAGTAGAAATAGCAAATAAACATATGAAAAAATGTTCGACATCACTGGTTGAGAGATGCAAATGAAAACAATGCTGAGCTTCCACCTCACCCCAGAAAGAATGGCTGCTGTCATGAAATCAACCAATAACAAATGCTGGCGGGGCTGTGGGGAAAGAGGAACCCACCCTCCTCTGCTGGTGGGAGTGCAGACTGGTGCAACCACTATGGAAATCAGTATGGAGATACCTCAAAGAACTAGGACTGGAAGTCCCATTTGACCAAGCTATTTCTCTGCTGGAATATCTTCCCCAAAGAATTAAAAGAATCATACCACAGTGATATATGTGCACCCACGTTCATAGCACCACAATTTGTAATAGCTAAAACTTAGAAACAGCCCAAATGCCCATCAACTGGAGACTGGATAAAGAAAATGTGGTTTTTTTAATAAAATGGAGTACTACTCAGCCATAAAAAATGAGACATTTCAGACATTTATAGGTAAATGGATGCACATTGAGGTGATGCTCTTAAGTGAAATAAATAGGAAACACATGTATAAATGCCAAATAGTTTCCCTAGTGTGAGAAACTGAAAGTGTAAATAAGGACTAAAAGGTATAACAAATAATGTGAAATAGCAAGAAAAGGGCAAAGGGGAAGGGGAAGTGGGAGGGGTAAGGGAAAGGAAAGAAGGGAATGGAATTAACATGAGAAAATGAAAAAATGGAAACAAAGTCTTTGTAAATAGGGAGGGATGGAGGGGTTGAAGTGAGGGCAGGGGAAGGGGGAAAAATAAGAGCCAAGAGAGATTATGTAAAGGTGCAAATTTCCAATGATGAATGTCAGTATATTTAAAACCTAAAATGTACCAATAAAATTAAATTTAATAAAACCAAAACATTCTCTATTGTATCAAAAAGGTAAGACACAAATTTTACAAAACTATATTTCCAAATACAGATGAAAGAAATCTGGAATAGCTGTTTCAGACTTTATTGAGCTAAAAGGATCCAATAATACTTAACTTTATCAAGAAAGAGCCGTAAGATTCAACATAGTGCTTATTTTCTGAGCTTACTATTTATTGAACCATTATTGAAGTAACAACAGCAACAACAAAGGTCTATAGTGTAAGAAAAAACAAGTAAAACTTTAAATTTTTTTCTGTTAATTATGAGTTGAAATTGATTCTTACCAAAAAAATGAATAAAAACTGTACAGCCAATACCCACATGGGCTGCAGAGAAAAACCTGAAGTCAATATGGAAAGTAGTTTATACTGCCTCTAAATAAGAAAATGCATATGGATTTTAGAGTTATTCTAGTTTAATAGAGTTATTAAGCATAGAATTTGTAGAGCACTTATTTGCTGTTTTTGTTTGGACTCAGATATTTGGAAAGTACCTTCAGAGAAGATTGGGAAGGGAAAATAAATTTTAAATTTCCTCTAGACCACAAAAGAGATTAAAAAATCTTAACAATTCCTAACTCGAAAACATGAACCTATCAAAATTGTTCAACTATTTAATCATGTGGTTAGTAGTAAGTCAAAGTGGCAGTAATGAGAGCATTAACATCAAATGTATTTGCAAATTCAATTTCAGTTTTTAACATTTTCAATGACAGTTACTTTTTAAAAGGTGGTGAATGTGAAACAAAGAAAATACTTACAACTCAAATTTTTCTAGGAAAATGAAATTACTAATTCTGATAGGATCTCTTGAAGATCTTTCAAACTAATCAAGAACTAGTTAGGGAGACAGAAGTTTCACCCAAATGGGTTATATAGATATTTATGCATATGTGTAGCATATATCACTGCTTTGCCAACTGAATTCCTGTTCATAATCCCTTCCTCATTTGTACTCTGTAGCTAGGTGTGGCTGTGTAATGAAATTCTGTCCAGGGAATCATAATATGTCTGCGGGGTAAAACTTTGGGGAGAGCATCTTTTTTTGTTGTTTTTTGGTACCAGAATCAAAGTCAGGACCTTGCGCTTGTGAAGGAGGCAGTAGCAACACTGAACTAAATCCCTGGCTTGAGCATCTTTATTTCTAATAAAAAAAGATAGACTTGGTAAGCCTCCCTTAACCCCATGCCCTTCTTCCTGAAATTCAGACATGGTTCTCTGAAGATCAGTTATCTCTGGTTCACGAGTGGACTGAACAGTAGAGGAAAAAGTCAAGTGAATTACAGAGCCACTGGCCTTCAAGTTATTTAGCTGCAATGCCAGCATTTGTTGGCCTCTTAATTTTTTTTTCTGACACTGGAGATTTAACCTGGGGCCTCCCACATGTTAAGCACATGTTCTATCACTGAGCTATCCTCAGCCAATGAACTTCCTTTGCATAAACCAGTATAGCAGTGTTTCCTGTTAACTATAGCTGAAAGCATTATTGTTGATGGAGATAGGTTTGTGCCATGTTGTCCAGGTTGGCTTTGAACTAGGTTCAGGTGATCCTCCTGCATCAGGCTCCCACGAAAACATTTTTAACTGAGACATCGTGTTAATTTAAAAATGAGTACTACAGACAGTCTTGAATATAGGGTTTTAGTATAAGATGTCAAGGTGAAGAAGACGGCTTAGAGGTATGACTAGATTTAGATTTTCAAGAGGAAAATAAAAAAGGACAAGCACAAAGTAAGTGAAGCACATTTCAGACGGAAATGATGGTATGAAGAAATGCACATGGAGAAAAGCATAAAACAAAACCAGTGTCTAAGCTGGGGTGGAGCTTAGTGGTCAATGCTTGCCTTACATGTGTGAGGCCTGGGCCTCAGCAACAACAAAACAAACAAGAAACAACCAATATCTTAATTTCTGAATGAGGTAATGAGTTTCTGTACTAATTTGGTGCATTGAGTATATAAAGAAAAGAAAGTTACTAGTATAAGTGCAGTGACAGGAAATATTTGCCAAAGGCCTTTTATGTGGGATGTGTGTATTCTTGGGATACAGTCATAAAATAAAGTTCCTGCCTTCACGGAGTTAAATTCCACTGGGCATGAAGGTTAACATGTGAATAGTGAAGCAGAGGCATATAATGTAAACTAGTTTTCTTCCAAAAGCTTAATGACAAAAGGAAAAAGAAAAATATGTCCATTTGACATTATAAACAAAACAAATATAAAAGTCTCTTTAAGGAGGAAAAGAGGCAGACTGACTAGGATCTGGGCAATCAAGCAATGGCACAGCAGTAAGTTTTCTGCTGGGTTTTCTAAATTTTGCCTCAAATGTCTTGGACTGAGTCCTGAAGAGCTCAGCAACTGGAAATACCAACAGGCACAAAGAGAAAGAAGCTTCTAGAAAACCCTGTTTCAACTAGCCAATGGACTAGGAAAGAGTCAGTCTGGTGAGATAAAAAAGTTTTAGACAACTGTGATCTTACCCTAACCACACGTCATGGAGAAAAGTGTGGTCTTACCACCTTGATGAAAGAAGGGAGGTTGGAACATCAAGACGAAAGAACAACACAAATAGTTGAAAAAAAAGAGTACATTGTACTATTCTTGAATTTCCTAAATTTTTTTTTTTTTTTTTTTTGGTATGGGGGATCAAACTCTGGTCCTTGCGCTTTCAAGGCAGGTGGCAGAACCACTGAGATAAATCCCCAGCCCCAAGTTTTCTAAATTAAGGTTGATGGCTGAAGCTCTCCTTTGGCTATAATGAATCAGTCTACTTTTGTCTTCTGTTGCAGTGCTGTCACAAGGAAGGTTGTGTGTGGAACCACAACTTTTATTCCCACTGAACAGCACTGTTCCCAATTTACAGTTAGTAGAAACCAGAGAGGAGAAATAGTAGACATTCTCCCTCCTAGCTGTGGTGGTGTCAACAGAGGCCTATTGGAGAATCCAAATTTCCATCCCTACCCAACCGTAATATGGGAAGAAGAAACACCCTATCCCTCTGTAATACTTGATCTTGATCGTCAATTTGATTGGCTTGCGAGATGCCCGGGGGAGTAGTAGGCACACTTTGGGCTTGGGTGGGTAGGTCATGGGGGTCGACCTTGGGGACTCTATCTGGTCCCTGGCCCCTTCCTTTCTGGCTCTTTTGCCCTTTCCTGCCTCCTGGCTGTCTGGAGGTGAGCAGCTTTCCTCCATCATGTCTTGCTGCCATGATGTTTCTCTGCCTCACCTCAGACTCACAGCAATGGAGCCAGCCACCATGGACTGGAACCTCTGAGACCATGAGCCAAAATGAACCTCTCCTCTTTTTTTTTTTGGTACTGGGGATCGAACTCAGGTCCTTGTGCCTGTGCAGCAGGCGGCAAAACCACTGAGCTAAATCCCTGGCCCATGAACCTCTCCTCTTTTAAATTCTTTTTCTGCACAGATCTCAAGAGCATCAAAAATGAAAAAAGCCAATCTCAAAAGGTCACATACTGTATGATTTCATATATCTAATATTCTAGAAATGACAAAATTATGGGGATGAGGAAATGATTAGTAATTGCCAAGGGTGAAGAATTGGAAGAGGACACAGGAGATGACTCCAGAGAGATACACAGAGTCTGGGGATGTGGCTCAGTATAGGGTACTTTGCCCAGCACCAATAAGGCCCTGGGCTCAACTGCCAGCACCACAATAAAGTAAAATAAAATGGATTAGCACTAAAGATGTTTCTGGTGATGAGAAATTAAGTCCTATATCTTCATATGTTGATTGTAGGAATCAGCACATGCTAAGTTTGGTTTTCTGGTTTTGTCATTGTACTGTAAGTATATTCAATGTAACCTTTGGAACCCCAAGTGGGGAAAAATGCTACTATAGAGGGAAATGAGTAAAGCGTACATGGGATCTTTCTGTATTATTTTTGCAATTTCCTGTGAATCCATAATTATTTCAAAATAAAAGGTAAAAAAATCCAGGTCTATCTACTGAGGATCAAGAGGTTTTGTTTTTTAAAGCAAGGAAAATCTGTTGTGTTCATAGGTATTAGGGATGGGAGGAATATTTGTAGTATTTCCCGCTTTTTTGTTGACACATGGCCCATACAATACATACTTTATTTTACATGCATATCCCCACAGTGAAGGTCCCTCCCCCAGAGTTTTGTTTCCTGGAGTTCACAGAATACAAACAATAAATACAATGAATATATGGTCCTTTGCAATTCAGAGGACCATCTTTTCCACTTCAAATAATGGAAGAATTAACCTTGGACTTCAATAAGGGAAAATCTTTTCTGATGAGGCAACAGGGACACAGAAAGAAAACAGGTACTTTGACTTTGAGAAGAGGTTGAAGCAGATTTTCTCTGTTGGGGGCAAGGTCATCTGCCAAGACTGAGGATGATTCAAGGTTAACTATGAACATTAGAGGCATCAGCATGATTTGGAAAAGCTTCCATGGGATATATAATGAAAAGGAAACAAAATTAATGAAGAAGTGTCTGGAGGTACAGCTCTGTGGCAGAGTGTGTGCTTAGCATGAGGGAGTCCCTGGGTTCAATTCTCAGCACCAATAAGTAAATAAATAATAATTTAATGAAGGGCTATCTGAAACATTAAGGGTTCAGTGGAAAGGTGGTAGGATGCTTTACTAAACTGCATTAATCCTCCTATGGTTCTCTGTATTTTGTCTCTCTTTAGGACTACCAAGACATTCCAGGGGCCAGACAAACAGGATGACCTGGGATTAGAAAGCTTCCATGTGGACTCAGTGTGCTGTGAGAGGGACAAATGGCACTTCAGAGGGAGACTGGATTTCTGTACTCGGTATTAAAGTAAGAGTTATTTGATATATGCATATATAAGGAGAAACAAAATGTCTCTTATGCAGCTACATTTGTGAAATCTAACTTTGCTACGTTAATATGAATTTTAACTTAAAGGAGCTGCATGATTTTGCTATTTTCTTCAGTAACACTTATAGCCTAGGGAACAGAAAGCAGATGATAGCCCCATTCTGTCTCTTCTATCATTTGAGTTGTATAAAAACAGTGGAGGAGACTCCCACATGAGCAAAATAAATATAACATTGTTGAGAAATAGAGAATATTAAAGGGTTTCTTCTTTCTTCCAAAAGATAATTCTTTTTAGTTGTTCCCACTACTTATCTCTATGATTTGTCTCTCATTGATAAATGAACTACGAACTACCTTTGCACAGATAAAGCAGTAGAAGTTAGTGGAGATTTATTTTTTCTTTTGGGAGTGCTGAGGATTGAGCCCAGGGATTCGTATATACTAGGCAAGTTCTCTACCAGTGAGCTACACTCCCATCAGAGAAGCTTAATTTTAAAAATGTAATTGGAACATTTCCTGGGACTATTAGATATTTCCATATGCACTGATTAAAATCCAGGTTAAAACTTCATGTTTCTTTCAAGTTGAGTATATTATTTAATAATGTTTCAAAACCTATTACATCATATATTGCTCCAATTTATCTTATTTTATCCTACTGAATGTTAACAAATTTCTATCTCAGGGTAAGAAAAACATTAAAGTGTTTGCTAACTCATGGGTCAAATGGTATTTACCATATATGTCTTTTCCTTTCATAATATAAATATATTCTGGATAGAGTACCAAATTTATTTGAAGGAATGGTACAAATGAAAGAACTTAAGCTAATGTTTTTGTACAATCATTTAATATTATACTTAGAAATATATTGGTCATGATTCTCCTGCTTAAGAGAAGATTTTTCACTATAACTTTCATAATGAATAATTTATCAAAACATCTGGGTTGTTTTGATCAGTTGTATATAACTAATAAAAACCCATCTGAGGAAACTGGGCGTGGGGGTGCGTATTTGTAGTCCCAGGACTTGGGAGGCTGAGCCAGGAGGATCACTGTGGATTTGAGGCCAGTCTGGACTATGTAGAAAGACCCTGTCTCAAAAAGCAAAAACAAAACAAAATCCAGGGGGAAAAACTCCTATTTCTTGTTGCATATATACATATATATATATATTTGGGGGGGGGTACTGGGGATCGAACTCGGGTCCTTGTGCCTGCGCAACAGGCGGCGAAACCACTGAGCCCAACCCCTATTTCTTAATGATTACAAGAAGAAAGATGTACATTTTACTATGCCAATTTAAATACATGTTATTGGTGCAGGGAACTGTAATGGGCTCATCAATAAGGTATTTTCAAATACACAATGTATTACATTTAAAAAAATTCTGGGCCAGGGATTTAGCTCAGTGGCACCATGCCTGCCTCATAAGTGCAAGGTCCTGAGTTCAATCCCCGGTACCAAAAAAAAAAAAAAAAAATTCTGCAGGGCAAATACAATGAAAACAGGACTTCAAAGAGAATAAGAATACACAAACATTTAAGGGTTTGGGATGTGGCTCAGTGGTAGAGTGCTTGCCTAGTGTGTGTGAAGCCCTGGGTTTGATCCCTGGCACTGCCAAAAAAATTTTTAATGGCAAGGGAACATTTATTCATTTTTTTTGGAAAATAGTAATAGGAGTCATCAATCATTGTGGTACTTATACTTCATGTAATTATTTTTATTTTTAAATGTCTATGTAATATGTTGAAAATTGAATCCATTGGAATAATTAAAATATATTGAAAAAGTATGATTTCAACTTAAAATATTTGGCAGGAAGATTATAGCAGCAAAGGAAGGTGAAAATTGTCACAGGCATCAGAAGAAGCTATACAATACTATTGAGCTGGGTGAAATGGGAGAGAAAAAAATCACGGGAGACAAGTTCAGAAGAAAAGTTCCAACACATAGAAGGGTGCTGGGGTTGTTTAGATCGTGATTATAGCATGAAGCTCCAAGCATGAAATCTTGAATATAAAGGCATTCTCTGCCAAATAAATTATGTGGGCCTATGCAGGTTCACAAGAGGCACTGAGCTTCTATGTATTATGTATGTATGTATGTATGTATTGTGTTGGGGCTCAAACCCAGTATTTTGAAATACAACAGAAAAGCTGGGCATGGTGATGAACACCTGAAATCCCAGCTCTCTGGGAGGCTGAGGCAGGAGGATTGCAAGTTGGAGCCCAGCCCAGGCAACTACTAAGTTCAAGTTCGAGGCTTAATGAAACTCTATCTCAAAATTAAAAATATGAAAAAGAAGCAGGAGGGCCGGGGATTTAGCTCAGTGGTTCCACCCCCTGCCTTGCAAGCAGAAGGACTCGAGTTCGACCCCTGGTACCAAAAAAAAAAAAAGAAAAAGAAAAAGAACCAGGAAAGTAAGCTCAGTGCAAAGGCCCTGGGATAAATCCCTAGCACTGTAAAAACAAATAAACAAAAACCTAAAACAACTTACCAAACAAATAGAAAAATGTGCAGGCTTAAACTCCTATTATATAATTTTAAATTGCAAAACACTGTTAAGTAACAAATTGTAAACTGTGCCGCACCTGCCTTGCAAGCACAAGGTCCTGAGTTTTATTCCCGGTATGAAAAAAAAAAAAACTACCTAAATGTGCAACATTTGAAGAACATTTAAGTATACTACAGCCAGTAATACAGTTATTAAAAACAATATTTACGGGCCGGGGATTTAGCTCAATGGTTCTGCTGGCTGCCTCGCAAGCGCAATGTCCTGAGTTCGATCCCCAGTATACCCCCAAAATATTTATAATGAAAAAATAGAACAAATCTTCCTTATAGAAGAATTCCAAAGTATATATATAGAAACTCCCTTAAACTCCTGTGTGCCTTCCATTTCCCACCTTCCTGGGAGGAGGCTTGACTCAATGATTTGTTTCTAAAGAATGATTAGAGAAATGAAAAAGTAGTAACTTCTTTCCCCCTACAACTGGGTATTGAACCCAGGGTTACCACTGAGCTACATCCCAGTACTGTTATTTTAATTTTTTTGAGACAGGGTCTGACTGTGACACACACCTGTAATCCCAGCATTCAGGAGGCTGAGTCAGGAGGATTACTGGGAATTTGAACCCAGCCTGAGCTACATAGTGAGTTCAAGGCCAGCCTGAACTACACAGCAAGATCCTGACTCAAAAAGCTTAAAAAACAAAAATCAAAGGCACAAAGATTTTTTTAAAAGGCATTATCACATTATCAGGTCAGTGGGCCTGCTGACCACAGCAAGAGACCTTTCTACTTTCAAAGCTGCACTTAAGTACCAAAATCAGGAAGTGAGAGCATACAAGACACTGAAGATTATAGTAGAATGAGTAGTAAGAGGAGGAAGGCAAAAAGCACGAACAATAGGCAGAAGAATAAAGAGGAGGTAATACCCCAACATGTGGAGTAGGAGGCACCTTAATTGAAACTGGACTTCCGATGTAAGAAAGAAGCAAACTGAAAATCTGAGGTGAGGCAACCAGGGTGTGCAGTGATTTTTTTTTTTTTTGGTACCAGAGATCGAACTTGGGACCTTGCACTTGTGAAGCAGGTGGTGGAACCACTGAGCTAAATCCTCGGCCCTGCAATGATTTTTTAATTCCACTAGAATAGCCCACAGGCTAGCAGCCTTCACAAGAGGCGTTCACAGGTCACCTATGAGCCTCTGTCCTTGCCTTGTCCGTCTTTACAACCTATCTAGAGCATCCAGATTGTAAGACTTCTCAGACCCTAGGTGAATCTGAAAACAGTTCTCTTTGGCACACTGGTAAACCAGTGGACGAGCACACCAGTCACTCTCTCACAAGACAACACACCTCGGTTTTTTCTCACCTGAGAGCCACGGCTTTATGGGCTCCTTGATTTTTAGGAGGAGGAAGGCCTAGACTGGTTTATCACATCTCAGCCTGATGGAAATAGCTCTTGGAGTAATGCTTTTTATTTTTCCTATATTCTTTCTGACTTTTCACTATTTCCCCATGATGAGGGTAAGTGGAACACACCTGTAATCCCAGCGTTTGGGAGGCTGAGACTGAAGGATTCAAAGTTCAAGTCCTGTCTGTGTAACTTAGCAAGACTGTGTCAAAATATAAAAAGGTCTGGGTATGTAGCTCAGTGGTAGGTTTGATCCCTACTGCCATACACACGTGCATGTGCACACACACATGCAGATCAATAATTACTGTAAACAACATTAAGTGTAAGGTGTGTTACTAATACTGTGTATCAAGATTGGGAATTATCCCCCACGATGAATGTAATCATTATGTTCTGCAAACATTTGCTAATAAAAATAAAAAGATACAGAATATAAAAAATATGAATGGAATATCACTGCTAAGTCTATCATAAGCATGAAATTTCATTTAGTAAGATTTCCACTGAAATTAATGTATTAATGTATTTGTAAAACTAGTGCTTTTAGGGCTGGGGATTTAGCTCAATAGTTCCACCGCCTGCCTCGCAAGCGGAAGGACCCAAGTTTGATCCCCGGTACCAAAAAAAGACCCCCAAAAAACCAAAAACAAAAAAAACTAGTGCTTTTAAAGGGTTAACCTTATGTACATGAAAAATTCATAAAGTCAAAACAAGTACCTTCATGTGTCTTCTTATCTGTTTCCTTAGCCTAAGTGATTAGGACTCAGAGTTTATCACCTGCTCCTTCCTCTCATTTGTTAAATAAATATTTATTGAAAGAATTTTTTTGAATTGAATATTAGCAAAGGGCAGCACTGATGAATAAAATAGTACCGACTTTTAAGTAGTTTAAAGACTAAGTAGAAAAGACTGTAAGAAATTAGGACATTGGAAGTTAAGGTGCGAGCCTTTCCAGAATGTGATTTATGGGTTGAGTCCTTTAGGTCCAGAAAGAGGTAAACAGAATGAGCTGGTAGTGAGGGAAAGCTGGGGAATAGGGTAGGGTATAGGGAAATTATTAGGATATTTGAAGTTGGAATAGGAGTACTGGGCTGGGGATTTAGCTCAGTGGCACTGCGCCTGCATGGCAAGCGCAAGGTCCTGAGTTCAATCTCTGGTATGGGAAAAAAAAAATTGGAATAAGAGTACTGAGCTGGAGCATGCCTATCGTCCCAGCACTGGGGAAGCTGAGGCTGGAGGATTGTCACGAGTTTGAGGCCAGCCTGGGTTACACAGTGAGTTCAAGGACACCCTGAGCTACATAGTGAAACAGTCTCAGGAAAAAAAAAAAAAAAGTACATGGCAGCTTTTACTTCCAGAATCTTTTTCTAATTTAAAGCCATCCAGCCTTCCGCCTTGCTGCCTCCCTGCCCCACCTCGAGGCTGTGTGGGGTCACAAGAAGCCATGCCTGTGAGAACCCAACGAGGTGGAAGGCTGCCTTGGCCACTCGCCTGCGCACGTAATCCTGGGCAGCTTGCTTAACTTCTGTGAGCCTGTTTGCACTTCTGTATAGTAGGGACAGTAACACTGATGACATGAGAATGTATGGGTCAAGCTCCTGCCTCCACACGTTTAGGTGGCCTGGTTCTCCGGATCGCCTGATTTGGAAATTGTACATTTTTTCCCCATTGGGGAAGGGTGTACTGTACCAAGCATGGCTGGGGGAGCACAATTCTTCAAGTGACAGGATGCTCCCTCTGCCTCCCCACCTCCTCTCCTCTCCTCTGCCCCTGCCCCTCGGACTCAGGGTCACAACTGCTGCACCCAGAGATGCTGGGCTTTTGTTCTCTTGCGGCTTAAACTACCTTCCGATTTCCTTGATTTATTGTTTATTGTCTACAGATTGTCACGAGTTGAAATTGCCAAAATTTATAGACAGCAAGTGCTAAGCACCATATTTAGTTCAACACTAACACATCAATTATCAATAATTGATTTTAACATACCAGTATCTATTTTTCATTTCCTGAGAACTCCCTCGTAATAGGCACCCCCTTTTTTTACTTGTTGCTATGGTAATTTAGTACTAATAAAGTTATCTTTAAATATTAGTTATAATTTATCTATCACATGCCTGTCTTCCCCACAAGATCTTAGGCTCTGACAGTCCACATAGTAGCACTCCTAGAGCAGTTTCTCAAACTTGTAATGTGGGGATCTTGTTAAACCACAGATTATGATTCAGTAGCTCTGAGGAGGGACTGAGCTTCTAACAAACAGCAAGGAGGCTGCTGGGCCCCGACCACACTTGGAATTGCAATTAAAGGGTTTAAAACAAAGGAGGTACACAAAAAACGACATAGGATGATGCCTTGGTTTCTAACATTCAGTATATTCGAAGTTTCTTCAACATATCTTTTTGCCCCTTTTCTTGTGAATGATTATTTTTAAATTTTTTTCTTGCTATGTAGTCCATGCTGGCCTTGAACTAAGTTTGTTTTTTTTTTTTTGGTACCAGGGATCGAACTCGGGTCCTTGTGCTTGCACAACAGGTGGCAAAACCAAGGCCTTGAACTAAGCAGCTCACGATGGCTTTGAACTCACAGCAATCCCACTGCATCAGCCGCTCAAGTGCTGGGATTATAGGAGCGCTCACCTCACCTGGCTTTTCACACATGATTTGGGACCAACACGTGACAATTATTCTTCTGTGTAATTTGTTACACTTTTCCTTACCTTCTTCATAGCCATCAGTCTCACATAAATGGGTCACTTAGTGAGTACTACAGTTTCTCCAGCTATTATTCTCTACCTTGAAACAGCAAGAATAACTTTTTTTTTGGTACCGGGGATTGAATTCAGGACTTTGAGCCTGCAAGGCAGGCAGCAGCACCACTGAGCTAAATCCCTGGCCAAGAATAACTTTTTAAAGGATCATTTTTACCCCTTTCTTGTCCTGCAGCCTGTGGTAGCTCCCTGGTATACAACATATGGACTTTAATTTCAAGATGAGAAACTTGAAGACACTGCCCAACATCTCCCTCTCCCTTGCCAGTCAGTTTCTCTCTTTGCTCCACAAGGAACCCCCTGCCTAATGCTGAGCTATGATTTAGTTTCTTGAGACTCCTTGCAGGCCATTTTACATTGGAAATGTCCTCTTTCATTCTTTTGTAAAGGCATATTGTTTTTCTTTCAAAAAAAAAAAAACTTTCAATTTTTGCCTACTCAGTTTTTCATTTATTCCCATGTTGGAGCTCTTTGCCTAAAGCTATACATACGTTTTTTAAAAAACTATTTTCAGCCTGTTTTAATAGGCAATGTCTGTCCTTGTTCATAGCTGTATGCCTGATACTCGGGGCTTGACACACAGCAGATACTTTCTTGGGAGTTCAATGAGGGATGAAACAAAACGTAAGATTAATTCTTATTAATGCTCAAAATGTCTTCTTATTTACTACATATTTATTGGGAATCTGGGTGAATGTAAATGGATAAATAAAATCAGACTGGTGAGGTAGCTTTAATTAAAGTATTAATTAACATCAGAAGGCTGGGCATAATGCCAATATATTAAACAATCCATTGGCTAAAGAAGCAAAAATAAAATAATCTTTAAAGTTCCTTGAAAAATACTTGGAGTTTTGGTAACATTTCTCCACTCTACCACCTACTATTTTAGTAGGGAAATGAAATTTAGATGCAGCTAAAATTGAGTTCGGGCCCAAACCCACATCCTATCTAACAGGCTTAGGTTTTCCTGTCATTGTTTTCTACCCTTCACATTTTGATTTCATTAGGACTGCATTTTTCTTAACAGTTCTTGGTGCTTAAATATGAAAGAAATAGGGCTTTCTCGTATTACAATCTCAAGGAAAAGGGGTTTGAAAGGCCCATTCAGCTAAGTGCAAGAGGCCTACAAGCTGCAGTGCTTCACGATCCAATTTTATCTATGGTTTTTTTGTATAGCTTTTTTTTTTTTTTTTGGATGATGCAAATCGTGCTAGAACAGCTTTAAATCCTCTCTATCCTGGGAAACGAGGAGAGCACACACAGCTTAGACCGCGGGTTTCTCTAACGAGCAGCCCAAGGCTACAGGCCTCGATGCCCGCCCCCAAAGCCGATCCACAACAATCGCTTCCTCTTTCCCCGCCTTTTACATACAGTACACATACAAATACACACGCAAGGCCGCCAGCCGGGGCGGGCCGGGCTGGACCACTCCTCCAACCGCAGGGGGAGCCGCCAACAGCTCGGGTCCTGTCTCTGGCTCCTTCGTTCCTTCACGTCCGTGTCTCTCTCCATCTGCATGCCGCTGTTAGTCCAAAGGGAACCCGTGGGTCTAGCGTCTTCGGAATCTCCGCTTTGGAGCCACTCAGGCTCCGGGGCTGCAGCCGCGTCCCCCACATCGGGGAGCAGATGGTTGCACCCCAGCGCAAGCGGGCGCCGAGCGGGAGCCGCGCGGGAGCGGCGTAGGGACGGCGACAGCGGCGGCTGTGTTAGGAGCCGTTGAGACTCCTCTGCGGCAGCTGGTGGCGCAGGTGGCCGGCGTGGACGCGCAGAGCGGCAGGCCCGCCACCGCAGCCCCGGCGCTCGCGGCCCGGCAGGTGAGCGGCGGCGGCGCTCCGCCCCCGGGCCTGGCTGCCTGTGCGGGAAAGGGCTGCGGGGCGCGGGCTACGGCCGGGAGCGGCAGGGCGGAGGGCGTGTGCGTGAGGGAATCTGCATGTGGACCCCTTCTCTCTCTGCTCTGCCTCCCTTCCCTGGGTTTGCGCCTCGTGGAGAAAGCTTCGGGAAGGATGGTGGAAGCAGGGGCAATTCGGGGTTGGGCAGCATCCTCGCCTCAGGTGGTGGTGTCTACGGGTGGCTGTGGAGACGCCCGCGCGGGGAGGGGCGGGAGGCGGCCTCC
>NW_004624736.1:19629896-19658135 GCF_000247695.1 Heterocephalus glaber | reverse complement strand
ATATATTTTTTAATTTAATTTTATTTTTTTGCTGTTATGTGACATTAAATCCTGCATTTATTTTGCATGTGAAGCATTTTTGTATGGCATTTTAAAGTAGAATGTTTTGGAAAGCAAGTCAGCCACAGCAGCAGAAGGTGCCCTGTGGGAACTCGCAGTGCTGTCTCATAGCTGATCTGGGCCCTCAACCAAACCTGTGGGGTTGCATCCCCAGGGCAGATTCTCTTTTGATTGATCACCTTTGTTTTGGAGTCTAATTAGGCACTCAGCAGTCTTGAGCATATCCTTTTACCCAGCTTTTCTTAGAACTGATTATGAAGATATGTGCAAAGATTGAGCAGTGTGTTTATTATAGCAGCATTATTTTAAATAAAAATTTTTGAAATTAAAAATCATCCAACAAGAAACTAATTTTTTAAAAAAATTTATTTATTTATTTATTTTTTTTGGTACTGGGGATTGAACTCGGGTCCTTGCACTTGCGAGGCAGGCGGTGGAACCACTGAGCTAAATCCCTGGCCCTAAGAAACTAATTTTGATGTAGCCATTTTGTGGAATATGTATTAAGTAATTGTAAACATGGAAAGATGCTCATTTTAACTATGTATAATGAGTATTGAAATTACATATTTTTATATGTAAAAAGGTGGCTGTAATTGATAAAATTATGGTCATTTTTGTTTTATAGGAATTTCTTTTTTTAAAATTTTAATTTTTCGGGCTGGGGATTTAGCTCAGTGGTTCCACCACCTGCCTCACAAGCACAAGGTACCAAAAAATGGGCCTCAAACTCAGGACCTTGTGCTTGCAAGGCAGGTGGCAGAACCACTGAGCTAAATGCCCAGCCCCAAAAATTAAAATTTTAAGTCTTACTGAAATACAATTTCCAATACAATTTAGCCACTTATAAAAGTATGTAAGTCAACAGCTTTTAGTATATCCAGAGAATAGGGAGGAGGCATTTAAAATACTTGTCATCACCCCAAAGAAGCCTGATACCTATTAGCACTTTTCATTTCTTCCCAGTCCTCCACCCTGCCTTGGCCTCCAGGCAGCCATGAAACTAATCTCCTGTTCTGGACAATTCTTATAAATAGAAGCATACAACACACAGTCTTTCAGTGACTAGTTCTTTCAGCATGTTTTCAAGGTTCATCCATGTTGTAGCATGTCATAATGCTTCTATTCCTTTTTATTGCCAAATATTCCAAAGTATTATTAATATTACGTTGTATTCATTCATCACTTGACAAATATTTTAGTGTTTCTACTTTTTGTTGTTTTTGGCCTTCACACTGAATCTTATTCCCAGTCCTTTCAAAAAGAATTTTGAGATAGAGTCTCGCTGAGTTGCCGAGCTTGAACTCCTCCTCCTGCCACAGTCTCCTACAGTACTGAGATTATAGACGTGCCAATGTGCCAGTGTGCCTGGCTATGTATTTCTACTTTTGATTTTTAGAAATAATGCTGCTATGAACATTTGTGTACTAGTTTGGTCTTTTTTGTTTCGTTTCCATGCTGTGGGTTGAATCTACGGCCTTATATATGCTAGGCAAGTACTCTGCCACTGGGCTCTACCCTTACCCCTTGTGTACAAGTTTTTGTGTGGACATATGTTTTCCTTTCTTAGGAGTGGAATTCCTGGGTCAAATGCTAACTTTGTATTTCTTTAGGGTGGGGTTCTTTTTTATGAGAAACTGCCAGATTGTTTCCAAATCTGTTGTACCCTTTTACATACCTCTCAGCAGTGTGTGTGGGTTTAATTTCTGCATTTTTTTTTATTATAGGAACCCTAATGTGGTGAAGTGGTGTCCTGTGGTGGTTTTGATTTATTTTTCCCTGACTAGCTATTGTTGTTGAGCATTTTTTCATGTGTGAAAGAACTCATTTGAAGAACATAATATATTTTTTGGTATATTAAGATGTGAATTTATGTATGACTTACAGGAATATAATGAGTAGTAAAATAATAGAAGATGAAACCTAGTCTGAATCTGATAGGAGGAGCAACTGCAAATTTTTGTATGTATGTGTGGTACTGGAGCTTAAACCCAAGGCATTCACACTGAGCTACATCCCTTGGCCCCTTTTTAATTTTTGTTTTGAAACAGGCTCTTACCAAGTTGCCCAGGTTGCCTCAGCCCCCGCAGAGCATTAAGCATGTGTCACCAGGCCAGACTGCTGAATCAGTTTCCAGGTTTTCATCAACCGAATGTGGTGATACACACTAGGCGCTCTGAAAAGTTGAGGCAGGAGGATGGTAAGTTTGAGTCCAGCTTGGGCAACATAGTGAGACCCTGTCTCAAAAAGTAAAGAGTGCTGAGGATGTAGCTCAGTGAGAAGGCTCAGGGTTTTACCCCCAGTCCCTCCCAAAAAGAAGTATAAAGATAAAAAATGTGTAAATAAGATGGTGTTAATAAGACCACGTATGAGTTGAGTGCATTCTGAGTGGGTAGAATTCTGACTTTCAGATTATGTTTATAGCCTAGCTGTGTCTTTTGGGGTCCAAACAAAACCAAGTAATGATATTATGCAGTCACAAAGAAAGAAGTAAGGGGGCTGGGGATTTAGCTCAGTGGTTTGGCCACTGGCTGTGCAAGTGCAAGGACCCGAGTTCAATCCCTGGTACCAAAAAAAAAAAAACAAAACAAAACCTCAAACAAAGAAAGTAGTAAGGAAAGTACTACTGTCTGATAAAAGAATTTAAAATCAAAGTATGAAGAAAGGGTACAGCAGTCCTTACTTAGCTTTCCACAGTTCTGGTATGCATGAATTTCAGTTACTGTGGTTCAGTTAACAACCATCTCCCAACAGCACGGTTAAAATTTCACTTAACAGCACAAGGACCCGAGTTCAATACCCAGTGCCAAAAAAAAAAAAAAAAAAAATTTCACTTATCTTGAAAATTAACGGTTAATTTTGTAAACTACAAAATTTGCTGCTAACTTTTCAATCCATAGATTATGATAAAAAATTAAGATGCATATCACTTTGAAAGTGTCATGGTGATTGGTCATCATGCATTTGTTTCTCAACATAATTAGATTGCAGGGTATGTAATTGGGCTTTGTTTCTAATGGTAGGTCCACGTGACATTTTAACAAAATAAACAGAAGGGGGAATTGACTAGCAAAGATGAAAGAATGACAGAGAAACAGCAATGCTAATAGTTAATTTGAATTGAATATAAATGCAGTAATAGAATAAATAACTGTTATGGCATATATCTAGATGTACCCCCAAAGCCTCCTGTGCTCAGAGGTGGGGCTTTTGGGAGGTGGCTGGATCATGGGTGTATGATAACTGGATCAGTCCACTGATTGGTTTAGCATAGTTGTGGGTGGTAGAATTTCCCAAGAGGAAAGCCCCACCGTGGGTGTGGGTGGCACCAACCAATAGGCTTGTAGCCTGGTTGGAATATAAAGGGACAGAAGGAAGGCTGCTATGCCTGCCGCCCTGCGTTGGAATCAACCAACTGTGGACTGAAACCTCTGCAAACTGTGGGCCAAAATAAACCTTTCTTCCTTGAACTTGTAGGTGTTGAGTATTTTTGTCCCAGTAGCAATTAAGTAAGACATAAACCTCACAGATGTAGATGTGTACATTTGGCAAGAAGCAAATGTCCAGCCAAACTTAGTGAAATAGTAAAACAAACTTATTCATATAAATGAGGAAAGTGGAAAGGATAGTGTCCCAGAGAAAATGACACCAACGAAAACAAAAGAATTTTTATAACATTTGAAACAAAAGATAAAATACAGGAAGTTGATCCACATTTAGGAATAATGACTATTCATTGAAGTATAGAAGTCCTAGGTTGTGAGAAACATTGTTCAGCTGGTTTGTAAGGTTTTTTTTTAAAGAAATAGCATACTCTAATCTCAGTATTCCTAATGTTTTAAGTTACAATGTACTAAGTATTTGTGTTACTGTTTCTTTACATGTTTATAATTGTCAGTTACAGTGTTTAGTTTTTTTTTTTTTTGGTACCGGGGATCGAACTCGTGTCCTTGCGCTTGCGCAGCAGGTGGTGAAACCACTGAGCTAAATCCCCGGCCCAAGTTTTGACAGCTTTTAAAGTGTCATGGGACAGGTGTCATTTTCCCCGTTGATTATGACGATTGCCTTGTGTGCTCATTTTCATGGTTTTTCAGTGTCATGCAAAGACGAGATAAAAATGATCCTTGTAAAAATACTTCTTTCATATCCTTATATATTTAAATATTGTAGTAAGGTTAGTGTTCTCTTCTGAATGGCTTAGGTTTAGAGTGAGTTAAAAACACCTCGCATTTGAGGTCTTCAAACATTTTTCTGTGAGCTTATCTCAGGTCTACTTCATGCAGTTCCTGGTGCCACCAAATGTGAGTGCTTTGGGAATTTGAACTCTTAAGTGAGAGTGCGGATTTCCTATCTACATTATTGGTTTAGGATCTAATCTTTTCAGTCTTGTTTTCTTTTCCCGAATTTTTGTCTCTTTTTTGTCTTGTTTGACCTTGATACTTTGCTATTTTTTGGCATTTCAGGAGGGAGAATATGTTGAATTGGTTTTGGGCAGGGAGTGAATAGTGGCTAATACAAAGCTGAATGCCTTGATCAAACATGATCATTTTGGCTTTACCTTGAAGTAAATCTTCATAACTAAATGAAGTTACTGGTGTGCTTTAACTCTGACATACTAATACATACTGTTTTGAAATTGGGTTAGTTAAAATACATGGATACTTTGAATATCCCTGAATTTCAGAATTTAATAACACTGATTTTGATATTCTTTGATTATATTTAGAGCTGTGTAAGTCTCCTTTATTGCAAATTTTATTTTAAGGTCCTATATAATATTCTAACTGGAGTGTTAACTATAATTGTTAGGTCACTACAGAATTTCATCAGATAAGAAATTTATGATATATATCTGGAATTTTTGGTTTTAGCATATTTTAGGTGTAGTATCAATTTAGTATTCCTAGTTGCTTTAGAAAATTCACATACACAAACTATCAGCAAAAAATACACATTGTGTATGTCTTTCTGAAAACTTACCTAGAAGAAAAATCTAAGGGGTCTTTCTTGACAGATGTATCTGATTACACAAAAACAGTTGTACATTTGTGGATTGTGTACTCACTAAAATTTACCTGTAACCTGGAAGTCATTAATTGTAGCATCTGTGAGGTCATTCATAGACATGCACAAAGTAGCAAAAAAATTGAGTTGTGATACAGACATTCTTATGAATGAGGGAATTCTTTGGCTTCTTGTTTTAGCTCTCATACTGTAAATAATTGTCCTTACTACAGTTTACTTGGTATGATGGGCTTTTGCATTTCTGCTTTTTCTTTGTTGTTTTACTTTTGTTTTTGTTTTTTGTTTTTTGAGACAGGGTCTTGCTATGTAGTTCAGTCTGGCCTTGAACTCACTGTGTAGCCCAGGGTGGCCTCGAATTTGTGGCAGTCTTCCTTCAGCTTTCTGGGATTACAGGTGTGTGCCACCACACCTGGCATTTTCCTTCTTAAACTATCCCTACACATAGTGCTAAAATGCAGTTAGGTTTCCTAAGAGTGAGAACACTATGATTTTACCTTGTAGAGAAAGTACATGTTGTATAAGCTGCAGGCAATGAGTTCAGTGTTAATGAACTACTAATACATATTTTAAAAGCATCTTTAAACTGAAACACACATAAAACAATATTATGTATTAACTGGATTATGAAAATGTTGTGTTGCATAGGACTATTGGTTTAGTATTCACTGTTCAATGACTTTTAATATTTTTAATAAATTAATTTTTTGGTAGTACTGGGCATTGATTGAACTCAGAGGTGTGCTACCACTGAGCTACATCCCTGTCCCTTGTTACTTTTTTTGAGCTAGGGTCTCACTAAATTGCCTGGATGTGAACTTTTAATCCTGATTCAAGAATTAGTCCTTAAACAAAGGGACTAAACATCTAGAATATATAAAGAACTTTTAAAAAATCAGGCCCTGCTCTCTCATATTTTAAAGACCCAATCTAAAAATGAGCCTCTGAAATGAATAGGCACCTCAGATAAAGAAGTACAAACAGCAAATACGCCTATGAAAAAATGCTCAACATCACTGGCCATTTGAGAAATGCAAATTTTTTTATATTAATTGGTACATTTTAGGTATATAATACATTTACATTTATCAGTGTTTGTACCTGAACATGATGTATTTTAGTTCTTATTTTTTTTCCCATTACGTATGCGCCCTTCACCCTCACCGGCCTTCCCTATTTACATAGGCTTCGTTTCCTTTTTTTTTCTTTTTTCTTTCTCATAATTTTTCCTTTCCTTTTTTCCCTTTCCCCTTCCCCTCCCGCCACCCCTCCACCTTTGGACCTTTTCCTATTTCAAATTATCAAGTATTCGTTTTAATCATTTTCATCCTTATTTACACTTTCAGTTTCTCACACTAGAGATACTATTCGGTATTTACACATGTGTGTCCTATTTATTTCACTTAAGAGTATGGCCTCAATATGCATCCATTTAGCTATAAATGACTCTAATTTCTCGTTCTTTATGGCTGAGTAGTACTCCATTTTATAAAAAAAACACATCTTCTTTATCCAGTTTCCGGTTGATGGGCACTTGGGCTGTTTCCAAACCTTAGCTGTTACAAATTGTGCCGCTATAAACATGGGTGCACATATATTGCTGTGGTATGATTCTTTTAATTCTTTGGGGAAGATACCCAGTAGGGGAATAGCTGGGTCAAATGGGACCTGTAGTCCTAGTTCTTTGAGATATCTCCATACTGATTTCAACAGTGGTTGCACCAGTCTGCACTCCCACCAATGAGAAATGCAAATTAAAACAACATGGAGATTCTATCTCTCCAGAAAGAATGGCTGATCATCGAGAAATCACCCAACAACATATGCTAGTGAGGCTGTGGGGCAAAAGGAACCCTCTTCTATTGTTGGTGGGAGTATAAATTGGTGCAACCACTGTGGAAATCGGTGTGGAGAATCCTCTACTAAAACTAGAGGTTCCATTTGACCCAGCTTTTCCTCTTTTAGGTATCCTCCTGAAAGAGTTAAAAGGATCATACCACAGTGATACATGCATACCCATGTTTATAGCAGCATAATTTATAATAGCCAAATCTTAGAAACAGCCCATATGCCAATCAAAAGATGGATGTATTAAATAAAAGTGGTATTTACATACAATAGAGTACTATACCATAGAAAGGGTAATTTGAATTATTGTAGGAAAATGGATGCACCTCAAGACCATAATCTTTTTAAAAAACATTTTATTTTATCCCTTTTTCCCGTCAAGCCCCCTTCCCTCCCTATGTTACAGAAGCCTTGTTTCCATTTTTTCCATTTTCACTTTTTTCCTTGTCCCTCCCTTCCTTTCGAAACCATAATCTTAAGTGAAATTAATCAACACACAAATTTAAATAGCATGTTGTTTCACTTGTGTGAGAAACCCAAGGGGTAAATGAAGAGCATAATGGAGGATAGATAACTGGGAAGCAGGAAGAACATGTTCAAATGGGAAGAGGAACAAGGGAGGAGGGAGGGGAAGAGAAGGAAGGGAAAAGGAAAAAGAATGGAAGGGATAAAATGGAAACTGTATAAATGGGAAGGGGAAGAAGGGTTGAAGGGAGGGGAATGGGGAAGAAAGAACTGAGACGTTATGTACAGGCACAAATTCCCTATGCTGAATGTGATCAATATGTATGACAAATATGTACTAGTAAGAAAGTAGGGCCGGGGATTTAGCTCAGTGGTTTCGCCACCTGCTGTGCAGGCGCAGGGACCCAAGTTCGATCTCCAGTACCAAAAACAAAACAAACACAAAAAGAAAGTAAAATAAAAATTGAATGCAAGAAAAAAAGAATTTTCAATCCTGCCTCAACCTCCCAAGTGCTGGGATTACAGGCGTACGCTATCACACCTGGCTTCACAGGGACAAAACTGCCAGGAACAAATAATTGACCATATTTGAATGAATATAGTGGTTATCTCTCTCTTTCCCTAATTGAATAAACTAAAATTTATTTTATATTTAAAACTTGTATATATATTTAAATAATACAGCTGTTGGGAGTTTTGTGTAAGATACCAAAGTATGTTGAAATGAAATTATACGTGGAATGCAATTAAATGATTAGTGGTATTGTGTCAAACATTTTTTCTATTTTTTATTATACAATTAATTTTAATGCTTTAACCAAGTTTTTGTTGTTGTTGTTGTTGTTTTGTACCGGGGATCCAACTCGGGTCCTTGCGCTGGCAAGGCAGGTGACGGAACCACTGGGCTAAATCCCCGGCCCTAACCAAGTTTTTAATTAACACAATTATACATTTTTTTGGGATAGTGTGGTACTTTACACATATATGTTAAGTAAATCAAAGTAATTAGCATATATACCCATCATGTCTTTGGTAAGACCAGTTAAAATCTCTCCTAGCTATTTTGAAATGGACATTATTAACTATGTTTTAGCCACTTCATTAGTATTATATACATTCATATTTTTGTGCAATTTCTGTGATTTTTTTTTTTTTTTTTTTGGTACCCGGGATCAAACTCAGGATCTTGTGCTTTCAAGGCAGGTGTCGGAACCACTGAGCTAAATCCCTGGCCCCTCCGTGATCTTTTTTAAGAAGAAAATTATTTAGGAAGTTGTTGCTGAAGTTTTTAAAAAATACTTGCAGGCTGGGGGTGTAGCTCAGTATTAGAGTGCTTCTCTGGTACCCTCAGTTCAGTTTGTTTCAGCACACCAAAAAAAAGTATTTGGAATTATATATATTAATTTGTCTTCCCCCAGCATGGAACATTTATTGTTTTTTAAGCAACCTGAACCTAAAGAACAGCCCAGAACACTTGTTATAGTAGCACTTTATCAGTCTTCTCATGCCCTTGTGAAATCGCTCTCAATTCATGAAAAGAAATCACAGAAATTTAAAACTTTGCCCTTTGATTGATATATTCAAAATGCATCCTAGGATAGTGCTGTTTAATAACTTACATGGAATTGAGATTGCTTTGTATTCACAGCCTCCCCTTTTGTTTCAGAGCTTTTTTAGGACCAAAGGATATATTTCCTTACTCAGAAAATAAGGAAAAGTATGGTAAACCAAATAAACGAAAAGGTTTTAATGAAGGCTTATGGGAGATAGACAACAATCCCAAAGTGAAATTTTCAAGCCAACAGGTGAGTCATTTTACATAAAATGTAGTTTAGTATTTATTTGTTCAATCTTGCAAAGCAATGTTTGCCCTAAGTATAAGAAAATAAATACTAACAGCCTTGTGAATTTCAGATTAGATTATACTCTTACTTAGAAAATTAAGCCTTTTCCTTTTATGTGTAAATGAATTGTTGAAATTATTCATTGCAAACTGGGTAGAGTGACACATGCCTGTAATCTCAGCACTTGGAGCTGTGCAGGAGGGTCAGAAGTATGAGCCCAGCCTAAGCAGTTAAGTAATTTAGCAAGACTCAGTCTCAAAATATACAAAAGGGACTGGGGATATAGATTAGTGGGGAGGCTCTGAGTTCAGTTTCCAGTACACACACATACACACAAAATTAATTGTATGGGTAAAGAGATCTCAGAAAACAGAAGATACTCAGTTTCTCCTGACTGAAAGTTTAATTAATTTTTCAACTTTAAACCACGTTATTCTTGGCCTGGGGATTTAGCTCAGTGGTTTCACCGTCTGCTGTGCAAGCGCGAGGACCCGAGTTCGATCCCCGGTACCAAAAAAACCCCCCAAAAAACCACCCACATTATTCTCTTAAAGTTAAGTTTTTCATTTCTTTTTTTTGGTACTGGGGATCGAACTCAGGACCTTATGCTTGCAAAGCAGGCGGTGAAACCACTGAGCTAAATCCCCAGCCCTTAAAGTTAAGTTTTTAACTTAAAAGGTGTGTGATTTTTCTTACTCTCAATGTCTAAATCCATGGTAGAATTCTAATCCATATTAAAATATAAACCTAAACAGGTTAAATTAAATGTGTGACAAAAGTATTTGTTAACCCTGCAAATTAAATTTAACGATGTCCAGAAGAGCCACCTCCCTTTCTGTATTGTGTATCAGAAGTTTTATTAATTTATATTGATAGTACATTTTATGATGTGGTTTGCTTTTACCTAACTTATATGATTTTTTTCTCATACAACAGAAGTTACTGTTTCTTAAATTTTTTTGGTCCTAGTAATGATTTTTTTTTGAGGTAGTGGAGATTGAACCCAGGGCCTTGTGCATGTTAGGCAAGTGCTCTACCACTAAATCTCCAGCCTTTTAAAAAATTTTTGAGACAGGGTCTTGCTAAGTTGTGTAGGCTGGCCTTGAACTCAACATCTTCCTGCCTCAGCTTCCTGTGTAGTTGGGATTACATGCAGGCTAGTGCCACTGCATCCGACTGGCTGGTCCTGATATTACTTTGAAAATGTTTTTCTATATTACCAGTTGTACTCTTGAACTATATTTTCCTTTTTTTGGGCAGTATTGGGGATTGAACCGGGCCATGTACACACAGGCAAGAGCCTTACCCTGCTAAGCTATATCCCCAGGCCTATCTTCACCTCTCCTCTTCCTCATCCTCCTCTTTTTTTTCCCCCTTGTTGTGCTGGGAATCAAACACAAGACCTCAACAGATGCTAGACAAGCTGCTGAGCTACATCCTTAGCCCTTCATGGTCTTTTCTTCCAGCTTGCACATTCTGGTTACTCCATCATTTGGTTTCACATAATGTCTAGGTAGTTTTTGTCAGAGATCCAAATTTCTACTTCGCAATGAAAATTTTGGTAGGTTATATGGATAAAACCAAGTAACTTTCTGTCTTTACCAAAAGTCAGACTGCTTGTGCTGATCAGATGCATTTTGATTCCAAGGCCCAAACATGTCCCCATTGGCACATTTGTAGGGTCTGGGGAAAGCAAAAAAATTTGGTCATGAATTTTAAAAGTTTCTGTAGTGCTGTGAGTAATTTTCTGATGAGGGATACTAAACCTGTAGTAGCATTAAACTATTTCTGTTCTTATAATTTCGTTTTGCAATATCAGGGATTGACTCAAAGACTTCACATTGAGCTGTATCACTCACATACACACACACACGCACCTTAAAAATTTTTTTTATTTTGAGACAGGGCCTTGCTAAGTTGCTCATGCTGGGCTTGAACTTTCAGTCCCCGTCTCAGCTTCCTACACTGCTGAGATTACAGGTGTGCACCACTGCATGTGGCAAAATTATTTTTAAATTGTATATATCAAAATGTCGAGGCTGAGGGAGGAGGATCACTGCAAGTTCAAGGCCAGCTTGGGCTACATAGTGAGTTCAAGGCCAGACTGAACTACAAAGCCAGACTCTGTCCTGTCCTCCCCTGCCCCCCCAAAAAAGTAAAGTCCTGTGGAAATCAGGGTACTTTTCTGACTTTATTGCAATAGGCTCTTGGTTTTTCATGAGTACAACATTTTTAAATTGGAGAACCTTACTTTGTGAAATTAGTAATAGAGTATTGCTTACAGGCATCAGCTAAACAGTCAAATGCATCATCTGATGTTGAAGTTGAAGAAAAAGAAACTAGTGTTTCAAAGGAAGACAGTGATCATGAAGAAAAAGCAAGCAGTGAGGTATGTTTCATCTCTCCCATCCTAATCCCATTTTGTTGCAAGGAAGGAATAGTAAAATGAGTTGAGCATGGCAAAATAGGAAGTAAAATTTTTTGGTTTTGGTTTTGGTTTTGGTTCTGGGGATCGAACTCAGGACCTTGTGCTTGCTGGGCAGGAGCTTCACCACTGACCTAAATCCCCGGCCCAGGAAGTAATTTTTGAAGTACTTGAAAAATGAATGAGAACACACAAGAGGTTTATTTTCTCATATTAAATACAACATTATAAAATAGTCTATGTGTCCTTGATGTGCATGGATTTTTATTTTAATTTTTTTAGTGGTATTGGGGATTAAACCCACATTAGGCAAGCTCTGTACCACTAAGGTTATATCCCTAGCCCTTCTTAAAATTTTTATTTTGCACAGAATCCAAGTTGCCCAGGCTTGCTTTGAATTTGGGATCCTCCTGCCTTAGCCCACTGAGTACTTGGGATTACAGATGTGTGCCACCATACCTGCCTTGGATGTTTTTATTTGCAGTTACTTTATTTTTTGGTACTGGGGATCAAACTAAGGACCTTGCGCTTATGAGGCAGGCAGCGGAACCACTGAGCCAAATCACCGGCCCAAGGAATACTTTTTAAAGAGGAATATTGTGGAATAGATGTACTAGAAGAAGCATTAGACTGAATTTTTTTAAACCTAGGTTGATTTCCACCTCTTTGTGATTATCTCATTTAACCTTTCTAGACTTCATGAAATGATCATTGGATAATCTCTAAAATCTCAGCCACCTTTTAAAATTCACAACCATAACATTCAGAATTTTCCTGTAGAAGTGGTTTTATAAATTTATATAGACAAGTTCTGATGTATTAGCAAATATGACATTTTGTATTTGAGCTGACAGTGGAAGTGTTTTTTTCTCCCGAGGAAGATGCAGGCTAGTTTCACTTTATAATTTTAACACTTGGTAGGCATTTTGTTTTGTGTGTTTTGTTCTTTTGTTTTAATGCTGTAGATTGAACCCATGGCCTTTAATAATACTGTACCAAGACTGTTAATAATTATAATTTTAAAGGTCAGAGAAGCAAGACAAACTTGCCAAGCACTTGTAGTGAAATGTGTTTGTGATTTTTAGTTTAAGAAAGCTGCTTTCATTCTTGGCATAATTTATTCAGTTTCATCTGTGTGTGGGTGTTTTTCTTTCTCCTTAGGATATGACTAAAGCAGTTGACATAACCACTCCAAAAGCTGCCAGAAGAGGGAGAAAGAGAAAGGTAATTTCATTGACCAACCATAGAAATCTTTAAAAAACTTTTTTTAAAGTTTATTTGCATATGCCAGGGATTTAGCTCAGTGGTTTCACCGCCTGCTGTGCAAGCGCGAGGACCCGAGTTCGATCCCCAATACCAAAAAAAGTAAAAGGAAAACAGAAACAAAAACATAAAGTTTATTTGTATATGAGATGACAAAACTTCACTTTTTATTCTCTTTTTAAAGGTTATGTTGTTTACTTAGCAAAACTTTCTGGTTGATACAGCTATAATACTCTTAAGACGAGTTGAATCATAAAGGAAATAAAATGTAAAAAGCTATTGCTCATTTTTCATATATTTTAATGACTGCCTCAGACTTCTCTGTAAAATGGGTAGTGATACATACATAGTTACAATGTTACTGAAAGGACTAAGTGATGGGATGCTTGTAAAGTGTTTAAATCCTAGTCCTTAAATACTGGTGTTTTCTGTACAGGTGTTAGCCATCATGATGTTTACTGTTATGTCACAATGTATGTGTGAAGTGAGTGTGAAAATATGGGGCTGGGTATCTGGTAGTCTTAATGTGTTTCTTCTTTCCTGTGAGTTTTGTTCACACCTTTTTCTGACCCGTTTCTACCTCAGACTATTATATGTCAAAGATATAAAGAAAACCAAGAGTTGAATCTCTCTTGAGAAAGTATGGAAACAAATAACCACAATGACTCTTTTATGTTCTCATACGTATTTGGGAAGAGATATGATAAATTTAACAAGATCTTAAAAGACAGAATTTTAGTCATGTGTGGTGGCACATACCTGTAATTCTAGCACTCGAGGGAGGCTGAGGCAGGAAGATTGCTGAGTTTGAGGCCAATCAGGACTACATAGTGAGTTCAATACCAACCTGAACTACATAGCAAGACCCTATCTCAAAAACCAAAATAACACAGCAAACAAAAGACAGCAGAATTTTGACAGGCATCTAGTTGGAGGGAGGACTACTGAGGCAATTTAAATATTATATACAGTAAATTTCTTCTGGTTACAGTGTTATATTTTAGTACAGTGGTGCCTCGATTCACAAACTTAATTTGTTCTACAATTTTGGAAAAGACGGCCACAATTGTGTTTGTCACCTGATGCAGAGTTTGCAAACAAAAGCATTTGTGAACTGAGGTACCCCTGTATTTCCAGACTTTAAAAGTTAGAGGGAAATGGGTATAAAATCCAAATGATATCCTGAAGAATTAGAACTTAGAGAAGTGATGGGAAACCTCTGAATGATTTTACATTTTAGATACTCTTTTATTAAGGCAGTATAATGATAGGGATTGGATTGGACCAGTGAGACTGGTTCACTGGAAAACTCACTCAGGGTGCTCACTGACCAAGGCATGGAGTTGAACAGTGAGCAAGGAAGACAGGTTGCTGTTGTTATTGAACTTACGTTTTTATCAAGACAAAGTATAGGCTTTGTTTCATTGCACTTGGCTTTATGTGCCTTGCAATACCAAGCATGTTTTACAAATTGAAGATTTGGCAACCCTGCATTGAAGAAATCTTTCAGTGCTATTTTCCAACAGCATGTGATCAGTTTGTGTCAGACTTTGGTAATTATTACAATATTTCAGACTTTTATTATTATATTTGTTAGGGGAATTTGTGATCACTAATCTGTGATCACAACATTGGGCTCTAGGTATTCAAGTGAAAAGAAAATCACCTGCTTCTCACTTTTTAAATCAGAAGCTAGAAATGATTAAGCTTAGTAAGGAAGTGTCAAAACCTGAGCTAGGTTGAACCCTAGGCCTCTTGGGCTAGTAGGCAAGTTGTAAATGAAAAGGAAAACTTCTGGAAGGAAATTAAGGAAAGAAGCGGTCTCTACTTAAAAAGTTCAAGGAGAAAGCAGTAAGTGCTGATGCTGAAGTTATTACTATTTATTCAGAAGATGAAACTAAGATAATTGATGAAGGAAGTATACCAAACAACCAGCTTTCAATATAGTGGAAACAGCTTACAATGGAAGAAGATGCCATCTACGGTGAAGTTAGTGTCCACCTTCACAACTTTAAAGGACAAACTGACTCTTGCCTAGGGTCTGGTGCAGCTGGTGACTTGAGGCTGAAGCTGGTGCTCATCTTCATTCTGAATATCCTAGGGTCCTTAAATATTATACTAGATAATACTCTGCTCTATTAATGGAACAAAAAGGCATGGATGACAACATAGCTGATGATAGCATGATGTACTAAATATTTTAAGCCAACTGTTGAGTCTCACTGCTCAGAAAAACAGATTATTTTCAAAATACTATTGCTCATTGACAGTGCACTTCACTGGAGTTCTGGGGGAGATGTTCTGTGAGATTAATATTTTCATAACTGCTAACACAACATCCGCTTTGCAGCCTTTATGTGTGAGCAAAGAAAATGAGTTTTTTGAGATGTGATCTATTCCTGTGACGGTATTAGAAGCATAGTTGAAACAACAAAGAATTCATTAATAAACTTAGTTGATAAAGCAATGGCAGAACTTGCAAGGAATGACTCCAGTTTTGAAAGAAGTTCTCTTGGTAAAATGCTATCAGACATCACATGGAACAGAGAATCTTTTATGAAAGGAAGACTCTGTTGTGGGTCAGACTTCATTGTCTTACTTTAAGAAATTGTTGCAGTCACTATAACCTTCAGTAGCCACCAGGCTGACCAGTCGTCAGTAGTCACCAGCATCAAGGTAGGGCCCTGCACCCGCAGAAAGGCTGTGGCTCACTGAAGGCTCAGATGAGTGTAGCATTTTTTTTAAAGCAATTTTTGCATTTATTTTGTATTTTTGTGATACTAGGGATTGAATCCAGGGCTTCACATATGCTAGGTGAGTGTTGTACCACCAACTTACACCTTAGCCCAATAAAGTACTTTATTTTTTTGGTACCGGGGATGGAACTCCGGACCTTGCGCTTGCAAGGCAGGCAGCAGAACCACTGAGCTAAATCCCCAGCCCCCAGTAAAGTACTTTTTAATTAAGGGATATGCATGTTTTAAGGCCTAATGCTATTAATAGACTACAGCAGAATGTAAAATATAACTTACAGATTTGTGAAACCAAAAAATTTGTGACTCACTTTATTACAGTTGTCTGGAATGGAACCTACAATATCTTCAAGGCATGCTTATGAATATATAAAACCAGGAGCATTAAAGTGGGGCATTGACAGTTTAGAAAAGGCCTTGCTTGGCTGGGGATTTAGCTCAGTGGTTCCAGTGCCTGCCTTGAAAGTGCAAGGTTCTGAGTTTGATCCCCAGTACCAAAATAAAAAAAAAAGACTTGCTAAGGAGTTGGCATGAGATTGGAAGTACAAGACAGCAAGTTTTTTTTTTTTAATAGTATAAATGAGAGATGGGATTTAAAAGCATGACAGAGGTTAGGTTGATTATTGATTGAAAGTGGTTGGTAGAGTGGGGCAGAATCTGGAATGACTTGGTTAGATGAATTGATTTCAGGAAGGCTGAGAATGTTAGTTTTTGTTTTTTGTTTTGAGACTGTTAGAGATCAAAGTGACGCACCTGTAAGGAATTGTAATGAAAGTACGTATCTTTCTAGCACCAAAGGAGAAAAAGTGAAAAGTCAAAGATGTGGTCCTGAGTTAAATAAAGATGAGCTAGATGATATCAAGAGAAAATGCTAGGGCTGGGGATTTAGCTCAGTGGTTTCGCCACCTGCTACGCAAGCGCAGGGACCCGAGTTCGATCCCTGATACCAAAAAAAAAAAAAGAGAAAATGCTTACTGGGATGCATGCAGAAACAACCTCTGAGTAAATAAAGAAGAGAAAAGGTGACTGCAAAATTAGGCTGAGAATGAACTGCCAGGAAAAATGCAAGGGAATATGTCAAGCTAAACAAGGGAGAGGAGAATTTCAAGAACCAAAGAGTGATTAAGTGTTCTGTTATAGATAGCGTCTAGTAAGATACTGACAATTAGGCTTTCTCCCAAGATACTTTATAGTTTTATTAGGGGAATGAATGATAAGGACAGAATGAAGTGAATTGGAGAATAAAATGTTTAATGGTAAAGTTACAGTATATTTTTGAAATCATGGAAAAGAAGTAATACAGCAATTTAACAGGGATTTACATAGGTAAGGTAAAGTGTTTAAAGTGGAAAAAGCAGTAGATGCCTAAAACTTTTTTTTTTTTTGCAAAACTAGGAAAGGTGGAAGATATGAAATGAGTCAATATAAATTAGTTTTTTGTTTGTTTGTTTTCTTAGGGCCGGAGATTTAGCTCATTGGTTCCAGCCCTGCCTCACAAGCACAAGGTCCTGAGTGTTTTTGTTTTTTTTAAGTATATGCTGGGTGAGGTAAGGGAAGGAACATTTGAAGGAATCTACTTAAGGAAAAGATGGACATTTTAGCCTGTTTAACACAGAGAAAGATGGAGGCTACATAAATCTCTAGGGAGACTTGGAAATTAAGGGAATTCCTTCTATAGGACTCAGTCTCCCTCCTTCAGACCCAATCCAAAGCAAGACTTTCAGGCACGGTACAAGGTCTGAAGAATGGATTGAAAATTTATGCTAGCTGTTCAGGACCTGAAATAAAAGGCAGAGAGTAACAGAGTAATGAATGGCTTGAAATCCCAACTGAGATTGCATAAAATGAATGCGTGTTTCTGCGGTCCTTTGTGTAGTTCAGGCCACTCCAGTAGGGTGCAGCGGCTTGAGAATAATAGGACACAGAAGGTAGAATTGTGTAATAATCCTCATGGGGATAGTGGAACAGCTACAGCAAAACTAAAGGTGCAAAGGGCTTTGAGGAAGCATATCAATGGTAGTTTTAGGAGGTTTAGGGGGTTTTTTGGTACTGGGAATTAAGCCCAGGATCTTTTTAGTGAGCAACATCCCTGCCCTTTTCATTTTTTGAGACCGGGTCTTGCTAAGTTGCCCAGGCGGGACTCAAACTTGAGATCTTTCTGCCTCAGCTTATGTGCCACTGTGTCTGAGGGTTTGTTGTTAGGCAAGGTCTTGTGTATTCCAGATTGGCCTTGTGTTTGCAGTCCTCCCTTAGCCTCTGTAATGTTGGGTGTTTTGTTCAGGCTGGTCTTTGAACTCTCTATGTAGCTCAGGCTGGCCTGGAACTCTTAGCAATCCTTCTGCCTCAGTGAGTGCTGGAGTCACAGGCATGTGCCACTATGCCCAACCTCATGAGGTTTCTGCCTGTGGTATAGGTTTAGGCAAGATAAGGGAAGGTAGTAAAGCTAGAAAGTAGGGCAATCAGTAGGGAAAAAACGAATCAAAGATTAGAAGTCTCAGTGAACTTAAGTAAAATATGGAAGAAATTACTTATATTTATATTTAAGATATTTAGATGTATATTTAAAATCACCAGGCTTTCTTAAAATAATTCTTATTTTAAATTTTGTTTTCATGAGTAATGTTTTTATTGCTGTTTTTGTTTTGCAGTCTAGGAATTACAAAACTCTAGAACCCAGGGCCTTTGTATTGAGCTGAATCTCCAACCCTTTTTTTAGTTTTTTGTTTTGAGACAGAGTTTTGCTAAGTCATTAAGTTACCCAAGGTGGGCTTGAATTTGCAGTTTTCCTGTCTCAGCCTCCTGGAGTACATGGATTACTGTATCGGCATGCCTGTCTATCCCTGGCTAAGGAGTGATTTTGACTTGCATGATTTTGCTGTAATAATAGTCCAAGCTCACAGCTGGTCTTTTCTCTAGTAATTAGTGTAAGCATATTTTTATTGCATTAATTGATGAACTTGTTACTGGTTTCTCCGCAAATGATCCATTATACCTGAAGTTCTTAATTTGCTGTCTTTATTTGCCAAAATCAGAAAGTGTAATAAGTGAGTTTCTTGGATTTTTTTTTTTTTTGCCCTGTAGAGCTGACCCATTTGGACTAAATTTTAAAGAATTTTTGTTCTCTTAAGTCATCAGCAGGAAAAGAGCTCTCATAGAGCCTTGTATTCTCACCCTCTGATACCTGCGGAGATGCCTGGTTCCCTGGTCCAGAGCTATTAGGTTAGGACTGGGCCAGGGCATAGTGGTCTCAAAAATTCTTAACCTGAGCTAATGTTTAGGGAGGAATTTTTGCAGTATTCCCCAAGAATATTTCAAGGGTTATCTTAGATGAGTTTATTAACTCAAATATGCCTTTTTGTATTCTGATTATAAAAGCAATAAAAATATTTACAAAACTAACCCAAAAAATGCAGAGTTGGGGATGATAGAACATCCCCTAGAATCCCAGCACTCTGGAGACTGAAGCAGAAAGATCAAAAGTTAAAGCCCAGGGCCAGGGATTTTACCTCAGTGGTGCCACCGCCTGCCTTGCAAGAGCAAGGTCCTGAGTTCGATCCCAGGTACCACCCCCCCAAATGGTTAAAGCTCAGCATAGGCAATTTAACTCAGGGAGACCCCCTCAGCATAAATTCTTAGCCAGTCAAAGATTTCCATGTCCTTTTAGAAAGGTAGTAGTAGTTTACTAATCATCAGTAACTACTATCTGAATGATATACTACAGCCTTATCAACATTGGGCATGTTTGGAAATCAGATCATTGAGTAAAAGGCAGTTGGAAATTTTTTATTAGTAAGGTTGAATTATGCATGTTTTGAGTTCTGTCTTGCTCTTATGTTTTTTGCTGAATACTGTAATTAGTGCTGAATTCTAAATAGGTGGGGAGTAGGGCGCATGGTTATAATCCCAGCACTCAAGAGGCTGCAGTGAGTCCAAGGCCAGCCTGAACTACATAGTGAAACTGTCTCAAAAAACCACTTCAGGGCTGGGGATTTAGCCCAGTGGTTCCGCCGCCTGTCTCACAGCGCAAAGACCGGAGTTCAATCCCCAGTACTAAAAAAAACACTTCAGTGGTCCGTCCATCCTTCAGTTTCTTTGTTTTTGCAGTTACCATCAGTACTGTTGCCTCATGTTTGCATTTCTCGTCCAATTTGTGGTTCTTAACCCTTATTCCACTGCAGTGTTTAAGTCAGCAATACTGATTCTCATTTGGAATCATTTCTCAGGAGAGTTACACCAGAATTTATGAGAGGACATTATAGTTTGCAAAGAGCCTGCTTTATGGGAAACAAGAATAACTCCTATGGGAGAATGTCAGGTATCAGTCTCAGTTCAAAAATAAAATGTGTACGTATTAACAAAGTTAGAGAATTAGAAATAGCAATGTGTGAGTTGCTATAGCATAATTACATTGTATTTTGGTTCCCATATTATATCAAGAATATTACCTTAAAAAAAAGAGTATTAGCTTTTTTTTAGGAATGATGTTTTTTAGGTTGAGATTTATTTTGGGGTGGGGGGTTACCGGGGATCAAACTCGGGACCTTGTGTTTTCGAGGCAGGCGCCGGAACCACTGAGCTAAATCCCTGGCTTTTGCCATTCATTCATTCATTCATTCATTCATTTATTTATTTTGGGTACCGGGGATTGAACTCGGGACCTTGCGCTTGCGAGGCAGGCGGTGGAACCACTGAGCTAAATCCCCGGCCCTTTATTTTCTAAATAGCAGAACATTTATTGGTACATTTTAGGCATACATAATGATAACACTCATTGTAGGGAATTTCCACCCATACATGATACATCCCACCTTTCTTTTCCCCTTCTCTCTTTCCCCTGAAGCCCCCTCCCTAAAAAGGTATATTTAAAAACAAATAATTTTCTAGGCTTCTAAGAGTTTGAGGATGTTGCTCTGATAAGCTGTCTACAGATAATGAAGATTATAAAGGAATTATGCTTATACCTGCTTGGCTTACGTTAGACTGGTATATTTTTGCTATCAAATTAAAGTTTGAATACATACTATTTGCTAAATATTGTTTGTGATTCAGGCAGAAAAAGTAGAAACCGAGGAGGAAGGAGTAGTGACAACAGCAACAGCATCTGTTAATCTAAAAGTGAGTCCTAAGAGAGGACGACCTGCAGGTAGGCTTATTATTTAAATATTTGTTTGGCTTGTGATTATTATTCCAGTGCATTAAAAGTGTTTCTGCCTCGGCTGGGGATTTAGCTCAGTGATTCCGCCGCCTGCCTTGCAAGCACAAGGTCCCAAGTTCAATCCCTGGTACCAAAAAAACAAAGTGTTTCTGCCTCAAGTGTTCTGAAATGAAGTGGATAGGCAGTTGAGTACAGCCTTATCACTTAATGACAGAGATACAGATACAAATGGTTTCTGCTGTGACGTATTCAAGTCGGAAATAATGTCACAGGCATAAGCTTTCTCGGAGTCATAAAGAAACAGCATTTGCCTAATATTAACAGCTATTAATATTTTCATTTGCATTATCTGTTTATAAGAATATAACATGCTCCTCTCTTCATTGCCTACTTAGTATTTTAATTTGGCAAATTTGGAAATCTCACGGGAGGACCTTCCTAATACAAAGTAAAAGAAAACTAACAAAAATTGAGCCAAGTTTTTTATGTTTCATAATAGGATTCTTACTGAAAAGAGTTAAGATGAATAATAGCCAGAAAAAAAAACCCTGAGAATCTATTTGCATAATAGTTTGGAACACAGTACAGTCGTAATGGATCAAATTAATGCCGTTAGGAAACTTGGTGAATTCTGATACAGACTTAGAAAGATGACTTTGTAAATATACGTAATAATATTGTAGTATGCCTGAGTATTTACTGCAAGTGATTCTACAGTTGAATTTGTGACATCGCTATTAAAACAACAATGAAAAATGCTGTTTTAAGCCCTTTCAGACATACTCAGGACAAATTGAAAATTACTCTGTTCTTTAAATGCTTTTCTTTTACTCATTTGATCCATGGAGATGTATTGTTTTTAAACTTGTAAGTTGTATCTATAGTAAGTCACTAGATGATAATTTTTATGTAGTATATATATCATTTGTAATCTTTCGTATATGAGATTTGCATTTTTACCAGAACTGGTAGTTAATGATTTTTTTTCCCCACATGAATGTTAGCTACAGAAGTCAAGATTCCAAAACCAAGAGGCAGACCCAAAATGGTAAAACAGCCTTGCCCTTCAGAGAGTGACATGTGAGTTTATCTTAATGTGTAATTATGAGACCTTCAGGTATATGCATATATCACTTTGCATTTTTACCTGTTTTGTTTGATAGGATGTGTATTGCTATAATTATTTTGATATTTGTAAAATATAAAGGGTAAATGGGCAAATTTTTGTAAAAAGTAAAACTTGGCAGGGAATCAAAATATGTGATTATTACTTTATTGATCTATTTAAGACCTTTTCTTGGTACTGGGAGACATAAAATTACTTTTTGCCACGCAGGGTAAATCTGTAAAAGGGAAATTGGTCAAGATATTATGCTGAAGTAATTTTAGATATATTTTGAGTAATGTCTACAAATCTCTTTATCTCCTTCAGAATAAGTACTTTATTTAAAATAGTACTAAATGTATTTTTGTAGTGAAAATTTAAGACTTATGTAAAATAACTACTTAGCAAAAAAATTTTTGCCCCTTGGTGGCGCCCCCTCCCCCGCAAGGGATCCTGTTTACTTTGGCTTTTCTGGGAACATTTTAACCAGAAGGGATATATATTTAGACAATGGAGGCAAACCTTTTTTGTGGCTATTGTGTTTATTAAAGATTTTATAAGGAAGGCTTAAGTGAAATATGTCAATTGATTGATTTACATTTCAACTACTTGGGAAGCTCAGGCAGAAGGATCACAAGTCTGTGGTCAGGCTGGGCAATTTAGACCTTGGCTAAAAAAAATTAAGGACCAGGGATTTAGCTCAGTGGCACCGCACCTGCCTTGTAAGTGCAAGGTCCTGGGTTCAATCGTCGGTACCAAAAAAAAAAAAAAAATAAGTGAAAAAAAGGAATAGATTTACAATGCATTGGAATGAACAGATTTTTTTTTTTTGGTACTGGGGATCAAACTTGGGACTTTGCGCTTTCGAGGCAGGCAGCAGAACCACTGAGCTAAATCCCCGGCCCCAGATTTTTTTTTTGAATGAACAAGTTTTTTAGGAACATTTTAAATTACAGAACAATACTGCAGAGCTGGTACTTTCAACTCCCAAAAAATTTTTTTATGGTACTAGGCCTTGAATCCAGGGACACTCTGCCTCTGAGCTACATCCTGGTCCTTTGTATTTTATATTTTGAGATAGGGTCTTGCTAAGTTGCCCAGGTTGCCCTTGAACTTGTGATTCTTCTACCTAAACTTTCTCAAATTGCTAGGATTATAGGAATGTACCCCCATACCCGGCTGAGCCCCCTCTTCTTGCAGTTCTGAGGGTTGGTACAAGGTTTCACATCCTGACCACACATTCTACTACTGAGCTTTATCTCTATCCCTCAACCAAAATGTATTTAAAGGGCTTTATTTTACTGCAAAGCTAGCTGTTAAAGTAGTTTTAAAAATAAGCTGGGTCCATGGGCGGGGGATTTAGCACAGTGGTTCCACCGCCTGCCTCGAAAGTGCAAGGTCCTGAGTTCGATCCCCAGTACCAAAACAAATAAAAAATAAAATAAGCTGGGTCCAATGGCATGCACTTGAAGTTCTCCAGTTGAGGTAGGAGCATTACTTGAGCTTGGGAGTTTGGGGCCAACCTGGGCAACATAGACCCTGTCTCAAATAATAGCATGTAAAACCAATATATTGTATATTTGAAAATTAAGAAAATAGATTTTAAGGATTCTTAGCCCCAAAAAACTTAATTTAGCCATTAAACAATGTATAGATGCATCAAAACATGTTGTATGCTATAAATGTATACAACTTTTACTTGTCAGTTAAAACTTAATGGCACAAATATACAACACAGTTTAATTACTGCAGTGAAATTAAGAAGTTCTGTACTTTATAGGTGAGTTTGATTGCAGGCATTGTTCCCTAGGAATTTTCAAATCTTGGGAAAGTACTGACCCTCCATGGGTTTTGGCTGATTCTTGTGGAATTTCTCTACTTAGTCACTATCCTTTGTAGTTGGAAAATACTGCCTTTCTTATTCAGTGAGCAGCTTTCTCAGCTAACTTTCAGACTGCAAGGATATGGGGATCCCAGTATTGCTTTTTAGAGTTATTCTTTTGATGCAATTTGGTGTCATTCTTAATGCATTATTTTATTGTGGGTTTAATTCTGGTTAGCTTTGTGTGCAGTGGTCTCATAAGACTTTCCCAGGTGTGTTTATCTTTTTGTACTTAATTACACATAGTTTGAGTTTATAGATTTTCCTGATAACCACCCCTGAGAACTATGCATCCACTGAAGAGTGAAGGTGGCTTGGGAACGTGTTCCCATCTGAAGACTCTGGGGACTGAGGCCTTCACACTGGCTATATCCCCAGCCCTTTGTATTTTTTTAAATTTTAAGACAGCTTCCCCCTGAGTTATCTTAGCTAGGCTTGAACTTGTGGTCCTCCTCCCTCAGTTTCACAGAGTGCTTGGGATTTACAGGGATGCACCATCATGCTCAACTCCAGTTTGAATGCCTAAGCCGGACAGCAATACCCTTGGTTAGATCTTTGACCCCAAGCTGTCTGAATTTGAAAATTCTCCATCTTTATTTGAAAACAGGCTGTTGATCTGGGTGTGGTAGTGCAGGCTGTAATCCCAGGACTTGGGAGGCTGAAGCAGGAGGATCACTGCAAGTTTGAGGCCAACCTGGACTACATAGACCATGTCTCAAAGAAAAAGAAGTGGCTGTTGAATAACCAATATTCTACCTTGAAACCTCTTCAACCAAAGCCACAAGTTCATGGAGTACATTTTCTTTGTTCAGGTTATCATAGTTCAACAGTTTTATTCATTGTGTAATGATGCATTAGAGAATAGAGAAGGTGTCCTCAGGCTCGGGGTTGGGGAGAGTACTGAAGCAGGTGGAAAGGTTAGAGAACAGGCTCTACAGTACAGGAAATGGGAGTGGGTACTGCTGATGTTCTGGAGCGCAGTAAGGATAACTTAATCTGTTCTGTGAAAGTCCCTAATGCATGAAGTGAATATTTGAGGAGACAGAGATGCTGATTTTGCTTATCTCATCATTACTCACTGTTATACTGTAACCCTAAATGGCACAAGTATTCTGTCAGAAATCTGTGAAGGGTTGGGAATTAGCTCAGTAGGAGAGTGCTGATTGAGCATATGTGAGGCTCTGGGTTCAGTATTCACCACAGTGCACTCAAAAAAATTGGTTTTAAAAAAATTTGGGTTTCCAGCTTCTCAGCTGCAAAGTGAATGCCGCATGTAGGTTTTTGGTCTTGATACCAGTTTGCTGAGGCAGTAGATAACCCAAGTAATTTATAACGTTTACTTATGAGGATTGAACCCAGGGCTTCAGATCACTAACACTCTACCTGAGCTATGTCCCAGCCCTTTTTATTTTGAGAAAGCATCGCTAAGTTGCCCAGGGTGGCTGCAAACTTGGGTTCCTCCTGCCTCGGCCTCAGTAGGACCTGGCATTACTGGCATGTACCACCGTCCCCAACTGTGTTTGTTATTCATGCTTTTTATGTAGGGCTGTGTGTTGGCTGTAGCTACCTTTGGTTGTGTGGCTGGGCATATTGAGTGGAGTGCTGCAGAGCTAAGCTGTACTTCTCTTCACCATGGGAACAGCATGTGTCTGTTGCTGACTGCAATAGGTACTGAAATGACAATAGGATAGAATCTAGAAGAGCTGAAACCAACTTAATAATACTTGTGTAAAGAAATGTTTGTGAGAAGCTACTGAGATATTTGGGCTTGTCTTTGCATTAGTCTTTGGAACACTAAAGAAACTTAAGAGTTTTTGTAATGTTCCTTAAACTATTGTAAAGAGAAATATGTTGGACTGGGGAATGTAAGCGCAGTAATACTAGAGCACTTGCCTAGTATTCTGAAGGCCCTAGGTTAAAACCCAGCACCATGCACGAATTGGTATTTCATGGAAAGTGGTAAGAAGGATCACTGGGGAAAGACCCATTTGTAGCAAGCATAGTTTTGTAATTGGAAATTCTTTGCTACTTTTTGAAAACCTTGAAACAGTCATTTTTCTTATGAGTGTATGTTTTGAGATGAGGACTCACTGTGTTGCCCAGGCACTGATCTCAAGCTCAAATGGTCCTTTGTCTCAGCCTCCTGAGTGGCTGGAACTATAGGTTGTCCTATTATGTTTTGTTTATTCTTTGGTGGTAGTGGAGAGTAAACCCAGGGTCTTCACACTGAGCTACATTCCCAGCTTGTTTTAGAATTTTGAGACCTTATAGGATCTCACTAAGTTGCCCAGGTGAGACTTAAACTTAAGATTCTCCTGCCTCAGCCTTCCAAATGTTGGGATTACAGGTGCATACTACTAAGCTCAGTTTAAAACAGAGTTTTCTGCATGCTAAGCATGTGCTTTATCACTGAGCTACAGCCCCAGCCCCAGATTTTTAAAATACATGCCTAAAGTCACTTTTGAAAAGGCTGTATGGTGTTTCACTATACATGTATTGTAATTTTAAAGATCTCCATATTTGGGTACAGTCTTTAAAATACTTTATAGTTTAGGCTAAGGTCATGGGTCCATGGCAGGGCACTTGCCCTGGGTTTATTCCCTGCACCATAAAACACACATAGAAGAGTCATCTGTTTTACATTTACAGATAGACCCACTAGAATAACACCACCTGAGGCAGGTTGGCCATTTCCTTCCACAGCAGTTTGGGGAAAGCAAGTGGCTGATAATGCTTAAACCACAAAAACGGTTTTTATATTTGACCCTATTCTCATTTCTAAGAAATTATTAAAGTACTTAAGTTTTATGTGTATGCTTTTTCTTCCACTGATTGAAAGTAAAAGATGAATCCTGTATGACATTTGAAAATAAGCACATCTAGTGATAATTCTCTGAAGAAGCAAAAATTGAATTTTTTTCTTCAAATTTAGTCTCTTAAGCATTGAAGGGAGCACTTAGTTGTAATGAAAGTTGGGTTTAGAGTAGAAATATTGAGTATATTATGTAACCTTTTGCACCATCATTTTCTCATTTTTCAAATGAAAAGCATTGAACTGAATAAAGTCCCTTCCAGCTCTTAAACGTATTGTCTAATTTATGAAAATATCAGTAAAATTCCCTGGATAGTAAAAACATAGTTTTTAATAAAATAACTCCCAAGTCGAAGTATTTTTTATAAAGGAATTGCTGTGGTTGAACATAAACACATTATGTTAGCATTTGACTCCATTCTAGGCCGTATTTCTGCTTTCAAATTTCCATAAATATCATTCAGCAGTAACTAGCAATTTAGATAGGCTGACTTGTTTTAGGTGTGATAGGAATCAGTGCAGCACTGTTTGATGTTATTCTTAATTGCCTGTATATTTACCATTATATGCTTAAAACATTTCTTTGAATTCCAAATGACTATTTGCTTTCACTTCTGCAATTTGAGTTTTCCCAATGTGGCTACTTTTTTTTTTTGGTACCAGGGATCGAACTTGGGTCCTTGCGCTTGCAGGGCAGGCGGCAGAACCACTGAGCTAAATCCCTGACCCTCAGTGTGGCTACTTTTAAAACATAATTTATTCTTAAAAATATGTAGAATATAAGCTCCATAAGTGGGGCTGCATCCTTAGCATTACAAGACCATAGGTTTAATCGCCCAGCACCAAAAAACAAAAAATAAAACCATACATATTCTCTTTCCTTCTACAAGAGCCAGGGATCTTGCTCATGTCACACACTGCTAAAACCCCAGAATTGAGGAGAATGCCTGGCACATTGCTAATATTCACATTTTTTTTTTTTTTGAATGGATGAATCAGTAAAATTTAGAAGGTGGGTACAATGATGCACTTGAGTTTGAGGCCAACCTAGACAGCATAGTGAGACTTTTTTTTCTTTTAAAGGAAACTTTCAAATCAAGAGTTTCTGTTCACCTGATAGTGATAATGTATGTTCTGATTTACATGAAGAGGGTGTTTTGTTACAGAATTCCTTTTTTGATAAGATGATTAAGACATTTTTACTTAAAAATGTTATAGATTTACTTTTAAATAGCAGTTGTGCTTTGTTTTTTGAGACAAGGTCTTAGTTCACTGGGCTGACCTTGAACTCAAAAAGTTGTCCTACTTTAGTCTTTGTAGTTGGGATTACAGGCACCTGGCTAATTTTTATCTAAAATAATTACTTCATAATGTGAAGATTATAGATGAATGCGAAGTAATGATACACGAAAGCTTATTTTCCATTGTTACACTCTCAAAAATAGGGTTGCTGAAGAAGACAAAAGTAAGAAAAAGGGGCAAGAGGAAAAACAACCTAAAAAGCAGCCTAAAAAGGATGAAGAGGGCCAGAAGGAAGAAGATAAACCAAGGAAAGAGCCAGACAAAAAAGAGGGCAAGAAAGAAGTTGAATCAAAAAGGAAAAAT